>JBBMJY010000011.1:17730905-17756592 GCA_037833715.1 Toxotes lorentzi | reverse complement strand
CATATATATGATATATGAGGTTGGAAAGAGAGCTCCTGTTTAGTGTGCAGGGGACAGAATTGCAGTGCGCACACACTTCCTGATGGAGCTGCTCCTGCGAAGAATAAAAATACACTCCTAGCAAGCTAGCTAGACGAGTTATGAAAAAGTTATGTTTCGCTATCAAGTGGATAGAGAAAGAATATTTTTAGAAATGGGCGTTATTCTTCTGTTTTCCGTACATGAATAGTAGAAAATATCCCCATGTCCAGAGAGCCGGCACTGGTGACAAGTCAACTGCGAAGGGTTGGATTGTTTAAGCTAATAAGTCCCGGTAGCTAGCGTTAGCAACCAGGCCAGTCAGCTAACGCAAGCTAGCTAGCTAATATAGCCTAGGCCTTAGGTATCTTGTTTTTACTTGCGACTGTGGCATGATAATATTAAACTGCGGTCATCAGCGGTCTGCAGTGTTGCTATAGGCCTGTAACTTAGCCTCACGTATGCCAAATGCTAATTTTGATCCCTGTTGACTTTCAGTGAGGTTTTCTAGGGCAGCTACAGTTAGCCCTGCCAGTTAAGCTATTCGGTTAGCCATCTGGTTGTTTGTATCATACTACTTGACAGAACGCTAATGTTATGCTGCTCTACCTCGGTTGGCAGCTCGCAGCAGACTGTGCAACTCACCGTGCTGCTATTTTCTAAGCAGATAATATAACTACTATGTTATTAAACCATGTTAATGCGCAACGACACAATGCAGTACTATCATTATGATAACTGATAACTGTCTTGAATCAAGTCTGCGTATCCATGTGCTGAATTTAACCATGATTATACGTTAACATAAAACCTGTGTCGTTTTGCCTGTAATTTGCTTTCTTTACAGTGAGTTACTAGCTGACGTTAGCTAGTAATGTCTCTAACGTTGCCATCCGCCGATATGCTTGAAACACCTCCTGGATACCCATTTGAAGAAATAAACTATGAGGACATTGAAGTTGAGGAGGTAGGTTGTGTTTGTTTTTGTGGTCCGTCCATGTCCCTGGATCTGACATGACTCAGTTAATGCTTTGCATCAACTTTCAGAAGATAAGGTCCAGAAGCTGAAACCTAGAAATAGCTGTTTTGTTGATTGTTTGTTTTCAGGTGGTGGGCAGAGGAGCCTTTGGGGTTGTCTGCAAAGCCAAATGGAAAGGCAAAGATGTTGCAATCAAGACCATTGAGAGTGAATCAGAGAGGAAAGCCTTTATTGTTGAGGTATTGTAGTCATTGTCCTTAACAGGGTTTTTCTCACTGATACGTTATGTCTATTTGACTTACTCAGTCAAGATCTAATCTCACAGTTTAATTAGCTGCACATCATATCTATGCCATCAGTAGTAGTAGAGCAGAGCAGAGGCGGTATTAGGCTGAGGGGAGATCTGGGGACTAGCCTTGAAAATTTTGAATGAGTCTGGGATCACTCATTTGTTGAGAAATATTATAATACAAAGTGTTAAACAAAAGTTTTTTATTATCATTATTGTTGTTATCATTCAAACATACTGGTAACTGTCAAAAAAAAAAAACATCCAGAACTGTGTGTGTAATGGAAGTCTTAGTCTGGGTCTTGTACTGGACTGTACTATTCTTAGATGTCTAAAATTCTTATGTTTGTAAATGAGGAGGGCAAAACAATAAATTCAGATTTTTCCAGTTTTCCATCCAGCCACTCTGAGCTGATACATGAATAGTTATTATCAGCTGCCACTGAATGAACAAACTGAGTAGCGTCATGTATTCAGGCACACCTTTGGGCCTCTGTCATCCAGCAGCACTTGCTGTAGTTTGAGATCCGGGGGTGCATGATGGAGCAGGTGGTCTTCAGGGTGGACTCAGGACTCTAGACTACAGCTGTGCTGTGGTTGGCAGTGATTTTAGCTTATCAGTGTCATCAGCTTTCTGAGACATGTTAATGTTCATGACATTTTTTCTAACATAAGTGGGTGTTATATAGTTTTGTACTCAAGGTGTTGAACAGCATTCATTTAAATGAAACCGTGCATAATGCTTTTTCCTATTTGTCTCCAGCTCCGGCAGCTTTCACGTGTGAATCACCCCAACATTGTGAAGTTGTATGGTTCTTGCAATAGTCCTGTAAGTTAACTGAAACACCATTATATGTTATGGCCTCTTAACTGCACAGCCACGCTGACGCTCCAGTTCACCAGTGTTGTATTGTATTTTCATATGATTGTCTTGTCTGTCTGGTTGATGATTTTCTCTCTCTCTCCAGGTCTGCCTGGTGATGGAATATGCTGAAGGCGGGTCATTGTATAATGGTGAGTCTGCATGTTGTGCAAGAGAACAGTACTGTTGTATTACCAGCGATGGCACTTGTTCCACTTTGCTAGTGGTGAAATGAACACAGCCTTGCACAGACATGAGAAGCAGCCCTGTTCAGTTGACCGTCCCACTGTTTGCATGTTCAGTCACTTGTCCAACTCCTTTATTGAATAGCAGTGCACAGTGACATGCTGTATAGCTTTGTTTGTTCCTGCAATAAATATCCAAATGGACCTAGGAAACTGTGAGGTGTAGCAAACAACAATGTGCAGTAATCCTGTAATGCCTACGGCTATCCCCAAGTCGGCGCCTTTATTTCTGTTAATTGAAAAGTGAGGTGCTTAATGTTCATGGGTTCATGCTTTTTCTTATTTATATTTTTCATTTTGATAAACATTCAACTTTATTATGTCTTTTCTTCTTTATACCTTATCTACAAATAGAAGAAACATATTAACTCAAATTTTCGTGCCTTTGTTCATCATGTAGAATGTGAACACATCAGATTTCCACATAGTGAAAGTAAAAGTTGGCATTGTGCTCATAGCTCAGTTATGGAATCCTATCGCTCCGCCAAGTGTCCCTCCTGCCAGGCTGCTGCCAGCACTGTCAGCCAGATGCTAGACCTGAGAGTATCGGAGCAGCCAACAGAAATGAGCTGCACTCTCCTGCCTCATGCGAATACTTGGTTTTAAAGTTTACAGCCTGCCACGCTGTTTCTCCTGCATAGATCGGTATACTGTCAGTAAGCTAAAAAAAAAAATGTGCACAGAATGCAAGTCAAGTTGGGGTCTCCTTGACTTGAGCACTAACTCAGTGACTTTTATGGGACAGCCCTAATAATTTTCCTACCAAAGATAAATATGTGCCAGTGGTTCAGCTAAAATCAGCATCATAGACTTGGAGGAGGTGAAAATATAACTGCAAGACTGTTACATTATGTTCAAGAAGTACAGAAAGCACAGATAAAAGGTTAGTCTGTCTGAATGGATCACTAAGCCTGACCACTCTTAAAACAGGATAATCAAATTTGTCACTCACAGTCCTTAAAATATAGTTGGCATTTTATTGTTTCAAGTTAAAATGTAGTTCTGTTTATGGCATTTGGGTTTTCCTAGTCCTGACTATCATTACTGTCCTTAATAATAAGACTGCATTTCCAAAAATGCAAAACACGAGCAGACAGTCAGCAAATTTTTAAACAACTGCTGTGTTAGCCAAACCAGAACAGAAGACCAATTACTCACACTGTTGTGCCGTACACATTAGAAACGTAATAGCACATTATTAACATTTTTTAGATAATCTGGCTGACTGCTTGTTTTTCTCACAACATTGGACATTGGAAATAAGACCAAAGTTGTAACAAACTAGGGTTAATCCTTTAAATGCCATAGTTTATAGATTCAGTTAGAGGCTTTTCAGCTCTTAAAGAATCACTGCAGGTAATAAAGGTATGTGTGTTTCATACTGTGAATAGGCCTTATATATGTTTTTCCTATACGTCAGTGATGGGAACAACTGTCATTCCAAGGAGATTCAGATTGATTTGTTTAAAGTTTATTTTATGAGACTTTCTGCTGTGCGTCACTGTTCACCTGTCCTCCCTAGTTACTGAATCTGTATCTGTTACTCCTGGGAGCTACAGTGTGATACCATAACTTTGATGTTATTCAATTGAATTCTGAATACTGTTTTTGAGCAATATATTCTCAGTTTACTCTCCTGGAATAAATTAGGTAAAGAAGCTATACAAATAAGTTAGTAAACCCTGTGTGTTATGTCTTTGTGTTTGGTGTTTCAGTGTGTATGAATGTGTCATGAATTCCTACAAGGGCTTGCTTTCTGCTTGGTTCGTCTCTGGACATTTATTATCTGTGGCGGTGGTTGTGACTGTGCTCTCTTGTTCACAGTGCTGCATGGTGCTGAACCCCTCCCCTATTACACTGCTTCCCATGCCATGAGCTGGTGTTTACAGTGTTCCCAAGGCGTGGCCTATCTCCATGGCATGAAACCAAAGGCTCTCATTCACAGGGACCTCAAGCCACCCAAGTATGCTCCTCCTCACCTTACACACTCTCTTGTCTTCAGGTTCACTGTGCCAACAGAGTGTCTTATTCTTTTACTAGTTTAGTATTTAGTTCATGTTGTTCATCAACAGTCTGTCTGCTGTCTGATGTTATTAGCCACTAGTTTCTCAACACAGTATCACTTTAACTACTGTTATATTGTTAACCTGGTTGATAATAGAATGTTAGAAAAAACATGCAAAACCCTGAAAGACAGTGTCAGGGAAAAGTACATTATGTGAAGGTGTATTGTAGATCAGACTCAGCAAAATTTCAGCATATTGACATGCTTTTAACCTCTTAAGTTGCTAGATGATACAGTACACAACAAAACTGAGTACACTCCAGTGCAATATCACTAGAAAATGTTAAATGATTCAAACTGTGTCATCTTCCACTTGTGTTATTTTTAAGTTAAAGTGTAGGGTATTTGATCTTGGATAGTTAAACTCAAACAGATTAGATACGCCTCCGTGAGGCGAAGCTGGGTCCACCTTTGATTTCCAGTTATAGCTAATTGCATGAACAAAGTGATAAAACAACCTGTGAACACCACAGCTTTCTCTGTTTTGGTGTGGGTTGTGACTCCACATGATGAGGAACTGAACAAGTAAAAAACCAGATTGTGAGACTTCTTTAAGATGGAAGATGATACAAGAACATCAGTAGGCTACTGAACATAAGTAGAACCACAGTCCCAAAAGTGGCTAGGAGGTATAAGAAGTGCCATACTACCAGTAACAGAGGGCATCCTTCAAAAATGATGCCATGCACAATTCACTATTTACACAACCTTGCATTGGAAAAAAAAAGTAAGTGCTTCTGACTTGCCCCAAGGCTAATCTGTGGAAATTAGTGTTTCAGTGACTGATTAGAGTGCAAAAGACATTGCATGAAGTCAAACCTTTAACGGATGGTGTCCAAGAAGAAAACCATTTCTTATAAAACAGAACGTGAATATTTTAAAGGAGGAGACAGAAAAATGAAACCGCTCCATTAAAGCAGTTGAAAAGAATCACCTGTGAAAAAAAGAAGAACATCTCTCCACAGATTTATGGAAGACTGATATCATCCATGCCCAGGAAGATTGAGTCTGCCATCAAAAGCAAAAGCTATTTGCTTTTGATGGCAGACTCACTATTGAAGGGTTGCCATTGGTTCTTAAATATGGATCTTCCATTAGAGTTTAATTAGTCATACATTTCTGTTTTTCAAATTATTAGGGTTCATTCTTCAAATGAAATTGTATTACATTGACAGCGTCTGTAATTACATAATATTGTAAAGATACTGTACACAGGTGTACTCGGTTTTGTTGTAGGTGTGTAAGGTGTAACATCTGAAATAAGTGTGCACATTTAAGGCCAGCTGGCCTTTGATAAAACCAAAGAATGGAATGAGTCTACTCTGACTCCTTTTTCCTTCCTCTGTATTTCATGTTGATAAATAAGGTCAGATGTGTTCAGAATGTGTCAACATGCTTTTTGCCACGACTGTGACATGTGCGTCCATTCAGGCATAAACACTTTATACTTTACCTTTAAATGTGGGTGAGCGACACAACACTTCACACAAATCAGTATGTTTGAAGAGTACTGAGACCTTAATTCTGCTGTTTACCTGGAGATAGCTGTGACAGAGAATACATTTATTTTCTCAGCAGTACTTGATGCAGCAGGCCTCCACCAACTCAACCTCTTTTATCAGTCTGAACACCCAGTAACATAGCATTACTGAAGAATATCTAGATCCCAGAGGTTGTTTACTCTGCTCTGACGGAAAGAAAGCTCCTGGCAGGACTCTGTGGAAATGACCAGCTGGTGTGTTTCCTGGAGAACTCCTGTGGAGTTTCCAGGAATAATAAGGTCACACATTGTGACAAATTGTCAACTCTGGGTTATTGTACACAAATTTATTTAAGGATATACTCTATTTAATGATTCTTCCCAGAGTTACTGCCAAGCCTGTACTTGCACTTCTTTTATCTGTGATGAGACTGCGTTAATATACTGATATATTACGCAAATTAAGGTACATACAGATGAGGACAAAATGATTAGCCCCCCTAGGAAAATTTCATTTTTTCAAAACTATTTCCCAAGTGCTGTTAAACAGAGCAAAGAATTTTTAACACAGCTTTTTCTAACATTCTATATTTATTTTCGATGCATACTTTATTTTACTTTGCATATAGAAACAAAATTATTTCACAAAAACCAAAAACTACCAGGGTCAAAATTATTAGCCTCCGTGATGCTAATAGTCTTCAGTTCACCCCACAAATTTTCAATGCGATTCAAGTCAAGGCTTTGTCCGGGCCAGTCAGTAACATTCACTTTGGTCTTCTGAATAAGATAAGATAAGATGAGACTTTATTGATCTCCGGAGGGAAATGAAGTTGTTACAGCAGCATAACAAAAAACACGACATTGCACAAAGTACTATAGTAGCACAAGACAGTAGAAAAAATATAAAGTAAGTAACAAATAAGCTAAGAGTTAAATATAGAATATACAGAATAACCACAAGAAACTAGAAAAATATAAAGTAAGTAACAAATAAGCTAAAAATTAAATATAGAATATACAGAATAACCATAAAAATTTACAGGTTAGAAATGCACAGTGGTGTAATTATGTCCTACATCATGAATATCGTGAAAGAGAAAAACTAACAACTCCAATAGGAGTATTACAATGTTGCTATTTATTGCACATGAGAAAAAACTGTACTGTTAAGAATAGAATACTGTTGCTGTTATTGCATAAAATACTGTTGCTATTTATTGCACATGAGAAAGCTGTTATAAATTGTTAATATTGCACAAGAAAAACTGTACTGTTCAATACAAGTGGTCATAGGAAAAGAAACACAGCAGCAGTCCTATGTGAGCAGTCTGCGGCTGAAAGAGCTCCTCAACGTGCCCACTGTCTCATACAGGGGGTGAGAGGGATTGCTCCGAATGCTCCGAGTGTGTAGTGTCCTACACACTCCAAAGGACCTCAGTCTCCTCAGGAGATGGAGGCGACTCTGGCCCTTCTTGTATAGGACACCTGTGTTGTCTGACCAGTCCAGTTTATTGTTTACGTGAACACCCAAGTACCTGTACACATTCACCCTCTCTATGTCAAGACCCTGGATGTTCACTGGTGGAGTCTGAGAAGCCTTTTTCCGGAAGTCAATCACCATCTCCTTCGTCTTGTTGGCATTGATGTGAAGCTGATTGAGTACACACCAGTCAACGAAGTCCTCGACCACCTTCCTATATTCCAGATCGTTCCCTTCAGATACACACCCTACAATGGCTGTGTCATCAGAAAACTTTTGGATGTGCCAGCTGTTTGAGTCATGGTGGAAGTCCGATCACCAGGTGCAACGTATGTTTTGGGTCGTTGTCGTGTTGGAAGACAAAGTGATGACCCATACCAAGTTTTGCTGCTGACTGCTTGAAGTTTTCTTTCAAAATCTTCATATGCCCTTCTTTCTTCATAATTCCTTCCACCTTGACGAGATTCCCAGTTCCAGACGCACTGAAGTATCCCTGCAGCATAATACTCCCACCACCGTGTTTCATTGTGGGGATGGTGTTCTTTGGGTTATACGCCTCTCCCTTCTTTCAACAAAAATAAACAATGTCTCTATGGCCATAGAGCTCTAGTTTCATCTCATCTGACCAAAGGACATGCTTCCAGTATGCATAATCTTTCTCCAGGTTGTCCTTAGCATACTTCAGTCTGGCTTGAAGTTGTCTCTTCTGCAGAAGTGGAGTTTTTCTTGGTCTGCAACCTCGCAGTCATATTCCTGTGCAGAGCTCTAGTGATTGTCTTCTTTGAGACTACAATTCCAGACTTGGCTAAGTCATTCACTAGTGTCTTGGCAGTTGTTTTGGGGTCTTTATACACATCTCTCACTAGTTTTCTTTCCAGAGTCTTTGAAATCTTTCGCTTCCTACCTCTGCCAGGCTTATCTGTACTGTGTGGCTCTCTTTGAATTTCTTGATGATACTTCTCACTCCAGTTCTTGACACTTGGAAACGCTGTGATAACTTTGTATATCCTTCTCCTGCTTTGTGAGCATCAACAATCCTTTTTCTCAAGTCTAAACTGATTTCTTTTGTTTTTGGCATGATGCTTTTTCAAGTGACAGCTAAAACCCTTACTGAGGTTTTTATACTGTGTGTAAATTGGGAGATAACCCTCAGTTTTAACTTGATTTTACAAGCTTTGACCAGTACAAGTTAAAGCAAATCGTTGCACAACAGTGGTTGTCCTAGGGGTCAATAAAAAGGTTAGTTCTTAAGGGGGGTAATAATACTGACCTCTGTAATTTTTGTTTTTTGAAATAGTTCTGTTATTGTGTGCAAGTAGAAATAAGTTGTGCTTTCTAAAGAAACTACTATGTTTAGAAATGCTATGTTGACAATTTCTTGCTCTGTTAAAAAAAAGCACTTTTGAAAATTTGAAAAAACGTTAAATTTCATAGGGGGGCAAATAATTTTGTCCTCAACTGTACAGCTTTTGTATTTGGAATATCACTTAATTCAAAGACATTACCTCAGCCTGTTAGCCCAGTGGGTTCTAATCTGTTGGTCAGTTGAATCTTTAGGGTTGAGAAGATGATTAAAGGAATAAGTGTGTTTATTTGTGAAATACAGGACACTTCAATATTTCTTTAGGAACAATCTGAGATTTTTGGGGGGGTTCAACAATTCTCAGTTCACAAGGGGTGATTGACAAGTTTGTGGCCTGAGGTAGAAAGAGTCAGTTTTAGAAAACCTAGCACATTCATTTTTCACGTTTACACACTCAGTCCAACAGCCGAGGAGCATACGGATCCCTTCTTTGTAGAAGTCAGTGTGTTGGACCAACAGGAAGTTGTCAAATCAGGCCAAGAGCCTTTTTGGCTGACAAAACCATGAAACAGAAGTAGCGGGTGACTGCTCTAAGACCAGTGTTGTCCATTTTCTCAGACAGTGCTGACTTGCAGGTTTTACTTAGCTCATCTTCTTCTGCCTGAGGCCACAAACTTATCAGCCCTTGTATGTCCACATTTGGATCAATCTCTGTGACAGTGGGTCACAAATCATAAAGACTTGGAACTAGTGCATTGTACCTGGAATGTGAACAGTGTTTTAACAAAATACTCACGAACTAATGATCCTTCCAAGTTGTAAGCTTCTTATGGTGTTTATTTCTGGCCTTTTTGACAGTCTACTTCTAGTGGCAGGCGGCACCGTGTTGAAGATATGTGACTTTGGAACAGCTTGCGACATTCAGACCCACATGACCAACAACAAAGGAAGTGCAGCATGGATGGCCCCAGAGGTATTTGAAGGCAAGTATGAGTGGCGTTCCAAGTATTTATTTGGACACACAGAACAGGCCACTAGTGGACATTGAGGAGATGCTTGCTGAATTTGACCAAAAGTGTATTGGATTAGAGTCGCTGACTATACCTTTATCTGCAGCTCAGTGCTCCCAGCGTGGAAGCACTGATTCATCATCAACCACCTTACTCTCCTGCTTTATTTATGGAAGTCTCCTAAGCATAGTGAGAAGATGAATGGGGCGATGCTGGTGACTTTATTTCCCCCGGGAGACAGCGATGTAGAATTTGTGTTCTCATTCAGCCAGAAGCCTAATGTATTTCTAAATGATGAGGCATGTTCTTAACGAGAGGGGGGCAGGAAAGATGAATTAAGCCCTTGTCATTATCTTGTTTTTGGAGGAAAGTTACAAGGCTCCCATGCAACTAAACAGCTCACTCCTGCCCTCTCAGTGAACCCTTTACAACTAATTTGCATCAGTGTGAAGTGTTACCAGTATGCCTCAGCGCAGCAAGTTTGAAGTAGGTGTGTGATGTTCACTTTAATGCTGCAATAATAGGCCCAGTAATTAAGCAATACAGAAGCTGTTCCTTGGTAAAATCGCTCCCTTATTTTCCTCCTCCTCCCCTTTGAAAGCCGAGACAAGATAAAAGCCGCTGCGCTCTCCCTAGCACATCCTCCTTCTCATCTCTAATGTGCCACAGAGAATTAACTTTATCAGTCAGTCGGTGATGTCAAAGGGAGCCTTTTTTCTCTATTTGCAAAGGGCCTAAGTGTTGCTGTGGATTCTTCTGTACTTGCAGGCAGCAATTACAGCGAGAAGTGTGATGTGTTCAGCTGGGGGATCATTCTCTGGGAGGTGATCACTCGCAGGAAGCCCTTTGATGAAATTGGAGGACCAGCTTTTCGCATTATGTGGGCTGTGCACAACGGTGAGTCACTGACTGTTCTGGAGGGGGTGCGGGTAGGGAGCAAAGGCCATGTCCAGCTGTCAGCCACTGTGAGTCCTTACACATGCCTGCCCAGCTAGGCCTGCTGAGGAACTGTGAGAATAAAGAGCCTGGCAGAAAAGAGCAGCTGAAAGACTCTGCAGTACTCCCTGCAGTTTATTCTAATACAAAGATGGATGGAGGAGAATACTAATGGGACACTAATTACACCTGGGGACAAGTTTGATATTTTTCACCACTGAATCTTCCTGCCTGAGTCATTACTGGCTCCAGCAGCAGGAGACAGGGAATTAAGCATAGATTTGAAACATTTCTTTGCTTGTCTTGTGTGATGCCAAAAGTTATTTGTTCCTTCGACTGTGTGTGAGAAATTACTTATTTCTATTTTTTTTAACATCCAGGTACAAGACCTCCTTTAATAAAAAATTTGCCCAAGCCCATTGAGAGTCTGATGACTCGCTGCTGGTCTAAAGACCCCTCTCAGCGGCCTTCCATGGAGGAGATAGTGAAGATCATGACTCATCTAATGAGGGTAATCTGTCCCCCACATGCTGCTTACCATCTTTATAAGGCTTCCATTAAACTGGGGTGAATGAATCAATAAACCTGACCAGATAGTTAAATCACAAGGAGCAGAATGAAAACAGAGCTAAGGAATGACTGTTTTAATGCTACTTGTAGTATACAGTAACCAGTTGTAAAGTATGGACTTCAGCAGATTCACCACAGCATTTCTAACTCATTTTACAGTCGCTTGAGCAGCATGGGAGCAATGTTGAATATGAGTTACATCATCATGTAAATTCAGCCTGGCTCAACATAACTTTTTGTTACATTGAAGAGTGATTGAAGAGAGCTGTGGTGACTGAGCATTATTAGTAGAGACTGCTTCTTCTGCTCATATGTCATATGTCATATCTTGTACCACACTTCTGTTTTTTTGGGGTTTTTTTTATGTATCCGGTAGCATTCCTCTGAAGTTCATTTACGGTCTGTGACACCGCGACACCTTATCATGGGAAATTCTTATCCCACGTATGCAGTGCTCGTGTGTGTGTGTGTTAAGCATTAGATCGCACTCCATTATACAAGTACACACTGCCAAGCTACTGCCCAGTGAGATTTATTTCAAATTTCTTATCATTAGCCACACCGACATCTCATGGACAAAAAGAACTGAAGCTTATTATTAGTTATTGTGTTGGAATTAACCCCACTTTTTCATCCATGATGAGCTTGGAGAGAAATGAAAGCCATGCTTGTTAACTCCAGCCTTACTTAACCTTCTTCCTGATTATTTTTTGCAGTACTTCCCAGGATCTGATGAACCCCTGCAGTATCCATACCAGTATTCAGATGAGGGACAGAGCAACTCAGCAACTAGTACAGGTACAGGAGTCATCTTCAAACCTTTGGGATACACCAGTGTGGTATGAGTGTTTCTCTAATATGCACCTGCAGAATAATATGCACTTGTTTGTTTGTTGTTTGCTTCTTATTGGAGATGGACCTTACTACACATGAGGGCCAGCATGACACGCAAAAGCTGTCAGTCTCAAAGACAACTGACAGATCTCATCACAGAGATATTAATATTACACATTATTTGGATCAAACTGTGCCACCACATTGTGTGAACAATGGTGTGAGAGATGGTGATGCAGAAAGGGAAGGGACTGATCTTTTGAATTGTTATAGTATGTGCTTTTACCATGTATGGGTGTTTGTTGATATAACATAGTTTTTGTTCAATAAATGTCAGTATTTTGTTTTAGAGATTATATTTTTATTATGGTCAATAAAAAAATTTGACCAAAAAAAAAAAAAAAAAAACGCCACAAAAATAAGAGGAAAGGCACCATGGTTTAGAAAGGATCTGTAAAACTTGTCTTCTGTCCTGTGACTTTGGGGGAATAACAGGTTCATATCTGGACTACACTGGCACCAGCACAAGCAACAAAAGTGACGCAAACATGGAGCACAGTGATTCTCAAGGGAGCAACGACACTATCAAGATTACCCCTCAATTTGCGCCTCATTTCAAGCCAAAGGTTTGGCCATCCTTCACATTTCTATCAAAGCCATCAAAACTCTCTAACAACAAATACAAATGAAGTCATTGGAGAAAAAAATATATAATATAATTTCCTCTCTTATTTTAGGGAGACTCATTGAGGACTCTGCCTTTGTCCAGGGGGGGCAGCGTTGAGAGTCTGCCTGCACGGACTCAGTGCCTGGCATCATCTGACAGCAAAAGAATGAGTGCTGACCTGTCAGAGCTGGAGCCCAAGATGCCATTTGCACCTGCAGGTAATGCCACACATCACATATCACAACATCAAAACATGAAAAGCAGGAAGAGCAGCTGATCAAGGCACATTGGCATGACGTTATTTTTTGGAATTTTATATTTAATAAACAAAGGTGGAAGGAAAGGCATGCAGTGTTATTGTCCAGGCAAGTCTTGTTGGAATGAAACCATTTTGAATCCACAAGAAGCCGCTGCCCCAGCACCTGAGTCAGATTCCTTGTCATGTGCTTTCATCACTTTGAGGTAAAGATTGAATCCTCACATAAACACACCCAGGCCCGTCAAACCCAGCTGTCAACCACTGCCCCTCCTTCAAAGACTCTGACAGAACGCAGCAGACTCACCAGTGCTGTCATGGTCAAATTAAACCTCAGGGGTTCCCTCATGTAGTTTTGATTTGAGTACCTGTCAGTTTATTTTTTTTTTTTGTTTTTTTTTTTGTTTTTTTTTTTTGTTAAATTTAATGAGAGTGTTCCTGTAATCCATGCATGCTGTTGTTTGTGCTGAGAAATGTAGAACAGTGGCTGCCGGGAGCCTACGCAGTACCGTTCCAGTGTGTCTGGAATGGACGGGGTGCATGCTGCCCTTGCGCATACACCGTATGCTCTGCATGTGTGTGGCCTACATTTCCAGTCCAGCTGTGGGCCTCCAGTCTGTCTTAGTCTGCATGCTTGTTGTGTACGCAGCTGTATGTGTGTGTATGTGTTTTTTCGCAGCACTCCCACAGTATAAACGAGGCCACCGTAAAACCGCGTCATTCGGCACCATTCTGGATGTCCCCAAGATCGTCGTCACAGGTATCACTGGACCACTGGGCTTCCTGGTGACTGGGTGGAGCTGGCTTGGCTGAGCCTGTGGGTTGCTGTGCTCCTGTGTGTCACTCCATATGAAACCCCTCACAAAATTTTCATTCTCACTAAATTTGCTGTATGTTGCTAAAATGCGAAATTTACCGTGGGATTGAGCAGTAACACACATCAGAGTTATTATGTCTCTCTGCCCTCGCTGAGTTTTAATTGGCAGAAACAGAACATGAGTTAAAAGTGGAGCTTTCTCATCTGTTACCACCTATTTATACCCAAAATCTACCTCCAGCTAATTAATCTTCCTCCGAAGTTGATGCACATTCTATCACGCATGTCAATAAAAGCAGAAAAGCTGAATTCAGGAAATCCAATCAGTATATTGCATCACATCAGGTGTCACACATGAGATAAGTTTCCTAACTCATGGCCCTGTCATCTCTCTGGCTTGGCTGCAGTAGATCATGGGTAGCAGGAGCGAATCAGCGTACCACTTCTCTGCATTCGAGTTTGTCCTTGCCTTTCATGCATAGAGGACAGCACGAAAGCATGGCATCCCCCCCCTTGCTCTCTTTACATCCATTAACTTTGAAAAAGTCATTTTGATTAATCTCTCTCAGATTGAAGGTCAGAGCTATTATTACAAGCAGAGATACGGATGAAAGGACTGGGGACAGCTCTGGATGACAGAAAAGGCTTCTATTTTGGAGCCATGTGAGACACTTTGAATGAGAGGCTAATTTAATCCAGTCACTGAAGGAGTCAGCTGGTGCATGCTATTAAAGGTAGGGCACTTATCATTGCATGTGCACACCTGGACATCAGGCCTTCTCCCCAGCACACAAATCCCTGGCGGCCATTGAGTAGGGGTGTAACGGTATTCAAAGTCCACAGTTCGATAGGTACCTCAGGTATGGGGTCATGGTGCAGTACATTTTCAGTACAGCAGGGAAATCCAAACAAACTTAAGAAATATTTTTTTCTCTCTTTTATTTTGAAATATGTAAACCTTAATTGGCACCTTGTTTTGGCTCAAATTATGTCCATCCATAGGTGCTGAGAGCAGCTGCCGAAGTAGTGGATGATACTAATACTCAGTTCAATTCAAAATACTTTGTTCATCCTAAAAGGGGTAATTTGAGGCAGTTGAGTTTGCAAGCAGAAACATACATAAACAGTTCATTTGCACATAAAATGCAAAGGCACTTTATAGAAAAGTGTCAAAATGCAAGTGCATGTATCAGTGTCTACACAGTACATCAATCCTGTCCCACCGCCAAAGCTTTCCAGGTAGGTGTTACGCAGACTAATTTGGTGCACTGAACTGAAGAAAGTCCCAGACTGAAGAAAACATCTTATACTGAATGGTTAGGCACAAATACCTGTATCGTTACACCCCTGCCAAGAAACAACTGATAATTATTGGTGGCAAGTCCAGAATTGGCATCCAGATTAATTAAACATTAGTTCAGATGCCTAAGTTTATTAAAGCTGCATGTATCCAGCTGTAAATGTATTAAATTAAATTAAATTAAATTAAAAGAAATACAATTCAATTCAGTTTAATGGCAGACATATTAGATTTGCAGGTTGAGTTTTCCACTCAGAATAATGCAACAACAGTTACAGACAGTCTAGATCAAATAAGTGCTCTGTGTTCTGTTTGTGTGTGTGTAAGCTAGTGTTTCGTGTCTTGTGCCATTGTGCTATAGACAGCTTATAGTCCACCTAGACCAGATAAGCCCACTTATCTGTTTCAGTTCTGTGAGTAAGTATGAAACAATCAGTTCCAGGTCATGCAAAGTTAGGAAATGCACACAATATGGAAAAAATCTCGTGCAGTCTCAGTACATGACTTTACACATGATTTTGCATATTTCTGCAATGCAAAACCTGGGAGTGCTTGTGGTTTTTGTGTTTGGTCTTCAGTAGAAACATTAAACACTATATTGAACAAATACACCACCAAATTCAAAAATACATTAACATCAAAAAGGGCCTCATTAACTCCTCTGCTAAAGCTGACAGATTTTCTTTCAGCAGCATTGATATGCTGTATGATTTAGTTAATTTTAGTCGCAGTGTAGTCAACAGTCCTTATGAATCACAATCAGTGTGGTTCATGTTGAACACAGATCACAATCTTCAGATCCTTTGAACCTGCTTGGAAATAGATTGGAAAACTGTTATTTACCATATATTAACAGTGTTGTTGGAACCAGTCTTTGTAGTTACATTCACTCATGTTGGTGTGTAAGATAGAAAATAAAAAGCTGTGGAGGAGAGTAAGGGCCTCAGGGCTGGCACAGCCCTATAATTCAAGTTCAAGTCCTTTAACTGCCTATAGAGCAGGATACCTTTGACTGCTGATACTCTACAGGTGAGACCTCAGGGATGTTAGTTTGACCCTGGTGTTTACTTGGGCAGCAGACACATGAGTGATGAGTAGGGAGTTCACTACCTGCCAGGTCCCAGGGACCTTGTCTCAAAACTTGCCCATAGTCTAAACCAGCCAATCAGTGCAAACCCATCACATAAGCAGGCTCAGCTGTATCTGTGGATAGATTTGGTCTGTAGTGATTGGTGTGTATGTGTGTTGTGTACTGTCTGTGTGGCTGGGTGCTTTCAGCACTGTGGTCACATTCCAGCCATGCCACAGCACATGCTGACAGGCCAGGAAGTAAATGGGTAAATCAGTGCAGCTGTCCCTGTGTGGCTCTGTGGGTCTGGATCCACTTCTATCCACAAGCAAACACCAGAATCGATCCCCCACCATTACTACCCGCAGACTGTTCTCGATCTCATTCTCTCTCCTGTCTGTTCTTCCCGTCCACAGCCACATGCGAACCTCAGAGGCGTCGCTCCGTGCAGGATCTGCCAGGCATCAGCACAGAGTCCAGCCAGGTAAGACATAGACGGATACTGGAAATGAACAGCCGATGGGCTGTGTAGCACTGTGTTCTATGATTAGATCCACGTCTTCAACTTTTGTTTTTCTTTCCAGCTACAACATACAGGGCTGTTTAGGAAGAGAGAAATGTGTCATCTGTATTGTAGCTGAAATAGAAAACACTCAAAGCCTTTATTTGAGTGTGAGTGCATGGTCTAAGGCACATGGAGCAAGTGCATGTAGGACATGTCCAAATCCACTTTAGCTAGTTTAATGGGGGGGGGGGGGGGGGGGTCACAGCACCAGGTGCATGGTTCAAAAGGGTTGTACTTAGTCTCTTAATTAATCATGGATGTGTATCATGCAGTAAACCTATCACTGTGCCATCTCTAATTCCCTTTAAAAGCCAGGTGTGTTTGCACCTTGGCAGGTTGCTATTATAATGACAGATTTGCCAGGTTGCTTCACATCACTGTGTGTGTAACAAGCCGTTCACTACTGATAAACAGAGGTCAAACAATAAACTAATTTGATTAACAGTATAATAAAGTACAGGCTAACAGTCCAATATATTGACTAGTCATAAAGTCACTAAAATTAAAGACGTACGTACATTGAAGATTACAGGGCTGCAGAGACAAACCTAAAGGGCAGTCTTGACAGCTTTAGGTAGCACTAGTGTTTCAGCTGCCGTGTGCGGTGGCTAACAGTAAACTAGCAGAGCGGGTGAGTGAGGGAGCAGCGGTGTGGCTGCTGTCAGGACAGACAGAGGTGAGCTGATCAGTGCTGTGAACAACTGTGAATGCAGCTGTACTTTTTGTGTCTTACCGATCCCGCAGCCAAGTCCACCACAGCCTTCTGCCAAATCTGATTCTAGGTCACCTTGTGAGTTGATGTGCTCTTAGCCAATCAGAGTGTTTGCCGATCTGACTGTGTGTGGACCGCGTGTGGACCGCGTGTGGCTGGGACAGAAGGAGGCTTTCAGACTCTCATGCTTGTCTCCCCAGCAAACGTCTCCTTACCTACACGCGTGGACATGCCTCGTGTCGCACCTTGGCTTGCTACCAAACACCCACCAAACAAACATCCACAGGAGAAAAAAAAAACATTACTAACATAATTTTGCAGGCCCGATGGTTAACTAGCTTGTCAGCTGTGGCACATTTCACCACTTTAAAAGTTGCCTGTAAATGTCGACATTGGTCAGTTTAGATTGTGTGGTCCTTATTCTTCAGCACCACTCCTAACACAGTCCAGTCTGACCTTAGCTTGTAAAGCTACAGTTACCTACAGACGTTTGTTTACATTGCGTCTCAGTTCTTCTTCCAGTTCAGCTGTCAGTCAGACGTGTACACAGGCCCGCTCAGAGGCTAAAGGAGCATTATATGATACATTACCAAAAGCCTGATTTATTTCTTCTCAGTAATATAGAATACTAACAACAACAAGTGGTACAGACTTGTAACCGGTCATTATAAACATTCAGGGCTTTGGAGCTTGATTCAAAACAGGCTCATGTTTTCTGTTTTCATGTGAGGTTAAAGATGCACAGATGATGAGTTTTAGACTTTAAGCTTAAACCTAAAGCAAAGTTTAACTCTGCTGGAACTCTACCAGAGGGGCTTCTTCTGCCCTCCTAATGCACTGCAAGTTTTTGTTTGCCGCTCTCATCACTCCTTTCCTCCTGTGACGCCTTGTGGATGTCTGACTGATGTCGTCTTTCAGAATTCTTGGAAGCCTCTTCTTTGACGAGAGGGGAATCCTCGGGGAGACGGTGTCATAGAATGTGACATGTGTTTGATATGTCATCTCCAGGAAAATGAAGGCATTAGTGTAGGAGCAGCGTGGTGCTTCCTCCTTACGCACACACACAGCTTCAAATAAGCTCCTGGGCTTGGAGCGTTTCTCCTGCTTTCCCAAGCATTTGTCTCCATTTGTTTAGTAGAAAACCCACAGGGCTGTGGAGCCAAAGTTCATGTAGAGTTCACCATAAAGGCTTCGTACCAAAAGACTGTCGCTGAAGAAGATAAATAATGCTGTGTTTTCTGTGGGATCAACCTCCACTCCGGATTCTCTTTGTTACTATTTTTATTCCTATAGTCAGATCTAGAGAGAGACTCTATAAAGTCATACGTTTTGAACACTGGATTAACCTGAGATTAGATGGAATGTGTTGTTGTACCAAATGATTGTTTTCACTGTTGATAATCAGCTATTTTCTGTTGGTATCAGTTATTTTCTCAGTCAGTTCAAAAATCCTTTGGTCTATACAATATTAGAAGATGGTGAGAAGTCTTCATCCAGGGCGATGTCTTCAGATTGTGTGTTTTGTCCAACTAACAGCCTAAACCCCCCCCCCCAAAAAAACCACAAGGCTTAGAAAACCAGCAAATATTGACATTATAGAGGCTGGAAGTATTTTTGCCTATAGTTCTCCTATTACTCATAGTTATGATTATCATGAATTTAAAAGGTTACTAGTTTCATTTGTTATTTCTAAAGGCATCTGTTTCCTTCAGATTCACCCAAATGTCAAACACATCTTTAATTAAATTTGTGTGGGTCTGACTTTAACAGCTCCAGGCTCTCGAGCTCAGCCTTTCTAGTAACAGCCTACACTGTTACTAGAAATCTTTTTTTGTTTGTTTGTTTTGTCATGGTCCAGCACACATTTTCCCACTCCAACACTCAGGAGCTGTGATTGGCTTCCCAGATGACTCACAGTGCGTGTGTCCTCTTGCAGGGGAGCAGGAACAGCAGCCGGTCCTCCAGTCCGAGTGTGAGGATGATGCCACCTGATAAGACGAGCAGCAGAGGTTACTTCTCTCCTGAGGATCCCACAGGTGCTCATCACCTTCTGCTAAAGCAAACTACCACAACAAAATCACACAGGAGTGAATCAGAAAATATCACAATTCCACCTACAAAAGAGTCACCAGACAACATGGTCAAAAACCTAGAGAGTCTGTGTGGATGCTGCAGTGACTAACAGTGTCTCCACAGAAAGTGTTCCAGCAGCGTTTTTCAGTCGTCTGTCTCATACATGTCCGATGGAACAGAAGCGCCGCTATTTCAGTCAGTCCAGCTTTCTTCACAGGCCACGAAGAGGACTCCATTGTGTTCACACTAAACACCTGTAGACACCACCCAAAGCATATTTCTGTGTTTCATGTTCCAGATCTCTGAATGTATCCTGTGTAGAGCACAGGAGCTGCCGCTGCTGCTCATTCATAGACACAGCGTAAAGGTCTAACACCTTGTTTACACTTGTCACTTAAAGTCAGCAGGGGTAGCAGTGAATGTGTTCATCCATAGTGCTGCATTTAACCACTAAAGTCCATGTGCCCGACGTCATGGTGCAGAGAATTAAGTGAAAATAAAATTTCACACCTTTGATTTCAGTGGATTGGAACGTGACACTCCTGTTAGTGCCTATAATTGGATCACTCTCATTGTGGCCAGATGATGTAAATCTGTCAGGTTGTATTGTAGCTCTCATGTAGTGTTGATCAGTGATTTACAGTCCTGATCAGAGGGTCAGGGGTCTTTCCTGAAGAAGGACCTGTGGTAAACAGCCAACACTGTTCCTGTGCAGCCATAAAAGCTCTCTCTCTCCTCTTTTCTCAGACACCAACGGCTCAGACAATTCCATTCCCATGGCGTATCTCACCCTGGATCACCAGTTACAGGTACTCCATCCAGTCAGCCTCCAGCAAACAGAGCAGTACACACAACTGGTCTGTGTTTTAATGTATATGTCAGTATATGTCTTGGTGGTTTTGCAGCTGATCTCTGTCCATTTTAAATTGTTAATACCAGCTCAGTCATGAAGGGACTCTCCTTTAAAACTTTAAAACAAGGTGCAGTCTAAAAAGTGGAATGTGATTATAAATCATCAGTGAGGTGTTGGCTGTGTTATTATCTGCTCAGACTATGTTTACAGCTGATAACAATAAATTCTGCAGTGGTGTATGAGCGCACTGTTTTTTAAGTCAATTAACGGCAGCGTCTGTGTTTATTTGCAGCCCCTCGCTCCCTGTCCCAACTCCAAAGAGTCCATGGCTGTGTTTGAGCAGCACTGCAAGATGGCCCAAGAATATCTGAAAGTGCAGACAGAGATCGCCCTGCTGATCCAGAGAAAGTAAGACAAGCTGCACAAAGTAGCCACTTTTCATTTGCTGTTCGGCAGAACAAACACTGCCCTACCAAGGTGTCTTTGTATTGAATGTGGAGCATGAGTGCACAAACACCAAAGGAAACTAGCAAAATGAAGCAGAAAAAGATTTATATTTATAGAAAATTCTTAAATCTCAGGTTTGTGAACAGTGTGTGGAGATATCACACACATCACTCACATGAACTGAGGCTGTCTGAGAGCAAAGAGAGGCCCAACCATAGTATTATTTTTATGGTGTTCCTAATAAAATGCTCAGTGAGTTTTCCACAGAGGGGAACTTGTTAATGTAGGCAGCGCTCCCCTCCTGACATACCTGCCTCGTGTCATTGAAAATGTCCTGGAAGTGTCCAGGAAAATAGTTCTTGAAAAGAGTCAGAACCTGAAATCAGTCCCAGAGTGAAAAAATAAAATTAAATTAAATGAGCCCTAAAAAATGAAGTCTGACTAACACACACAGGCCCACACTCACACACACACCACATACACACATGGGATGTGTTACTACCAGGTCAGCTCACTTCACACCTGACTCGATGTGAAAATGATCTCATTTACCATTCCCTAGAGCCAGTGTGGTCAGATAGCAGGTTCACAATTATGCAAAATGACGAGCTTTGTATCACTGTATGAAAGCACAGAGCGGTGGAATCCACAGGGGACTGATGGATGAATCCAAGGAGTTAGACCAAGCTCACAGTTAAAATTCTGCTTGGACGGTGTCCAGTCCTCAATTCAGCCTCACTGAACGACTCCCAGCATGGTGACGGCTGAGAAGTGTTGAAAACCAGTCAAAAAAAAAAAGAAATCTAAATTTCACATTGCATTTTTTTATATATGCAGCACCACGTCACAACCAACTGCATATGACATGGCCAACTAAGACATGCAGTGACTGTGTCATATAAGTAAAGGGCAGTGTCATGTACGTAAGTGGACTGCAAACTGCAGTCGTAGTCTAGCGTTCAGAAGGTTGATATGTCTTCATTTCCTGTTTCTGCAGGAAGGAGCTCATTGCTGAACTGGACCAAGATGAGAAGGACCAGCAGAACACATCCCGTCTGGTGCAGGAGCACAAAAAGCTGCTGGAGGAGAACAAGAGTCTGTCCACATACTACCAGAAGTGCAAAAAACAGCTGGAGCTGATCCGGGTCCAGCAACAGAAGAGACAGGGCACGTCGTGATGAGACACAGACATATGAGCCACTACCACCCCTTCCCCTCCCCCGTCCCCTGCACTATAACACTACCCCCTCTCATGCTCTGTGCGCACGCACACACTCACACACACACTCATACATACATTTACACTGTTCCCTGTCCAGCTTTGTAAAGAGACCTGCATTCTACTGTGTCCCGCATGTTGCATTTAGACCCGTTCTTCTGTCCAGCAGGAAGACGTCCTCTGTACATACATTTGCACATCCTCACAGTGTATTCTGTGACTGCAGACCAAACAATCACCGCATGCCATCCTGATCAGATGCCCAGACGCTGCCTCAGCGCGTCAGGACAGAGCTTTTCTCTGGTGGCACGCGTCTCTATCGAGCTGAGAGCCACACCGTCCTCCAGAATGTGAAAACCAAGACAAGAGGCTTTTCAGCAGCAAGTGTGAATCACACGCAGAAGTTTTTATTTAGAGAAACGAGGATGTTTGAAACCCGTTCTACAGCACACACACCCATTAAATCAACATATTTATCTCTAACCTCTCCCTTTTCTGATCGGTGAGCATGAGCCCCTTCCACAGGCCACCATGCCTCAAGGTGATGTGTTCAGTTCAGAGGGGGGATGCACTTCATGTCAGACATCACAGACAGAGGAACTGCTCGGGGTCTGCAGCGTTGATGATCTGCTCATGCTCTTAAAAAACACAACTAGTCTCCAGAGCAAACACAGAGAGCTGTGGATTCCCTTTTTATTTTGACTTCAGTATTGTTTTTTTTTTTCTTTGCGTGTAGATGTTTTCGTCTTTTCTATTCAGTAGTTCACTTTGTATGATAGCTCTTGTGTCTTTTTTTTTTTTTTTGGATTAGGACATATTTTATCTGGTCTGGGAATGTCCTCTCATTCCCTATACAGTATCTAGTTTGTTTTTAGTTCACATGTTGCCTTAGAAGTTGCCTGCATTTTAAGTGCTTGTTTTATGTAACATTTAGCGGGGATAAAATCTGAAAAAAAAAAAAAAAAAGATTTTTAATGTAATGGACATTGAATGAAATTCTTTCCGGAGGAGGGTGGACTGAAAGGAATGAATGTCTGTAAGCTGATAATGTAAATGTTTCCCACCAGCTTCACATCCAAAACAATGGCGTGTAAATCAAAAAGAAGGATTCAGTGTCATATATTTTTTTCTTGCTCTCTTATCCCTCAGATATTTTTGCACAATCACATTTTTTTTTTCTCCATCCGGTCATGTACAAATTTTATTTCTCATTTAGACAATTGTGTTTTTAAAAGTTCAAGACTTAGCAAGTCTTACTCTTAAAGCTTACTGTACAGGAGGGAACCAGCGTTTCCCCTCAGGAAACACTGTTTCTAAGTGTTTCCTAAATTATTGGGAAATGAGGTACAGTATATGACACTGAGTAAGGCTTTATGAAATAAACTGAATGGTGAAAAGATGCAAGTTTTCATGCGTGAATGTTCGTCTCTGATGCATGGACAGGAAACTGACTGCGTTATACTTTAATTAACCAAAGAGATGATTCATTTTCTCTATAGCCACAAGAGTTAATGAAGCCCCAAGTATAAGAGCTGCATGTGATGATCAGACAACTGCTAAACGTTTTCTACCCAGGATGACCTGCTGACAGTCGTCCTCTGTGGAGTAGAAACATGTTTGTAGAAATCTTTCCAAATTTATTATAATATTATAATTTATTATATCTCTCATTTACAAAAATTTTCAGAGCCTTCACTCAGTACATTGTAGAAGCCCCTTTGGCAGAAATTACAGCCTCGAGTCCTCTTGTGTAAGTCTCTATGAGCTTTGCACACCTGGATTTGGGCAGTTTATCCTGTTCTTCCTGGCAGATCCTGAGCTGTCGTCTTCAGGTCTCTGCACAGATGTTCTATGGGGTTTAAGTCTGGTTTTTGGCTGAGCCTCTCAAGGACAGACAGAGTCTTGGTCTGAGGCCACTCCAGAGTTGTCTTGGCTGTTTGCTTCAGGTCACTGTTGTGCTGAAAGGTCTCGGGACCTTTCTCTGTATTTGGCTGTATTCGTCTCTCTGTTCCTGCTGCTGAGAAGCCAAACCACAGCATGATGCTGCCACCATAGGAACGGTATCAGCCAAGCTCTGTGTTCACCAGACATAGTGTTTGGAGTTCTGTCCAGATGGCTCAGCTATTTTCCAAAGCTGATGAAATTAACGTTCACACTTGGCTCCAATGGAAAAAAAATAATAATAATAACAATAATAATAATACTAATGACAGCAGCCTAATAACATTAATCAGATATGGAATATGTGTCCTATGTGCTGTGTTCAGTTTAGGCTGGGCTTGTCATTAATGTATTAGGTTTTTCATAATGTGATACTCACTGACAGTAAAGCTGACAGTCTGACAGTACATTCCAGACTCCACCGTAAATTTGATGGATTTAGCTACAAGTTTTGGGGTCATGGTTCCAGCCTTTCCATATGGGTCCATAACATGGCCAATAGTCCAGGGACCTTCAAATGGAAGAGTCAAGCATTTAGTAATTTATTAAGCAAAACTGCCAAACATTCAAACAGGATTCTCACTGCTTGCATCTTGTTCAGATTTAATGAATTTGAGGTTTAGAGTTTTGGTTGGACAGAACAAAACATTTGAGGATGTTGCTGTGGGCTCTGGGAAATGGTGATGGACACTGTAATCAATATTTGTACATTTTTTGGATTTTTTTATTTTGAGTGTGTCCGCATACTTGTAGACATATACCATATTATATTTGATTACAGCTTTTTAATAATAATCTGTATTTCTTTTTTCATGTTTCAAAAAAAACATATGTTTTTCATTTGCTTTTAAAACTGTTCGAGGTTAAGGATGTTTTCAGTCCTTTCAGGATTATGTCATCACCATGACACACTGCCCTCTGCCTCTCAGAAAACACACAGCTTTACTCAGTAAGCCTGTAATATAATACGACACAAACATCACAGTGCAGGCATCCCTTCGACCAGCAGGTGGTGCTAAACATCTATAGTCTGTCAGGGACACAGAGCTGTGAGCTTGTTTTTCCACAGACAAAGAACCACACATATCTTCAGTGTATCAATGGCCACTAACAAAGTGAATCCTTATTATGTCATTCTACAAAGCCCAGCCCAGGACACTTCATGGACTGTGAGCAGCCGCTCTTTTGAAGTGATTTATCTAATACAGAAATAGATTCACTTACATAAGCTGTGTCTGGCCTCTAACAGTGAGGACCCTGGATCTGACCCGCTCGTCTACTCACACTCAGAGAAGTTACAAACGTTTAAAGATTGTTTTTATATCAGGTCTGAATCATCTCAACATTCTGCTGACAAAGGCTTCTGGATTTTTTTCTTTATTTTGTTTTGTTTTGTAATTTTTTTTATGTCTGTATTTGAAGTTGCAGCTAAATGGAGAACAATGAGTCATTTCATTGTGGAGAGATGATGTAATCTTCCTTCTCCAGCCAGGTATTGTGTGTGTGCTTCTGCTTGCCCTCGCTGAACTGGTGGAAATAAGGAAGACGAGTGTTGTTGCCAGCTTTGTCCAGGGCTCTTTTGTTCTCAGA
Organism: Toxotes lorentzi; assembly: GCA_037833715.1. Lineage (NCBI taxonomy): Eukaryota > Metazoa > Chordata > Actinopteri > Toxotidae > Toxotes > Toxotes lorentzi. The sequence continues at coordinate 17,731,009 of JBBMJY010000011.1, read as the reverse complement.
AGGGCACGAAGTGTTAGGCCCGCTGAACACTGGTGTGTGTGTGTGTGTGTGTGTGTGTGTGTGTGTGTGTGTGTGTGTGTGTGTGTGTGTGTGTGTGTGTGTGT
>JBBMJY010000011.1:17690335-17712463 GCA_037833715.1 Toxotes lorentzi | reverse complement strand
TGTGTGTGTGTGTGTGTGTGTGTGTGTGTGTGTGTGTGTGTGTGTGTGTGTGTGTGTGTGTGTGTGTGTGTTGCCTATAAGAAATGATCAAGACACGTAAATCATCCTGGTAGTTGCGTCAAACCGATCTGATGAGCTCACAGACTTGTCCTACTGCCTCAGGCAGAGAATTTACCCTTCTGAACTCTGAGTTAATACTGTAGTAACCCGTCCTGCAGTCTTCCATAAGTTTACAACCATGCAAAACATACTGAGCTAATGAAATGATGCACATATGGTCCTAATAGCCTTGGAATTAAAACACTGGAAGAGTGGAAGAGTGAAGGACGGGAGGTTCAGCAGTTATTCAGGCACTTTGGAGGAATGAACTGTTTGTAAAGTGGCATTCAGTGAATGAAGAGAAAACATTTAGCACAGTGTAATGACCTGTTTGTATTGGATTACTCCTTCTGCTACTACTACTGGCAAGGGGCTGGAGAGCCGAGGTCTCTTTAAACGTGCACCCTCTGAGCTGGAGAGGGTTAAGTGCATAGGTGCTGCAGCTACATTTGGTTTCCTTATATTCAGTGTGCGGGAAGTGCACACAGCTGAAACTGGCACCGTTGCTGTTTTGACCCAGTTTGCTCTTTAGTTAGAAGGAACTCTGCTTCAGAGAGTTTTAGACACTTGGTGATCTGCTCTTTGCTAGGAGCCAGTTTGTTGGTTTTTAATGTGTGTATTATAGGACGTGAACTGTAGAAGATGAACTTTTTCTGAGTAGTTTCAGTTGTTGAACATCTCTACGGAGGACAAAGCCAAATTATTACTAATTGCTTCATCAATTCATTAACAATGAGATTATTCAAATAGTTAAGATTAATCAACAAAAAGTGTGTAAAACTGTGTGTAGTGTGTAAAGCCTCTGACTTTTTAAAGTCAGATCAAAGTTTGATACCAGAATTTTAAATTCTGTGGATTAAAACAAATTGATTTTATTTATTTATTTTTAAATGATGCTGACTTTATTCCAAAAAAAAAAAAAAAAAAAAAAAATCAGAAGAATTCTAGCTATTCAGGTTGGCTTCATTGCCATTTTCACCCATGTCATACACACACAGAAACAAAATTAATTAATTTCACAATTTACTTCAGTGATCTTTACATGGCTCTGATCCTCCACTAAATTTAGCATAAAAAGGATTTAGATAATTTAAATGCCAGACTGTTTCTCAGAATTGTGATAACTGACTCAAGAAGACCTTTCCTTTAATTATCTTTGTCTTTTTGATTCACTAAATTCAGACTTGGATTGAGTTAGTTTATAATTGAATTTACTTTTCAGATTTTAAAAGATGCCCTTTTATTTATATCATTTTGAGAATTTGCCCTTTAATCTGAATTGAATGAGAATTGTTGTTTTATTCTGTATGTGATATTCAATATTTGACTTCTGAGAAAAAGAAACAACCGAAGCTTCAGTGTCAGACATAAAAAGACTTGATGGTTTAATTTACAAGTTATGAAGACTCAGTTTTCTTTTTTGACTTTACTTTCTGAGAAGTGACTTTATTTTAATCTCTTTCAGTCCCCCCCCCCCCCCCTCCCAAGATTCATAAATTAAATTCAGCATCCTCATTTCATTCTCAGAATTAATTTCATATCATTTTATCCTCATGTGGCTCTAATTATCTCCTCTATATGTCAGTGTTTCTGTTGTCAGTTGGACACTTCAGTTATGAAATTGCCCCTGGGACACCTATGTTGATAAAAATAGCTGTGGGACTTTCACATGTGTTACAGTTGTTTCTGAGCGTGCTCACAAACACACATCCAGCGCTTTGTGAAACATGTGCCTCCTATGAAGCTTTTGCCTAATGTTTTTGAACTCCACTGACTCATGTGTGGTCTTTGTTTTATTTTTTTCCGAGCGTCACGGAATGTGAATGACATGTGTGCTACAGTTTTTCTTCCCCCTGAGCCCCAAAGGGAAAACAGTGGCCAAAGAGCCACATCAAGTGCTTTTGCTGTGTTTAGATATTCACCTTGGTAACAGTAACAGCGCCATTATCACAGCATAGAAGCAGGGCAGCTCCTCCATATATTTATGTTGGATTTTCTTAGGGTTGCTGAGGTTATTCATAGTAAACAGTGCTGTCTGTGTAGTCCCCAGAGCCCGCCCGCTGCCACCATAGAATCAATATGCATACCATATCAAATTAGAGCAGTAAGGCGGTGTAAACAGTGTGTCTCTAGAGTTAGGCGTCCTCTGGTGTTAGCAGCTCCCCTCTATGTCCTCCCAGGAAACACTGAAGCACAGTGGCAGTGTGTCCAGGTTAAGGTCCTCCTCTCTGGTCCAGCAGTTTTCTCTCTTCAGCTGCTGAGTCACACATGAAGTGGATGCTCCCACTGACCAGATAACAGCCACTGTTACACCACCACCTCAGTCTGTTCACACTGAACCTAATCACATACATGTACAGTCAGTCAGTATTAGTTATTACAGTTTTCTTTGTGATGCACGATTCCTGTTTAGTCTTCTTAAAGTAGCAGGAAGCACATTGTCTTCATCAGGAAGTAGTTTCCAAGGTCAAATATGAGCTTTAGAATCCAACATTTAAGTTGTTGTGGATGAGCAAGAGAAAACAAATTTAAACATCTACAATTCACTCACAACTGAGCAAACTCCATTTGCGTGACGAAGATCATGTGATATGATTGAAAGCTCCAGATCAGCTGCTAAGTGGACCGTGAGGTGAGGTTGTTATTTGACAGCTGTGTCCGAAGTCACAAAAGAACCTCAACTAAATTTTAAGCATTTTATTTATCAATATCACAATTAAATCACTTATTATGAAATGATAGTGATATTACTTTGTTTTAATAATAATTATTAAAAGAGATCACCTAGCCTGTTTTTAATAACAGAGATCGCATGACACACATCTAAAAAAGTGATTCATCTTCATCTGGTCCCAGAGCTCCATCAAAATAGTAATAATATTATTATACTGAAATTATGTTAATGACAGCATTTACTTTTATTTCAATCAAGTGAAGCAGTTCATCAGAAAACAGCTAAAGTGATAAAAAAAAAAAATCAAAATCTATTCACTTGTTTCTTGACTAAATATCTCAAAATTCAGATATTCTGCTAACTGGTAAAAAAAAGAGACATAAACTCAACCAAAAGTATAAAATCCACGGGGAAATGATCCAATTAAATTAAATCACCAACCAAGTAAACGGAATAATTGTTAAGCTTTTATAACAATTTTAATAACTAATTAATGAATCTGCACATGGTAAGAGTGAACTAAGTAAATACCGTAAAAAAACATGTGATTTGTTTTTTTTTTCCAAGAAAACTCATTTGTACTGCTTCTACTTTTAGCCAAATTGAACTTAACATGCTTCACACGCAAATGTGTCCTAGGACAGGGGTTGGCTGTTGGTCACAAACTTTTATGTTTCTAAATATAAAGACGTCTGTGTAAATGACGCGAGAATAAAAAGTGTTAGTTTCGACACTGCCGCCCCCCACACCCCCACCCCCACCCCCGGCCCAGGCACAAGAATGCTGTTCTGTGCTCCTTCGTCTGAAGTCTGAGGTCATATCCTTATATGTGACTCCCTTTTGTTCTGCTGCCTGACATTGCAGTACACGCAGCAACAGTGAAGAGCTTGGCGGCATTGCTGCAATCATCACTGTTTTCTCCCTCTTACTGAGTTATCAGAGTTGAAATCATTACTCTGGGAATCCCACTTTCCCATGTCTCTTTCCCTCCAAGAATGGACACTTAGACTCAAGTTTTTTTTTCCAGAGAGCCCGACCGATACATCACTTGACCAATATTTTCTGCTGATATTGGATTATGACAGATATATTGATGATAGTGTGTGTGTGTGTTGGCAGATACACAAACGGAAACTGTTCAGAGAAGTGTTACTGGAGGAATTTGTCGTACATTTAAATTGAACTTTGATACAGTTGAAAAACAGCTTCCTAAAAGTTCATCTACAGCTGCACTTGAGCCACAGGCCAGCAGCTTTTCTTCTTCGCAAGTATTAATATCGGCTTGAAACTCCTGTATCGATCGCGCTCATGTTTCTTTTTTTTTTTTTGCACATCTTCCCTTCAGCATCAGTCTCATCGTTCCTCAACTTCACTGCCAAGGATCAATCACTGCATCTTCTTATGAGTCTAACTGAATTACAGTGGCTTTGTAGTCACTGGTTGTAATTTAAACCATTAGTTGTCAGGGGCCAAATGAAGCTAACTCGCCAGAGGGCTTGACGTTTCCTGCCAAGGTCATTTTGCCCCCCGCACCCCACCTCCCTCCTCTCCTCTGGGGTCGATGGGAAAACGAAGTGGCGCTCAGTCAAGCATAGTGGAAGGTATTTCAAACAATCAGCGGATTCCTAGTACAGGGAATGAGATCATTGTTTTAGTGAGGGAGGGAGGGAGCTGGAACGACCCCTGTGGCAGGACGTTGATGTCCGTCCGTCAGAGCCTCTCAGCGATCCCTGTAAACTCAAACGTGACAGTGACTGTAGCAGAGGTCAGAATTCCTCCCTAGATGGATTTATTTGTACAGCTTTGCACATTAGAGACACCATGCAAAAACAAAAGACTCCCATTGTGCCTGTGAGGTATGTTAGCGTGATCCTCCGACATCTGTGGCTGGTGAATAAGGTATAAATAGAAAATAATAAGCATGCTGCTCTGAGGTTGGAGTAAGCATAAGTGTCAGGGAACAACTATTGATCATTGAGTACACACAGCAGTTTGATCTGGTGTTTGTTTTCTGAGCTCACGCAGCTGAGATGACTCTGAGAGATGCTCTCAGTTCACGTATATCATCACAGCTCGTCTCGAACTTGAAAATTACACAAGATCCTGAACTCGACTGAACAGCATAAATCTTTACAGAGGCAGTTCACTCAGGGTACGGGAAAATATATTTCCTCACTTTACCTTGCATGAGATCTAACCATGCAGACAGCTTTGGTTTTATTTGTCTCGGTTTTGAGGTATCTGATAAAATAAACAGTAATTTTTTAAAATCACAAGAGGCACAATTTAATTTAACTGACAGCTGCTGCCAGCAAATTTACTCAGCTACAGCTAATTAATGTTAATTCCATGGATCAGCTAAACTACTAAATTAAGCTGTTTTTGTTTTCTGTCTATCAGTGTCTAAAAAAAAAAAATTATTTTTTTTTTGAGAAATAAAACAACCACTGGTTCATTTTGAAAGCAGAGTTTTACTACTGATTTGTAGCTGGGTTGGTAGTTGTCAACTGAATGGCCAACAAATAGCGAAAACAGAGAAGAAAAATGAGTGGTTAATATATATATTTCCCAGGTAAAGTTTGAAGCGCATCATATCACTGTTGTAAGCTCATCACCTTCATAGCTTTTGAATTAAGATGTCCAAGATTCTGGGCTGTGCAGCATCTTTCAGCCTGAGCAGCTAATGGTGTCTTAAGCAGCTGACGTGCAGAGTTGTAGGGTTGTTGGTCAAATACAGATTTTTTTCACCATGAGATATTACTTAACAGCAGTTTGTCATTATTACCATAATTGGACAGTGTAGCTGAAAAACGGATTCTGCTTCCTGCAACGTAGAAACCACATCAGTTTATCTGATTCCTTTTGTGTGCAGACAAAATAAGTTGGTTCTAGTTACAAGTTAATTATTGACTTAACTTAATTATTGATATTAAGTTCAAATGCTTCAAAGTTATTGCAGTTTAGATATTCAGTGTAATATTGGTCAATGAAAACCTCTTTAATTTCACTTTTGAGTGGAATTTGGTTTCTGGTGCTTACAAAAATGAAAAATGACTTTACTATTAAACAAATCAATCAGCTGACTGTGAACGTCTTCTGTAGAAAGTCATTCCAGTGTATAATAATATAAATTATAGATAAAGACACATCTCCAAACTAGATATAAACTAAAAATCTCTCTGCATGGCTTGATACCACTTGGGGTAAATGAGAAAATGTATTTTCTGCTCTGGTTTAGCCAGCCCTTTAACGACTGCCTGTGTTTTGAGGCAGTTAGCAGTAAATCAAACTGTATCTTCAGTGACGTTGTTGAAGCAGTGGAGTGTAAAACAACAAAGCGCGTTGAGCGTGCGGTTTGGTGAAGAAGTGCAGCTGTAAAGGAGTTTGTGTCGGGGAGGAGGAGAGGGTTGGAGGAGGGGGTCCTCCTGTGAGACTAGCACAGGTGGTTGGGAGGGGGGGTTTGGTGTAGTGGTGGGCGGGGAAGGTTGGGGATGGGGGGGAGGAGGTTGTGGGCGTGGAAGTGCAGTAATGTGCCCACTTCCTGCCCCAAGCCTTTGTGTTGTACGGTGAACCAGTAAGCTTACAACGAGATCGGCAGGATTTGCCGGTGGTGGCATTGTGCCATTTCACAGCAGGAAGCCATAGGTGGAGATCCTGTCTGTGCATTCTACTGAGCCGCTGAGTCTCGTAATTTTCCTTGTGATGTTTCTTTGTTTTTTTTTTCCTAACCATGGCGCAGAACAGAAAAAGGAGCCATAGAAAACCTGTAGTCCCCTGTGTCAGCTGGATTTTGGGTCGTTAGGTGCGTCAGTCGACTGCTCACTGGTTTGCAGATTTTTTAGTTTTTGCCAAAAAGCACAGGGATATTGAGCAAAACCACAGACTATGTTTGGCAATGATGCTTTTTAAGGTTCACTGACAGTGTTTACAACACCAGTCAGAGATGACTGCGGGTAGAAGGCAGGATATCAACCCAAACCTCCAGAATTAAAACGGGTTTCACAGCCATGCATCACCCCCAACAACTTTACCTCATCTTTACCTGTCTGTTTAAATGCATCACACTTGTTAATCTTGCTATCTCAGATGTCCTCTGCTGACTGGGTAAAATTTGTAATGATTCTCTTAGGTAGCATGGTCTGACTGAAGGACTGGATGCTGTGTGGTACAAAACACACTGTATACACTACAAAGAGGGTCTGCACAAAATGGAGGCTTCACACGTTTGTCAGCGTCTACATGCTGCACCTACAGTTTGTAGACACAGTCAGACGGTGAATTGAATGTCAGGTAGACCCTGGTGGATGCAGACAGTAATATTTGGACTTTAGGCTGCAATGAATTATGGTTCTCTAGAGACACACATACAAATACATACTCCAACTAATGTGTCAAGCAGCCTGATTGGTTAATCCTACTCCTGTTGGGAGGCAGGTTCAAAGTGGGGAAAAAAGGAAACAAAACATGAACGTTACACTGAAAATAAACTCTGAACCAGTAAAGGACACGAGTAGGGACTGACTCCTGTTCTGTTGAAGATGTGTGTTTTTCACTTTCAGTTTTGTAACCTTAACACGTGAAGCACTTTGTCAATTATTTTCTCCACAAATGCTGTGTAAATGTTTTGTTATTGCTTAATTATCACTATAATTATTATTATTATATCAGGTACAGGAGCTGTTCAGCCAATCAAGTCCCGGTCAGTCTTGAAACTCGTTTCATTTATGCTCAGGATGATGTGTCTCCTGAACCAGTTAGTGCTGATACAATTAGTCAGTTAACTAATGGTCAGAAAATGAATCCACAACAATGATAATTGAGTTCATTTGAATCATTTATCAAGTAAAAATGGCAAACATTAGCCAGCTGCCACTGAATCTTTGGACTGTTGGTCAGACAAAACAGTTGAAGTTAAAACAGCGGCTTTGGTAAAAACTGCATGGGTATTTTTTATTATTATTATTATTTTGTGACATCTTAATGTTTTCTATCTAACTGATTCCTCAGTCACAAAAATAACCAAGAGGTTAGCAGAATGCTGCTCTGGAAACGTTGTAAGTTTTATTTCTACAGAACATCTTTATTATTATATTAATGAGAGGAGTTGGTATTCTCAACCAGTAAAGTCCAGCTTTTACATGTGAGAAATTAAATTTATTAGAATAAATTTCTAAATTAAATTTTTTTTTTCTTGTTGTTTGGTAGCATTGACAGTTTTGTTCTGAACTTTGTTTTCTTCAAACTCCCTAACTAACCATGCATTGAATATTTGTGTTTCACTCTGGGCTTTGAGTTTAGAAAGAAACAACCAAGAGGAAGGTGGACATTGTGTCTCCTGCATTCTTTAGTTTAGTTTACATGCATGGTTTTTAATAGTTTAAGACAAAATATTACAGTTGTCAATTAAATTACATTCTTGTCTTAAATAGGTTCAGATACATTTTCTTTCTTTTCTTTTTTTTTTTTGCTAGCTTTAAAGTGGGAGCACAAACCAAAACTTCTTGTACACAGGGTCTCTGAATTGGACAGTGGTTGTGTGAAACTACAATTTACAAAGTCAAAAAGGAATTTTCATGCTAATGAATATACAGTCTGTGTATGCCTTTGTTAACTTTTTGGGGGTCTCCACTGTAGAGTCTTGATCATGTATAAAACCACTGAATAAAAGAATATTAAAGTGACTAAGCAGTGACAAGCAGTTATAGATGAATGTTAACTAGATAAAAGTCTTGCATTGTCAAAAATATGATTTAAATCAGGAATGATCTGATCGAAAAAGCAAGATTACACACACCGGACATTCAGTGTGAGCTTTCAGTACTTGACTGGTTTTGATATTTGGTTTTACAGAGACCTTTTGGTTGGTACAAATAAAGTACAAATTAGCAAGAGCATGACATTAGCTCTCTGGGATATGGTTGTGCATGTTTAAAGTCCAGTTAGAGAGGCTTTCCTTGTAAAAGACAGAGAAGAAAGATGGAGAAACAAAGGCAGGCAGAGCGAGAGAGTGAAAGTCGAGATCAATAGTCGTGGCTGCATGAAAGACTGTAGGAACCGGCCATTTAGATGGATTACAGTAGCACTGCTTCCCTTTCATCTCACTCAAGGATTGTGTCTTGAGGGAAGGAAGCAAATGGGTTCTCATCATGCTTAGCGACTGCTGCCCAGTCTGATAGGGAAGTCTGTTTGAACAGTGTGATGTATATTCCTCCAGCGTGATATACAAGAGGAACATTTACGCCGCGCTTCAAGCCAACTATGACCGTCATCTTCTCCTCCAAGAGCACGGTGACAGGCCAGAAACGGGCTAATCTATCATTCTCTGCTCTGCAGCCTTTTTTTGGGGGGGGTTTTGAAAATGTGCTTCATCAATGCGTTGCTCTAACCATCGTCATATCTGTGTCACAAATGTGCAGCTGTAAGCACATGTTCAGGTTGAGCTGTTTGATTGTTATCAGTTGATGCCAGTGTCAGAATTAGAAGAGAAGGAGAAAAAAAAAAGGTGATTTGAATCTGAAAGTGAAAAATTTCTTTAACCACCAGCACAGAGAGAGACTGGGTAGTGGATTTAAACTGCTCTATAATCAACAGGTCTTCTAAGCTAAGTCACTGTAAATAACCATCATTTTCCCCTACCCTCGCATAAGGCAAAGACTTTTGTTGTATGTTATAACAGTACTACCTGTAGCAGCATCCCAGCGACACGCATAACAGACCTTCGTTGTCATGGTAACAATAACAATCACACAGTTAAGGTTGTGGAAAGATTTGCTATAAAAACAACTTGGTTAGTTTTAGGATAAGATCAAAGTTTGGGTAAAAATAAGTCCTTGCGCAAGGTTAGGGGACCTCTGTTGTCATGGTAATACGGTAAACATGTGGTTCAAGTTGTGGAATGGTCATGGGTAGAAGAAACATCATTGGTTTCACACGGGTAATGAATAGCAGTATCCCATGTGAAAGTCCTGTGTCGTTGACCCATCCATCCACCAAAACCTCTTTCTAACAGGGACCTTGTCGCTCTTTATGCTGCATCAGCTAAGTTCCTCCTTTGCTTCTGTCATAATTACTACGGCCGCTAGAGATCGTAAAACGTAACTATGGGTCGTAATAAGATGCTTGTACAGACGGCCTATGGGGTTTGCTTTTTTTACAGGAGGACAGTCTGCTACGATAACAGTGTTAAGGTTTGGTTAGTCTGTCCTGCAGAAAACGTCCAGCAGATTCAGGCTTCACTTCTACTTGTTCCTGAGTTTCCTTTGTTTCAGGAATAACTGCTGAATTCAGTCAGAGTGAGGGAGATTATCACACCAATGCCAAATGAATCAAATACAGTATTCAAATAACTTTTTGAAATGTTCTCAGCAGCACTATCAGGTTCTGTACATTTTAAGAAGAGATTTTGAAACTCAAATTAATGTGACCTAATCACATTATTAATACATTTATTGACTGTTCATTTCTGACCTTTGGAGAAATTTGAAAAAAGAAGAAAAAAAGTCCAGCTGTTTTTAGTGCTTTCAACCACATCTCATGGTCTTCATCGGCGGATGGAGTTGTCATGACAACTAGATTAACTCTATCCACTGATGAAGACTGTTTTGCTGCTTTCACACATGCAAAACAACCCTGAACTTTTCTAGACATTACAAAGAGGAGCTGTGTGTGTGAAAGCCAGTGTCCTCAGCTGAATCAGACATTAAACAGACTTTTAACTTCCAGCTCCATAGTACAAAGTCCAGGTAACGTCTGATGGAGCTGATGTGTGAACAGAGCAGGTCATTGGCCAGAGAATTCACAGCGAGCGAGCACAGTGATAGCATGGCTGTCGTGCCTCCTGCACGCTCTACCCAGGTGTCACCCCTCATCTAAACCAAAGGGAGTTGCATGTGTGAAAGGACAAAGATATTGCCTGGATGTAATATATGAAAATGGCTTTCAATGCATTTGAAACTTGAACCGTTCAGATTAACTTAATAATAATAATAATATAAATAATGATGAATGGGTATTGTAATTCAAATCCAAATCCAAACTGTTTTCTCTAAAATGCTTTAGTCTAGCCAACTGCTTTTAAAATATATACATATGTATATATATATATATATATATATATATATATATATATATACTGAAATTAAGAAAAGCAGCAAATCCTCATTTTTAATGAATGAAATGTTTGATATCTTTCAAACAAAATAGTTTCTTTATCTGTCTTTTTCAAGAGAAACCTCCATCAAAAAATGAGCAAATTCCATCCTGAGAAGACGTTGAGATATGATTGAAAGCCTGGGGAAAAGTTAGTAAGTGTTTTTTACTATTTCCTTTCACACTTAGTGAAAAACTTTGTGTACCTATATTGAACTTAAATGTGGCAGGAACAGAAACTTTTTCAAAACAAATTCTATTTCCTCTCTATCAGCAGAAGAATCTTCCCTTTTTTCCTTTATTTCTGATTTTGTTTTTTGTTTTTTTTTAGAAAACTCCTTAAACAAATAGTTTTTCACTGAAACCTAAAGGAGCAGCGTATCTGCATCGAGCTTTGGATTTGTTTTTTTTGTTGGAATCTGTACATTTAAATGAAATCTGGCTCGACTGTTGTCTTTCTATTGCTTTCTTGTGAGAGTGGATGAGTAATGTGTGGATGATAGGAGGGTCTGTTTTCACGCTGCAGGGACGTCCTCCCCATGCACCACCGACCTGCCAATCATCTATCTGACCTCACATCTTTCTGACTTGATAGTGATGTAAATGTGTCAGTCTGAGTGCAAGCTGCTCGCGGATAAATGATCACTAATCACTATCGGAACATGAAGGACAAGTCTGTAAGTAGCACTGATACTGTACATGCTCTGTCTTTAGTTTTTATATGTCAAAACATTATTTTCTGTTGGCAGGAAGGCTGTTTTTTATTTTTTCCTGTTGTGGTTAGACTGTGTGAAGCCGAGGCAAACATTTGTCACAGTGATATACACAAACAAAATATCAGGCGGTGCTGTTGTTTGATACTCCAAATTTAAAAATCCGCATTTAAAAGATTTGATAAAATCCCAGCAGCAACCAGACATCTTTCTTTTAGCTGTAAAATAGTTCATGGATTCTTTTCAGTTTTGAAGCAAAATGTTTTGGGCTTTAAAAAAGCAAAGATTTTCAACGGACGAATCACAGGACTGAAGAAGGTATGACAGTGTCAATTGTGTGTTCTCACGCAACATGAGAAAACCACGCTGTTCAAAACTAATAAATTCTTGACAAATTCTTGACATTTCCATTTATAACTAACTGTTGCAAAGGAAATAAAGCTTCCTTCTCTGACTTCCTTTGCAGGTGCTAGAATAGTGGCTGTAGTAGGCTTAATATTCAGTGTTAATTAATCCAGCTTTCTCCCCTATGCCTTTAACAAGCCTCATAACCATTAACAACTCCAGCGATTTACTGACAAAATAAATGAAGGAAACCCACATTTTTAACTGTTTCCCTCTAATAATAGATCTTGGCAAAATATCCCAACTGAACATATGCATGTTAAAAGGGAAACTGTATCTCTAAAGTGACATGTTGCTCACAAATCTCTTTATGGCAGCTCTCACGCGTGTTGCGTATGTATATAATGTCAGCACTCTCATCCCAGCTTCTCTTAATGGTCTTCAAGCAAACACAAAGGCGTTCTTTGTCCTGGAGCTGTTAGCTTCAAAGCCAGCGTTTTGTGGCTTAGAGTAAGTAGTGGAGTTAAAGTGTCAGAGTTCTTAGCCCAGACCACGTGGAGTGCTGGCATCTGTGTGTCACGCCCTGAGACCAGCTCAGCGTGGATACTGCTACTTTTGGCGGTTGTGGCATGCTGCTCTGCCCTTGTAAGAGGGCTGTGAGATACACATCTGAAGGTCCTGCTGAAATCAGAATTCACCTTTGAATTAGAGACTGATAGATATTTCCTCAGGCTTTGTTTTGACTTGTCCACTTATTTTTGTCAACAGTGCAGTCACCAAAAAGAAGAAATGTAGTTTTGATTTCTTTTTCTGGAGTGACCTCTAACCTGGTCTTCTTGAACTGGTTTGTTTGGCACAGACTGATGATGTAAGTGCTGTACGTTGAATGGTGCTATGTCTGTGTGGGAGGGCACTAAACCTAGTTTGTCTCTGTTGCTTCTGTCTCAGCATAAGTTTGTGTTTAAGCCAGCTGGGGGAGGGATGTTGTCACCCACTACACTCAGCACTCTGTTACTCTGCACTCCCCATTGGAGTGCTGCGGTCTCAGGACACTATCATTTAATGTGATCCAGATCTGGATCCATTAAAGAGAGACAGCTAAGGCTAGCTAGCCCAATTACACCAATTACACTGCAGAACAAACACAACACTGAGTCCAGGAGCTGGTATGAAAATAACACGAATGAAGCTGTTTCAGTCTAGTGGGAATCAGCTCCAGCATTAGCTGAGTGAGATACAAACTTAACAGCACAACGGGTCGTCCCAAATATTGAAAGTTGTAACTGGACAGATTGCTAACAGTCAATGGCGAACACTATGCGGCCATCATGCTGTCCACAGTCCCTGTATGACATTCTCCATTCTGTAGCACCATATGGAGGCTGACAGGCGCTGTCTCCACTAATTTGTCTATAAATGTTTTTTATTCTTTTTTGAGAAATGGGACAATATGCACAACAGTTTTAGTATCAACATACTTTATATTTGCTTACACATATTTTTTGGCAAAGCTGCATAAACGTTTTAATTCAGTCTCTTTACGTTGTTTAATGTTTCTTTATTGTTCCACAGAGCTGCAAGAAATATCTCAGACAGGAAGCTAAAATCCCAAATGACTTCCTGCTTCCTGTTTCTGCTCAGGTTAATTTAATCTTGTGTGGTTATTGAAACAACTTCTGACAAAAAAAAAAGAGAGAGAAAGAAAAAAAGGTACTTGTATTGTTAGTAGCATCCAGCGATTAGAAATGTACGGAATTTAAATTAAAATTGCAGTTCTTTTTTCAAAGAAATCTTCTTCTAAGGGAATTTTCCAAACAAAGAGAACTAATAAACATTCTTTTAAAATTCTTTAAGGAAATGAACAATTTTTCAGTTGTGTTGTCTCTATCGCAGAAAATGGGGAGTGCGGAAACTAGTCCATCTTTAAAATAAGTGCTTGTACATCTGAGTTGTAAGAGGTTTGTGAACTGCCTGGCCTCTAATCCACACCAAGTGTTTCAGTGGTGTGTGTTTTACAAAGCAGGAGTAATCCAAGCACATAATTCACACATGGCCCATGTCTGGAGGTTTAAGTGTCATTGCTTGTTGCCTGGGTTTGTCTGAGGCCTCTGTGAAGTATCCGTGCTCAACTGAACGAGTCTGTCTGCCTGTCTGCTTCCCATGATGCACCTCCCCATCTGCAGCCTTGCGAAGGCAGTGAAGGAAGCCATTGTTCCTGTCACTGTGAGGCATGTTGCATGCACTTATGACACAGAGTGGGAGAAATTATTCCCATTATATCCTTGGAATGTCTTTGAATCAATCAGTGCTGTATGAATAAGTGGTGCTCTTTAGCAGACTTTGAGTTAGAGTCCTTCAGTTATAAATGTGCTTGTTTACATGTTTGAAAGAAAGGGAAACAGTGTTGTACTTTGTGAAAAACTAACTTGGAGGAGCAAAAAGAGAGAATTGGTTTTCAAATCAAAAGTAACACCTCGTTTTATGCTAATTTCCTTCCTCATTGAGACATTTTTTTTTTTTTTTTTACAAAGACCACCTCCAGGGCCTGATTCAGATGTCTGATCCTCTCAATCAGGCAGTCTGTTAACAAGTGGCTTTCTGGACGTCTCTCCCCCTAATTCCTTTCTTTTCTTGCTGAGCTTTGATTGATGTGCAGCAAAACCACAGCTGGAAATCCTTGCAGCTTCTCTCATGGATTCTTCCAGCATGATGTAATGTTTTGATGATCCTCAATGTAGTATACTGTGTGCGGTGACATCAAAACAAAAGAAATATCCTCCCCCTGAAAAGGTGGACTTCTCTGTCTTTGCAGCGCAGATCATTTATGCTCCACATACCACAAGACCCTTTGAATCCCCAAAACAGGACGTTCAGTTCTTTGACGTGCGTGAGAACGTTTGATTGTCCCTGTTCTCAAGTTCCAATAGATGTGAAGCTTCCTGATCCTATTTCTGCATCTATAAGCAGTGCAAAAAAAAAAGCCTGTTCTTTAACCCTGACTCCTTGTAGGAGTCTTAGCCACAGCCACTCAGGGTCTAAACCAAGAGTGCTGTTCAGAGGTGAAACACTGCCCTGTCCACCAGCAGTGAGTCTATTTTTAACCCTGCTGTATCACGTATCACGTCTTGCCTTTTGATCTTTTGTTTTGCCTCTGATCGGTTGAAAATGTGCTCTTACCGTTTATTTGGCTGGGTGGGCCTCACCTCCACCAAGTGCTTTCACTACATTTGTATCTGTGGTCTCTGCAGTCCATGCAGGCCTCTTATGAGCTATGCATATGGCAAAATCGTAAAGAAATACTTAAAGGAGCCTTGCATCAGGGTTACTCTGTAAGCAAATGATGATCCAGTCATTCATAGTATCAGCAGCTAATTTAAAGTCTACACTGTCTGGGTGGGATTTAAAGGCAGGAATATCACTGCTTGAGGATATCCATGGTGTTGCTCTTAATTTTACACATGAAACTGATGAAAGTAATTGTGTGAAGAAAAGGGAGCCTGAGAAAGAATTTCAAATCCATGCACAATGCATGAGGTGGGTGTGACTGTTGGATTCATGTGACTGTTGGATTCTTGGTTTCAGAAACCCGCCTGTTGTAGACATTGTTTGACGATCCAGCAAGCACATGTCTGAAGCGTACTGACACCTTCACCATCTGAACCATGCCCTCTTCTCAGAGTCAAAACTCACATAATCTGCACACAAACTGCTGAAACCTATGCAGTAAACCTATGCAGTATCTCAGGTGTCCACCTGGGATTCACATTTCTAAATATGAATATGATAAATTTACTCCTGAAAATGTCAGATCTCTCTCTGAAGTCTTAAAAGTAATCCATGTAATCTATACAAACATAGTTACAGAGCAAATTCAACCTGACTGTTCATATTGCAGATGTTACAGAATGGAAACAAACATAGGCCAGACTAGAGACCATGTTGCGACATTGTGCATTGTGCACAATTGTGACGCTATAGCGGTGACACACAAACACCTGCCAGAGTACTCAAAACCACCTCTGTGGTTGGAGTCTCCAGGATCACATTTTGCCATGATGACACACACACACAGACTCACAAGGTGAGAAGAGTAACAGCCATGCTGTCGCGGCTGGTAAAACACAGGACTTTGGCATAGCAGACATCTTTGGACATGTAGGCCAAAAACCCCAACAGTGTGTAAAATACATTTTTATAGAAAGTGTTTTAGAATGTGTGCGTTAACGCTTACATGCCAATTGATGCTATTTCTGAGTGGCCTGACTTATACTGTAAATAACAATACATGACATGCCTTGTTACAACATGTAGTGACTATAAGACAATAAATAAAGAGGATGAAAACCAAGCAAAAGCAGCCTGTGGCTCAAAAGTTTATTGGGTGAAAGGACCCATAAAAAGTGGCCAAAGTGCAGGAATTCCCACTCACTTGGCTCATCTTGCATTTGCTCTACTCCTTCGCCAAGTCTCCCCCTCTACACATAGAAGAAAGGGATGTTTTGTTTGGGAAAAAAATGGCGCTCGTGCCCGCCATCCTTGTTTATCAAGTATGGTGTGCACAGCCCTGGAGGGGAGCTGGAGGCACTGCACAATGTGGTGGCTAGGTTAGCAGGACAGCACTGAGTTCATTCATCCGCCTGTCATGGGCCACTTTTTGCTTTTATTTTTAGCCAAAATCCATCAGGGCTGAAAAGCCGTGCAATATGAGCCAAGTAGGGCTGTGCTCCAGGTCCATTCCACAAAGTCGATCTTCTCCTCCCTTCTTGAGAAAAAGCTCCGGACAGCCCTGCTCCAGGCCCGGGATTTTGTTGAGTCATGTGAGATCATGTACACAGAAACTCAGGAGAGGTGGGGTGGGGAACTGAAGGTGGAGGGGGCTGCAGGGTAAATGAGGCAGGTGGGGTTGAAGCCGGGGGCAGCAGGCGAGCTAAAATCTGCTCATAGGCCAGCAGACAGCAGAGCAGGCTAGTCTTGTATAAGGTAATGTCTAGCGCATGTTGGGGTGGGACGTGTGCACAGATTTATTTTAATATACTGCCGGTGAGGGCTGGGATGTCGAGCCTGCCAGCTCATCCTAGGTCCACTGTCACCCTTTGGACAAGACGGGACTTTTTGGACAAACCTGCCACAAACCTGACGAGTTAAAAAAAAAAGTGAAAAGAGGCAAGTCTCAGGCTGAGTTTGACCTGCTAATCTGCATGATTAAACTGGATGGCATTTCCGTCCCCCGAATTCAGTTTGCGCTCGTTTTCCTCATGCTGTCTTTACATGGCTGGACAGGCTCCTGTTACAGATGCATGTTTTGAGCTCATTGCACTGCAGGGAGGTCTGGATTTGGCATGTCAGTCTAGTATTTAGCATCGCAGTGATATAGAATGAGTAGATGCCTCGAGGTAGGAGCCTGCTGTAGCTTCATACCTGAGAGGATTTGTTTCTGCATCACATGCTTGATAACTTTTAGAGAGTGAAAGATTTAATTCTCTCACCTGACTGATTAGATACTACTGGGGCTGCCACTAATGATTTATTTCATAATGAATGAAGTTATTGATCATTTTTTCTCTCAGGCAATTAATTGTTTAATCTTTAAAATGTCACAAGATTGTGGAAATTTTACAATGAATAATCATGCATAAAGGAAAGGCAGCAAATCTTCATATTTGAGAAGCTGGATCCTGCAAATGTTTTGCAATTTTATTTAATAACTAATAGAAGTTAGTGAGAATGGGAAAAGATAGCAAACGCATGTTAAGATTTTTTTTAGATTATTTTTCTGTTGATTGACTGATAGATTAATTGTTGTAGATACTGTAGTTAGTTGCATAATTACACAGAGGTTGTAAGGATAAGGAGTAGAAAGTGCTTTATTTTATATGAATGACAGATCGTGTTTACATAGTTTTAGGCTGTGCTGATGTACACTGACGTTCAAGCTCAGCCTTTGCTTGAGGTTCAGCATCAGCACAGAGGTACAGTTAGGGATGGTTTTGTGGGGCAAGAGTCTATTTTTTAGTTTTTAGTTTTTAGTTTTAGTCATGCTGGTGGCGTGACTCCAGGGACAGCATTGGATGAACTGAAATGAAATTTCACGTTCACTTTATGGTGTCTTCCACAAGTTTGACACTTTTGGTTCAAATGAAATGTTTCTACAACTATTAAATGTAATCTATTGATGAATTAGGTAAAGACATTTATGTTCTAATCACTTTAGTGATTTTCCTTTCACATCTTTTCATGTAGGCCATCATCAGGTCAAACTTTTAAATCCTCCGATTCTTGGGTTTATGATCAAATACCTGCAAAACTAATAATGTTCCCATCGCCCTCAGATGTACTGGGTGTCAAGTGCAAATTAGTAACCTGCTAAACTAAGATGAACACGATAAACAACACCATTCACACTCATTCAGTCATTGTAAGCTTATTAGCACACTGACAGTAGCATCTACAGTAGCTCAAAGCACTGTTGTATCGAGGTACGGAGGTGCTGCTGTGGCTGTGGACCTGTTGTGCAACCTAAGCAGAGAGAGAAAGCATGTCTACCTAGCATCAATAATTGAATCTGAGCTAATTTTGGAGTTGGACTGGAATGGGAAGCTACTATCAGGTTCATTGTTGACTTCATGGCTGGTCGCCAGTGGCAATCATGCCCAATGAGTGCAGCTTGAGTGTGAAATCCACTCCAAGAACAGAAGATGTTCAGTGGGTTGATCATTTTTATAGCCTATAAAAAATGCAGACGCCCTCACAGGACATAGATATTAGAGCAGTCTGTCTTTGTGGGGTGTTCTGAGGCATGCTGGGAACCAGGCAGGACATGGCAGCGGCAACCTCTTCCACCCCACCTTGAGCAATGAAGGTGACACAAGAGGAGAGTTAATGACCAAGCACACAGGGCAACTTTAATGAGCCCTGCACAAGTGTTATTTAGATTCCATTATACCCTGTCTTCCCACTCCCATTACAGCTGTCAAGAAGCTACACATCCTCCAACTTTGCATGTGTGACTTTTGTCTCTTTCAGCTGTATGCTTTTCTTCTCTTCTCATGCATATTAACATGGGATGGAAGGAAATGCTCCATATGTAGACAGAATGGAAAAAAAAATGTTATGGTCCATGTCTCATTTCTGTGCAGCATAGCTCCGTAAAAGTGCTCATTGTGACAACACGCTCATTTTGAACTCATTTTAAATTTGACGTCTCAAAGTCGGTATGGTTTTCAGAGATTACCCATGTTTCCCTCCTGTGTGACATCGTACACTTGTGAGGCAGCCACCAGCCTCCAGCTATATGGATCTTTTCCCAAACGTCTGGAATTCTTTCCTTTTCTTTGTTTTCTTTCTATTAAAGTCCTTCATTGAGTTTAACATTAATTAACTGTGAAGTATTTTAGATCTCTAAGGGTTATTGACAAAAAATGTTCATAAATAGCTGTAGAGTGGTTAGAACGCTGCTTCAAATCAGTAATGCCAAATTCCCAAATATTTTACTCTTGCTGAAATCGAAATGACCCTTTCCAAAAGGATGTGGCTCTCCAGACTTGTGAATTCTGTGAAGGATGTTGTTTTCATTCGGACTATTGATGCATGCAAATTCCTACTGTGTTGTCAAGACCAGAGGCTGAAAGGAAGAAAAAAAAAAAGCTTTAGGACGTTTGGAGCTGTAGACGTGGACCATGGGAACAGCAGAGGTGGAAACTCAAACCAGACAAAGGCGGATTTTCTTTTCTGTAAATCTGAGTTTACTTACCTTCTGACACAGAAAGGAAAAAGGAGCCCTCTGAAAAATGTTCCATAACATGGTGGAAGTTGGGGTCATTGTTCTGCCAGTTCATTTCTGTACCGCAGCCCTGGATCCGAGGACTCATCACCATGGAAACCATTATGTGGGGCAATTGGCAGCACAGCACTTTAGAAATCTCCTTGGAATATATTAGGAGCTGCAAAGGCCCCACTCCCCTCATCTTCAACCTCTCGCCATTGTCTCAGAGCAAGTTTACTTCAGGCGTCGTTCTCAGGATTTCAGGCCTCAGCTCAGGAATGTTCGACCCACAGCCCGTCTCCACGCAGGGACGTAAAAACACCCAGGTGCTGTTGACTGACGTTTGAAATCTCACAAAGGCTGAAACGTGCGAACCTGCCAACAGTGAAGCTCCAGTGGCTCTGAATTCCCACTGTATCTATTTTTATATTCAAGAAATCTAATTAACAAGATTCATTTCATGGACTCACACAGGCCGGAGCAGTGCAGAGCTCCAATCCCGACTTTCATCAGAGAAATTAAATTATTTGCACTGCAGAGCGAAATAACCACTCCATTTTTTTTCTGATGTGGCAAAAACCCAAATAAGATGAAGACTTCATATGGAGCAGATGTGCTGATACTGAGATTTCACTGAGAAAGTGCCACTGATTCAGAATGCCCATTGAATTGTCAAGCTGCGTGTGCATTAACCCAGCCGTACCTAGTGAACATTCTGCAAACCGCTAGGAATATGAAGTATTTTTATTTTCCTCTTTCACAGCAATTTTACCTTTTTGCCGCTCACACACATTCCCCTGTGTTCTTTTTTTTTTTTTTTTGTCGGCTGTATAGGTTGTCTTGAAACGTTCAGCAATCTTGTGTTCTGTCACCTGGGATCGCTCTAAGGCACTGAGTTTACTACTGTTTTTCCTTTTTAGATTAAAAAATCAAATAAATTGCTGATGATTTCTGTGTTACAGCTCGATGTGGCATATTTTTATTGTGCGGGAAAACAAGCTTCCTAAAGATCTAACCCATCTGGCTGAGGTGATTAGCAAAAGCTGAGGCAGATGGTGCTACGAGGAGACTCTGCATTGCTTCGGGGGTGTATTAATCTGACAGCCATGTTTGGCTGTGAGAAATGTTTTTGTGTTACACATCTGAATGGGAGTGTGACAGTCAGTCTTTTCCAGCAGTGTGTGAGGTTTCTAGTGGAACTGGCTCATTTGACTGGGACCCTCAGGATGTTTTTGTTAGGGGGAGGAGAAGGTGGGGAGGGCAGAGGGCGGAGGGCCGGCGGTATGCGGACATTCCCCTCTTCATGTGCAGCAAACGCGCTAAAAGTGAATGAGCCACGCAGGAGCCGTCCCCACCACCACCACCACCATCCCCTTCAGTGTTGGCAGTGAGGTCTGGAAATGTTGACACACGGAGCAGAGAGCAGCCCCAGAAACCCCAAGAATCCCCCCGAGAAGACGCAGGGTGGGAGGGTGAGGTGGAGCCTTGGAATGCTTTCGGAGGAGTCAGTCACTTATTTACTAGCTGAACTCAGTGAACCCTGCCTGAGTCAGCCACTTCCAGCACAGTCAGTCTGTCCCACCTCTCCCTCCCACTGTCCTCTGTTGTGTTCTTTAACCTATCATAATGCTCCTCATTTGCTTGCCCCTTTCCTTCCGTCTCTTTATTGACAGACACTTGGCTTCTCATTGGCCGGCGTCTTTGCCTGTGTCCCCCCCAGCAGCCCGCCTTTTCCACCAACCCATCCCCCCGTCTGATCCCCGTTGCTCACCCTCTAGTTGCAAACGTTGAGGTCATGAGCTCATGATGAGTAATAAAACAAATGTCAGCAGGAATGTGAGTCAAGATGAACAGTGCAGAGCCAGAGTAAAGGAAGTACCACACACGTTTTGGCTTCTCTGATAAATACTCATTAGTTTAGTTTGTGGAGTGAATCTGATCTTATCCCTTCCTCAAACCCCCCTTCAAACAGGTTAATCTGCTGCTTGACCTTTTCAGCAGCACATCTCGCCCCATATTCTAAACCCGGGCTTTAAGATGAAGGGGTCGTAGTGAGCCCAGACATACTTCACCAACAAAAAACACCTTGGTCAGATATTCCCCCTCTCACTCACTTTTTTTATGTGAATCCTTCGCCATCAAGTGCGTCACTTTCAGCCATGAGTTTCATCACGTAAATGTGTTGGTATTTTACATGTTAGGCGCAACACTAGCAGGCTCCAATGTTACATCACGACTTTAGCTCTTTATAAAGCCGCGGTTCACCACAATTTTTCGAGTCTTTAAACAGGATCCATGTGAACACTGAAGCAATTCAATTCAATTCAATTTTATTTATATAGCTCCTTCCACAATCAAATTGTCTCAAAGCGCTTCACAGAGACCCA
>JBBMJY010000011.1:17586650-17669696 GCA_037833715.1 Toxotes lorentzi | reverse complement strand
CCCCCCCCCCCCCCCCCCCCCCCCCCCCCCCCCCCCCCCCCCCCCCCCCCCCCCCCCCCCCCCCCCCCCCCCCCCTCTTCTTACTACATTTACAACCAGTCTATTGTAGAACATGGAGGTGAGAGGTCACTTGCTCCATCACGCAATCAAGTCCTTGTCAAATGCAACAGAAAAAAAACAGCAACTGGCTTTGGATTAAAAGGAAATACAATAACTCGACTGCTAGATGAAGACAGGAAGATATGGACGGTACCTACCCTCCCTTTCACCACTCCAACCCCACAGTTAACATCAAGAGTGCCGACCTACCACACGGATTGAAACATCAGGTCCTATTAGCTCTACTCTCCATCTCTACAAGCACAGTGGAACACATTCCTCTTTAATTAGGCATTTTATGAATCTCTCAAAGAGATTCTGTCATCTATCAGTCTGCTTCAGTGTACTGCAGATGACTTGACATTATCTGTAACTTTCATAAAATGGCCCAAGCCACAGCTGTAAAGATGTGTAAAAACATCTTGGCTGTCACTGAGAAAAGTAATCAAATTTTCTCCTCTTTGTAAAAGGGTTGATGCAGGTATGAAATTTCTGTGAGGCTATTCCATCTTAATTTCATTATAATACAATAAAACTCTCATCTAGAGAGACTGCAAACAGTGCAACAGTACATTAGACTGAGCTTTGTCTTGTAGAGGAACAATCTTTAAACCAACCAGCAGTAACAATGTTAACGGCAAACCCGGGTTTATTACCTTTAGGGTTTTATTTGATTACCTCTGTCTATGGTTTCTATCAGTTATGATCACGAATGTGTTGCCACTTTTTCTACATACCACATCTTTTTAGGACAAACATTTCTTCTGGTCCAAAAGCAAGACCAGCAAACAAGGGGCCCTTGTCTATCCAGGTCTAGATACTCTGACCATGAACATCCTAGGTTAACATTCACTACTGAAGAGCAGCTAGTTTATGGGCGCTGAGTTGCACCATTTAGCAAGATTTTACATGACTAACAAAGAGGAAATATCCTGCATCAAGACTGCACACATTACAGTTTTCTTCACAGGTCAGCTTCAGTTTTGCCTGTGGCATTTATTAGTATAAATACAGAGATGGTGTGCTGACAGGGCGAGAGGTGCTGGTAATGTCTAAGAGCCCACAGATGAGCCACTGCTATTTTGTTCTATTGTTCTGTCTTTCAAAAATGATGCTAACTCTTAACATCAGCAGGGAGCACTGACAATTAAGTTCTTGCACTGCAGAAAGTCTTGTACACAGGTGGGTCCGATTATAAAACTTCCACAGACTCTTGGCTACTTATATTTACTTAATTTCTAAATTTTGTTCTCCAGACCATCAGTTATCAGGTAGTTCTTTCACTGCTACTAACACACTAACTGTACATGAAACCTTTAATGGTGTCATAAAATATAAGAGACAGACTGTGAAATTAAAGCAATGTTCAGTCAATAATAAAACTCAAATAAAACTTTTAACAACCACCCTGCATTTGTTTATGACATTAAAAGTAAAGTTGTTGCTTCTTTTGTAGTCCAACAAAACTGTAGCAAACAGTTCACAGTTTAGAGGTCAAACTGAAAGCTACTGCACCTGAAATTGTATATATTATTTAAGCTGTCTGTCTTTAAGCTGTGATGGCTTAAAGTGCACAGTTTGATGATCATTTTATTGTATATCCTCATTTTATACACTATTTGTCTATTTGTCTGTGTGGTAAATATTACAAAATAAGACTATAAAATCAGTATGAGCAGTGAAATGGATTAGCACTTTGTAACAATTCACTTCAGGATCATTACAAAGCCACATGTACAAACTGGTAACCTGAGATGAACACAGGATGTGAGAGATGGTGAAAACAACATTTTCAACTCAATACTAATTGTACAGCTCCGCCCGCAGAGGAAGAGGCATGTCTCATCTGATCCCTGGAGTCTAATCTGTGATGACAGTCCCTCTAATGACTGTGTTTTTCATTACTGGAAACACAGCAGAGAATGAGACAACATGGTACAGATGACACCAACAAGACTGACTCACAGCACCGCAGGCATACATTGCTAAATCCACAGAGAGAAATGGATTATTTCCAAGATGTTAGCCCTTCATCTCAACTCAACCATAAAACAGAGCTGTGCAATATGGTTTCCCTGCCAAATCATTTTCACTGAACACAGTTTCAATTTTAAAACAGAAGAGTTATCAGACCTCTTACACCAAATCTCAATGTAATACACACACTGAACCGTTCCTGTCCTAGAAATCTTTTAAATATAGACAATATATTGATCTCTTTTGAAAGGTAACTCTCAAGAAATTACACAATTCAGAATCAGAAACTCACAATTATTTTAAGCGGGTGCAGTGTCCACAGCAGTCAATGCAAACTCTCATCCATAATGGGAGTTGTGGTTTTTCCATTATACAGCACATGTTTTGGGCTCCACTGCTGTTATGTTTTACTGGTCTTTACAAACTGGTTATTGGACTATCATTGTGTTCTGGAAGGAGATGGAAAGGGAAGTGATTGGGCCAGGCCTCCCAAAAACCAAGAAGCCAAACTTCAACAATAAGTTGAGTGGAGTTGACGTGGCCATGGACCAAATGTTTCAAATTTCAACTTTCAAATTTCAAGTGGTACCCACTGGCTTCAACGGACCAGTCGCATTTATGTAATTGCTGAGGTTTGCCTCAAAAAGCATGTAGTATGTATTTGTCTAAGTGGACGCCCAAGTCTCAATTTGTGAACTCCAAAAGCACACTCAGTGATGATATTATAAGGCATCCATGGTTTGCCACAGCATTTTATGGCAAACTTCACCTGAAACTGAGCACCTCTGCTAAGATCTGAATAAATTATTAAAGTTTCCAAAGTCTCCAAACTACAGATATGTGACAAATAAAAACAGTGGACAAAACAGCATAATGTTGTATTCACACAGGATGACATACAAAAGTGACCCGAGGTTCATGTCTGCCAAATTTTCAGACCACACAAAGTGTGGAATGCCAAAGGATGCATGAAAACGCTTTTGCAAAAAACATTTGAATGACTCCTTCCTGCCAGCTGAAAATGAACAAGATTAAGCGAGGGGGGGGGGGTATTCTCTCCCCAGCTGCATTCCAGTTGATTCTTCAGAAGCTCTTGTTCAGCCAGAGACCCACACACACACAAAGCAGGCCCTGCAGTCGCAGTGAGGCTTCTCACACGCAGCTAGGCTTCTCACTCGCAGCTAGGCAACAGGGCTTTTGTGCAAACTTTTAGGAACTCAGGACTCAGTTCAAAAACAAGAAATGCCAAGCCCTTGCTTTTCACATGGCTCAGGGAGGAGGCTCTGGAGAATACTTATTAACCTGCTTGCTCCTGAAAAACAACCGCCTCGTCGGGCATGACAAGCCACACTGCTTCGTATCTGTGTTGTTTCCCACCCTGAAAAAGTGGGTGAGCAAAATTACAGAACAGACAAAAATTAAGCAGCAATAGAGATTTTTGTATGTTACACTTGTTTTTATACTGAATGAAATATAAAAACAACTACAGACTACAACTGACTGTGAGGGAGTTAAATGGCCCATCTCTACGTGCAATCAGGGCATTCAGATCAGTCTCACTGAATCAGTCCTCTTCATATTTAAATATACATTTTGAAATTCTAATTAATAATTTAAATGATCAAAAATGGAAAATCTTGGCATTTCAATTTTGTTGTAATTATATTACATCAATAACACATCAGTGGGTTAATGAGGGAGTACAACTTTGTTATCTAGCATCTGTTAAACAAAAATAAACAATTCTAGGGTCAAAAGCCCAGAGCCCAAGAGCCCAAATCTGACCTCAGAGGAATCTGTCCAGCCCCCTGCTGTGCATTCCTTTTTCTCTTTTTAAATCACTAGATTTTTATCACAATTTCTACGGTACTGGACCTTAAATGCAGACAACAAATGGACCTGTATAAAGTGACAACCCACGAAAAACAATCTACCTGAAACCTTATGACTTGTAGGACAATGTAGGGTTTATTTATGTTTTGATGTAGCCTGTAATTCCACTCACTGATGACTGAGATCACCAGGGCTCATCACTGCTACATAACTGCAAACTCTTCATCCTGCTATGTCTGCAGGAAACACCTCTTAGAGCTGGGCGTTTTCAGAGGGAGATTCCCAGAACCAAAGTGATCACTACATTAGAGCTCAGTTTAGTAAACTATCTTAGCAGTTCTAATGATTGGTGAATCCTAATGCTCACATGCACAGAAAACTGTAGCTGAGTGGAGGTAAGATTTTATTACAACTTGGGCTTATTCATAGCTCTGACCATTGTTGCTACTGGTTACGACAAAACTGTACTCATCAATTCCGTTTATCTAAAAGATTATCTAAACCACTTCATTCGGATTTTAAACTGAAAGCGAACACACCTGAAATGGCAGTAATAATGCCTCAGTGCACAGAAACTGTGTGTATGTACAACTGTGCTAAGTGCTCAAGGTCAAAGGTGCACCAGGAAGTCAAGCCCGTAAATTGAAGGCCTTTTTCAGAGTGCCTTCTTGTCTGTTCTTGTGTTTTTATGTGACTTCTGAAACTCTTCACCCGAAACAATACCAAGATTACAGAAGACAGGTTCCAGGACAAACAGTTAATAACAGGAGTTCAAAGTTGCACCAATTACATTTTACTTTACTGACAAGTGACAAGTCTCTGTCCCAAGCACCGCTTCAGTTACAATTTGCTGTTGATTTTGTTTGCAAAAATACCAAAACAAGGACAAAACAAGTAACTTAAAGACATTACTGTATCAAAATGTACTGTGTAATGTGTAATGTGTCTGTCTCATTGTCCAACCATTCCCAGATCTCAGCAATCAACTCGTATCAATTTATCACAACTGATATACACAATGACCAAAACTACGAAGTTTGGATAAAAACTACAGTAGTACACAGAATAAACAAAGTTGTAATTTGTAAATAGATACATACATAAATAAAATTATGTAAATTATGCGACAATTATTGTCAACCAGCAACACAGACAGGTGAAATGAAGTTTAAGCAGTTTTCCACAGCAAGTGTGTCAGATAAATCAAATTACCTTGACAGCTTTCAAGTACACCTCTCAACACTGTTTAGCTGATGAATGATACTGAGTCAAAGACACACATTATGGGATTTTCTACATGTTCACAAGGAAGTGCTGAAGTCAGTGTCTCCTTGTAGCTGTCAACACTGTTACAACAGACCCTCGACAGCAGTTGATATCAAAAGTATGTCAGGAATGTAACAGCTAGTGCCCGCCTGTCAAACATATATAAGAGCTAACCATTCAAAACCTCTAACCCCAATCACAACAAACATTTTAGAGGGTGTGAGAATTTTAGAGCTGACAAACAAGGAAGAGATGTGACCCACTGAACGACCCCTAAAATTCCTCAAAAAGGAAGGTTAGGGTTACTCCCTTCCAAAAATTTTGTTTGTGATAACAGATTTTCTCTTAAACTCTACAAATGATTAGAGAAACTACTCATGGAGCAGAAAAATAAGGCCCAAATAAGGATTTCAGATTTGTAATTACCCACCCTCCCAGAACCAAGTCTGAGCTTCTCAAGTTACATCATATGTTTTTCACTTATCAGGAAAAAAAGAAGCACTGTGCTCACTTCAAACAACAAAAGAAATGTGCTCTGATATAAATGTAAAAAAATCCCTTGTGTAAGTCAGTAAATGCTCTGCAGATTCAGCTTCATAAAAATCCATCATTCACTGTGACTCCATCTGTGGACGGAAACATTAAAAACTAAATCTGCATTACCTTTCTGCAATGAGGCTGAGCATGAATGTACTATAATTAACTTCAGCGCTCTGAGCTACAACGCTGCCTGCTGTACATTCACTGTTATGTGGGTCACGTCCTTCTGTTTGTTTGAGCTCTCACAGCTGCATAAAAAACACCTGCATGACTACGGAGTCCCACGGCGCTCTGCATGAGCTTTTAACACACAGATACACAGTGCATAAAATGATCCAGACACAACTCCACAGCACATCTCATTTCTTATATATGAAGTTTAAAAAATCCAACACGGTTTAACCATTGCTTGACAAAACAGTTATGGCTTTTTAACCGGGATTTCAGGGTCAAATTTGCTTTCTTTAAATAAAAAAAGCGTTTAATGAACACAAAAACACAGCAGCTGTTCAATGACTTTGCCGAAATGATATATCGAAAATTGACAAAATTATGATTTAAATCTGGAGTTATCTGACAAGGTTACAGTTCTGACCAGGCTTTTGACATTCAGCTGTTGGATGCTCTGTGGTACAAACACACTTCATTCAGAAAAACGAAATTAAATACATATAATATCATATAAACAAAAGAGGTTCAGAGGTTTGAAAATATTTCAACTTGAGAAAAATGTGTGCCTTTACTTACTAGACAACTATTATTATTCTGCTAAATACTACATTCACCATCCTCAGGATGTTATTATGAACTGCAGCGGAATCTCTAAATTACATTATGTTACAGCACTGCCGATATAATGACCTGCCACAAGTAATTACATACAGCCTTTCTGTAGTGTTTTACAGAGGAGCTGGGTGCCCTCAGGCGCTGCCCACACTGTTTAAAGCAAGTTAAACTCTGTCACATAGAGCTCAAGATGAGAGTTTGTAAAACTATTCAAGGCTGTAACGCTGTCACTGATATGGTCTGTGGTTAGTTTGGCAAGAAAAGGTGAAAGCTTTTGTTAGCGCCTGACTCTAGAGAATGAGGATGTGGCTATTTCCTGGAGGCAGTGTGTTCCAGTGTAAACTTAATTCGTGTCAAACATGTAAAATACCAGTAGAAAAGATTAGTTCATTCATTTTGGGCCAGCAGTAAATCTGACTGCAGAAAGACCAGTAACACAATAACAGAGATATGAACTGCAGATTCCCTGTTTATAGTGCAGCCTTTTCCCCAGCAGGAGGGCTTTTCCCTTCATACTATGGATGTGGAGGATCAGTGACCTGACTATACGATTTGTGTCTGAAACAAGTGGTCAGAATGGAAGGTCCCCTTCAACCCTTTGCTCCATCCCCGGATTTCACTCAAATCTCAGCCATCTGTCTTTCCTGCACCAGTCAGGGACAAAGTGCCAAAACCAGGTTAAAACAATCCTTTGACCCACTCACTAATCCCAAGATTTGTTTCAGTGATAGCTAGCTCTCTGCAGCAGCAAAGTGGAGAGATCTGTGCTGACTGAAGCATTTATGATGGACAAAATGGACCATAAATACCCCCGAGAATGCAGGACAAATATTTACGACTGTATTATCAGTTTACTCACTACCAAGCACTTTGTGTATGTTGTGTAGTGACATGGGAGGCTGACATACTGTTGGCTAATCCTGAGCTGAATGCTGGAAATAAACCTTCTGTCGTCCATGTGGCTGCTGAGTCAGATGTCACAGCCATCTAAATAAATAGTACAGAGGTCAACCTAAACAAGGCAAGATTAAGACTAAAAATAACAATGGTAATGCCTTTTAGTAGAACTTTTCATGACCTTGACAATTCTGGACTAATAGTATGAAAATTTAAAAACAGGAAAACACCAGAACAAACCAATAACACCTAAAGATAAGAAAAGAAATCAATGAATAAACACACACAAACATTTCAGTTCATCTGCAAAAACATATCTACTTTTTATTAATTCTATTTTTGCAAATGAACTTTTCATTTTACCCTGGTGACTGATGAACAGGTCTGAAACTTCCATTACATGTCTTGTCAAAAAGTAGTTTCTTGTCTTATTGATATTCATTGTATACTATCTAACAATGAGGAAATGCTGTAAAACTGTCCTTGTTCAACAACAGGTTCCCCAGGGAACTCAGACCATAGTTTACTCTCATGGTCAGGGTGGTGATGTCTGACGTTTGGAGGACAGCGATATTTAGGCTTTCCTGTTACAAAATGAGAACATCTTATCAAAGCTGTACAATACCAGCTAAAAGACACAGAGAAAAACTTTAGAATTACAATTTTCTGCAGAGAACTCTTGCAGGGCTTATTTTAAGCCAAATGTTGAGACTAACTGAAGCTACAGTGCTGTCAAAGCAGCAAACATTTAACTGTAACTCAACT
This sequence comes from Toxotes lorentzi, assembly GCA_037833715.1. NCBI lineage: Eukaryota > Metazoa > Chordata > Actinopteri > Toxotidae > Toxotes > Toxotes lorentzi. The sequence continues at coordinate 17,661,533 of JBBMJY010000011.1, read as the reverse complement.
GAACAGAAATGGGACAATTTTCACACCAAACAATACATGCCATTCTTGAACTGACTGCTCTGAATGGAACGTAAACTAAATACCAATTAATACTGGTAAACTTGTAGCAAGGTCCCGCTGTGAAAGAGACTCAACTCAAGTTTAACGCAGCATCTCTGCCTCAGAGAGTCGATGTCATGCCTGAGGTCTCATATGCTGCAAGCATTTCATTTAAATAGATTCCTCAGTAAAAAGTGGCATGCCGGCATGGCCAAACAGAGACTCAGCCTGTGGGCACACCAAGCAGTGATGCCATAGTGTACTAACACACTACGTCACTGAAGCAAACACTGGTTTAGATTATTCTGGATAAACTGACTGTCTGACTGCCCGTGTTTCTTGCCACATCTGACTTCTTCCTACTGACATTGCTGTGTTTCCAGATCTCAAAACGACATACGTTAATAACCTTCTCTGTCTCCCCCATATAGAAATAAGGCCTGTTGTACCTGTTGTACATGCACACACTTGCAAACATAAACACACACAAGGTGTAACTGCTCACACTAACACATCTCCAGACTAAGTACTGATAACTAGTATTATACAAATCACAGTTATTTCATGAGTGTGGGTGATACCCCTGATATGAGAAAATGAACCAAATGGGTTTTATGTCAATAAAAAAAAATGAAAAAAGACAGTGGGGTCAGTGGGCAAGTTATGTAATCAGTGTGTGTCTGCACAGAATAACGCTGGTAACACAGACTACTACAACAACCCTACACTTACTAGCAGCAGAAACAGACTTAATGAATTAAAGTCTACAAACTGTTCAGTTGACCTTCATGGCCTTACATCTCGTAGACTGAGACATCTCTCTACAAGAAGAGCTCAGATCAGCCTTTTGTCAGTCCATCCCTCTCACAGATAGGATCTATAGATAACCATCCTGACTCCCAATAGTCCCTGCAGCAGGATATAGACTCTAATTATTCACGTCATAGTTTACGTGACTGTCTTGACTCAAAGCGGTTCATATAGCCAGTAATCATCCATGTACCTTTTAACTTAAAATAACCATTTTGCATGCGTTGTAAAAACTCAAAGAGTAGACATTTTACACATCATGCAGCCCTAACTACAAGCCATAACCTCTGCTGTGTTTACTGAGAAAGGCACAAATGTAAAGACTGACTGTGGGATTTTAAGACTCGATATAGGATCTTTCCACAAAAAAAAAACCTGAAAAACTTTTTTATGCACCCCTGCTGTACATACACCCACCCCACTTCTTTAATCCTGTGCATTCAGAGAATTTACTGAAAGCAGATGCAGTGTCTGAGAAAGAACGAGGGACTGTGCATGGCTATTGAATTCATTGTTTCAAGAAATAAAGGGTTAAGAAGTATTTAGAGCTCCTGCAGGGCAAAAGACTAAATAAAGCTCCTTTTCTTATGCCACAGAGATATTCACTTGCAGGGCCAGTGCCTCGCTAGGAAGCAGTGCTATGACAAACAGTGTGCTAATCCCAGGATTTGTCCTATTATACTGCCACCTGATGCTGGGTTTAAAATTCTACTGTGTAAATCTGATTACAAAGTGATATTATCTCCTTAAAATACATTACAGATTCAATATCATAGATTTAATAGACTATAGAGGCACTGTTAAACCTAATGTGACTGGCTTTAGCATTGATTTTCACTCACAAAGCAAAATGGGAATTAGAACGTCTCAGCATCTGCACTTGCACTTGGGAGAAAGCACTGACAATGGACACCATCTCACCATCTGACAGACAAATCTAATAATCACCTCTCGTACAGTGTCTGGTTTCTGGGTCCTGTAAAATGTGCCCTTCGCCCATTCACCCCCTCCCTGTGACCCATTAAAACTCACTATGTGCCCATTATACACCTGGTGACCTTTGACCTCCTCGGCACTGTGCTGTGCTAATCAGCTCCCCAGGGACATGAGCAGATGGACACACGGATGAGGCTGTTGTTCATAATTTAACTGCATGGATGCATTCATCAGCTTCACAAAGGGAACAAACTGCAAGGCTGCAATACATGTCGCTGCATTCGAGTGGGAAGTTTCTATCTCCAAAAAATGTAATCTTCTTAGGAACTAAAGGTTTTTGTGAAAGTACAGATTTGTAAAATGGTCTCGGGCGAAGGAGGGCCATCTCCCCCTCAAACTTTTTTTACTTGTGTGAAGTAAAAAAAAAGTTTGGTTTGGAAACCAGGGGTTTAAGAAACAAGAAAGTGGAATGACTGAGAATGAGGAAAGATGGAGAAATCATCAGTGTTACTTCATCTCACATGAATTCTTTAGCTTTTGGACACCAGGACCAAAACACTGTGATGTCACAGTGCGGCTTCTGATGCTGTTTTAAGCTACTTGGTTCAGTTCAGTACAAAACTAGGCACAAATAAGCACTGTTTATAAAATTAGCAGTCCAGTAACCATCTGTCTGCAACAAAATTACTGCATCATTGTCTTTCTGTAAGCTTTTTATTTCATGTTTTAAAAAGTTTACTTGTGCCTATTGTGAAAATAACACTAAAAACACAAAAGTATTTCAAACTAATGTTTAAAACTGTTTGTAAATGATCAAACTACAAACTGTAAAACTGAATAAATGGTACTGTGGTAGTGCTTCTCCTAAAGGGGACACCACATGGTTTCTTTAAACATATAAAAGTGAGAGAAGTGTACTTCTCAGCCTGTGAGAAAAGTTGTGTAACATCTTGTGGAGTTTTTTTTTAAGTTATCTTTTACATTTTGTTTATAGCAATACTGTTTTTGTTTGCCTTTTTTTTTACAGTTATGTGATGAAGTACTTTTATTTGTCAGGTGGTTAATTTGCTGGATCAGCCACAGCTGACTTTGTGTTTTTTAAAATCCATAAATAGTTTTTTTTTTTTTTTTTTGCAGAATATGTACAATATCACAACATTGCTGTATAATATAATAATATTATATTATAATATTTAACAGATGATGGAGGATTTTTTTTCCACCTCCATCTCCCACCCCTGGTCCTGAGGCTCCCAAAAATTTTTATGTCATTGTAAACCAGAACCAGAAACTACAACCTGTTAAAGGTGTTGTTTCTGGCAGCTGTATGTTTTTGTCAGTAAACACTAACCAAATACACCTGCTTACTCATGCAATTATCCAATCAACCAATCATATAGCAGCAGTGCAGTGCATAAAATCCTGCAGATAAAGGACAGGAACTTCAGTTAATGTTCTCATCAAATACCAGAATTGGGAGGGAAAAAAAGTGATCTCAGTGACTTTGACCTTGGCGTGATTGTTGGTGCCAGACGGGCAGGCGGGCTAGTATTTCTGAAACTGCTGATCTCCTGGGATTTTCATGCACATTTCAACAGTCTCTCGAATTTACTGAATGGTGAAAACACCAAAAAAAAAAAAAAACATCCAGTGTGCAGCCATTATGCGAACAAAAACACCTTGTTGACGAGAGACGAAACATCTCAGAATGAAAAACATGTCCATCCTTGAGGCAGGTGGACTACAACAGCAGAGAAAACTCAAGCTTTACATAATATGACTCGGTCCGCCTCTGTAGAAGGAAGTCACCTTAAAATTAAACAAATCCTTGTTCTACAGGGGACCCCTCCAGACTCCCTGGACCCTGACTTTGCCCTGAAGACACTGAAGCCTAATAAACAAACCCCATTTCATCAAGGCTACTATTAGTTGAAAACAACTGCTTCTTCTGCCTTCTGGGCTGAGATATTACCATTATAACACATTATTGACCAGCCTTTCTTCATAAGCTCATATCCTGAACTGTTTAATACCCTAATGTGAACCCCTGAAGACTTAAATATTTAGGTTAAGCTTTAGAGTTCCACGCTGCAGAGAGGATTTTAATTAAGCCTACTTTATTTCACATTTTCTTGGTATTTTTTTCCAGGGCTGTAGCCTAATTAACATTAGATACAGCACAGGATATTTTGCACCCATTGCCCTTAATATCTCAAATGCTTCATTTACTGTTGTTTTCAGACGTGCGTAAGTATACTGAACTCATCTGAGTCCAGACCAATACCTAGCCTTTAAACAGTGATACATTTTGTAGGGAATATTATGTTGTGTAACAGCAGTAACTCCCTAATGGGGAATTATGTGAATATAATGAGAGCACTGAGGGAATATCTTGGTGAGGCCATTCAGCAATGAGCAGCACAGATACATGAACACAGCAGCTTCCTAAATGGTTTCAACTTACAAATTAATTTTAAAAATATAGAAATGACCAATTAAACTGAATATCATGTGTTTGACACACACACTGGGATTACACACAGTGATTTATAGACATTATGCAGGTCAGAAAGGTACAGCCGACGTTTTAAAACACTAGCTAAAAGTCAATTAAAGTCACCGTATATTAATCATGCTATATGTCTAATACTGTAGACATATAGCTGTGACTTGTAGCTGGTCAGTTAAGGAGACTGAGGCACTACAGAAACAGTAGGGACAAAATAAAGAAGGGATTTGTGATAAAAGTCGTAATGAAATCACCAGAACAGGCTAACACGAAGCTTACATTAAAGTTAGGTAACATAAAGTGACTGTGGCAGCTAACTAGCAAACATTATCTGAATTTGGTTTGTTTCGAGGGACCATAATTCAAATCAGCAGAGTCCCAACGCCGATGTACGAACAACAGACACGTACTCCTACGACAAACCCACATATTTCACACATAAAAAAACATTAAAACAAACAAACAAACAAAAATAAAAAGGAGACTCACCTCGAAAAGAGGCGCTCAAAACCAAAGTGTCGACTCGGACGAAGACAGTGTTAGCTAGTCCCACACCCCCGCACAGCGCATGTTGCTTGAGAGGAAACTACGAAGTGAAAACACACGGTCGCTGCTGCAGCCGCTTCCCTCTCCCTCTGATTTGCATGTGAACAGGCTGCGTTCAACCGAGAAGGAGAGGGTGGGGGCGGGGGGAGTGGGGGGCACAGGCCGGCTACAGTCCACTCCTCTGCTCTGATCACACGAAGTCCTGTCCGAAAATCAAAGTGTAGCTCAGATAAAATAGTTGCAGGGATATTTCGGTCATGTAATATTGCAGTTGCATGAAAATCGCAATCAGTAAAAAAAGATGCAGCAGAGTTTAAGATACACGGACTTCATTCTATTAAATAGAAATGATGTTAACAAGTGTCAGTCAAAATCCAACTTCGGAAAGTTGCTGAACAGTTTTCTGTAGCTCTTTCACCACCATGTCCAAGTTACCCAAACATGTTAGTCACTTTTCATGTACACTACAGACTACAGAAATGTAGCATGAAATTGGGGCACAGCTCATATCTTTAAAACTTTAAACCCTAAGTTCATCACACATATTCTCCATTACAAATTTGTAGTCTGGCTGACCAAGCTCAGATGACCCCTGATGAGCTGATAACATCATCAGGGTTATTTTCTCAGACTTGATAAAAGCTCCTCCAAACCTAAGGAGGACATTAGACATCATTTCAAAGCCACAGTGCAGTGTCTTTAAAATAGCTTCAATACAGATGTATGCAAAAGATGTATAGAAGGATGCAGCAGCAACTCCCCTACTGGGCCTTAGGGGCATACAGTATAAGCTGATGAATGGCATCAAAAGCAGATCTAGGTTTGTGAAATGCAAGACAATGAAAGCACTTGACGTTTATCTCTTCCTTAAATCGGGGAATGAGACTCTGAAAATTTACAGATCATAAACAGTTGACGTAGTCAATAACACCCGTCAGTTTAATGGTAGTGTAGATGACTGGTGTCAACAAACTGCCTCAGCGTAACCACTACATGCCCGAGGTAGGCAGCACTGGTGTCATCTGTTGGAGTTCTTCATCCTGCTTCTTTAAGAAGTGCCATCATTAGTTCTAACTCGCTGCTCTCAGTTATTATGTGAACTTCTGTCTCACACTTTTCAAACGATGGAGCAATCTCATTTCATGGGCAGAGACATTGTCAGACATTACAACTGTAAAAAGTCTTTTTAATTCAAGAATGGTGACATCTGAGCAAGTCCCTGTACTGTGACTCATCCTCGCTCTCCATCTCTCTCTGCATCTACAATGCCGGCCCCGAAGCCACAGAGACCAGAGTGGGCCCCCGACCTGAGGAGGAAGGGTGTGTCTCCAGCAGCCTGGATGTTTCATTCCTCTTCTCTTTGTGCTCTTCTTCATCTGCTGTCAGCCTAAGACAATAACTTTCCAAAGAATGGAACTAGATACTGGAGAAGGGCAGAATATATGCAGTGAAACTGTCACTATGTGATTCTGTTGTGATTCCTCTGCGAACACAAACACACTTTCTCCAGCTGTATAGAAAAGTCATTGTCTCATCCTGTGAGTCAGTGGAATGAGAGCTGATTGAAATTGTGTTGCACTCACCTAAGGGCTTGTTCTGATCTATCCACAATGCAAAGAACCACGGGAAACCCATATAATATGCTTACTGGCATTCATTTCAAAGTAAGAGGATAAAGCAAAGACTGGATAATCAGTATAGCCTGTGTGAAGGGTATGGAAAAATGTATTGATGATTCTGAGACAAAGTTTAATAAAAGGTCTGCAACAGTAATTCAACACCTGTCAGATGAACACTCTAACTTAGTTTTCATTGTCTGGAGGTCTGGAATCTGCCAATATTCTAGACTTTTAGCATTTAATTCTAATCAGTGAATACTTTAATCACATTTAAACAGCTATTATAAATGGATTCATTAAAGTTCAATTTTTAAGTAATTAACTAAACGCTTAATTGATACATTATCAATAATTAATCCATCATTTAAAAACAAAACTACAGCTGCCTGTTTCTGTTTAAAATCCAAAATCAAAGCGGGAGAAAAATGCACCTCAGATGTAATTTGAGGAGGAGGAGGAGCTGATGTTAAGAAGCAGTGTCTGTGATCTTCACTCCCACAGATATTAGAGCAAAGACCACTGAAACCTGATCGGTGTTATCTTTTGGCCTGGTTCTCCCACACAAAACCCAGAGCCATTTGTCAGCTGATGTCAGAGGCTTTAGTTCAGTTGTTACTTTGCTGAGGTGAACATGCTTTTCCCAATTCACTTCACTGCCTCTGACCTCTGATGGTCAGCGGAGAACATCTCAACAAAAGCTGTAAAGATATTTTGATTTCTCCTGTCTCAGATTGTAGCGCAGAAATCTGATTCTACGCTACTGCACAACTTTCTGTTTTGAGTTTTGCCAGAGGAAACTTTGAAAGTGTTTTTTTTTTTTTTTTTTGCCGCTGAGGGTACATAACGTCAGCCTCTTTGGAATGTAATACTTGATGTCTACACTGCTCATCAACAAAACTCTCTCACAAGCAAAGATAAAGCCTGAAACTTGAGGAGGACAGACAGACTGGGCAGTTCCTCTCTTTGCTCTCAAAACAGCCTCAGTTCTCTGAGGCACTGATTCCACGAGATGTTGGAAACTTTCCTCTGAGATTCTGCTCCATATTGACATGATTCATCACTTCATTTCTGCAGATTTGTCAGCTGCTCATTCAAGCTGCCAGTCTCCTGTTCGACCACATCCCAAAGGTGTTCTACTGAATTCAGGTCTGATGACTGGGGGAGGCCAGTGAAGTATAGATTCATTAGACCAGGTTATGTTTGTCCAGCCATGGCCAGGTGGCTGACAGGTCTGCTGTGCTGTGGGGTTCTTCCCCTATGAGTGTGGTTTGGGTGTGGTTTGGTAACATGGCTTAAGGGTTGAGTTAGAGAATCTGGCTGGGGCCTGTTGTTGCATCTCTCTCTCCTTTATTTTCTGGCATCTTTCCACTGTAACTGTCAAATAAAGGCACGAAAAGTCCCAATAATAATAATAATAATAATAATAATAATAATAATAATAATAATAATAATAATGATAATAATAATAATAATAATGATGAGGTACCATAAATCTGACAGAGCCGTGGAATGCTCAGATTTTGAGTTCAGGGGAAATCCAATCAGCAGCGTTCGCTTGACAGGTGTGTTCTGTTGTTTGATCACGTGTATTTCTTGCTGTTCAGTAGTTGGAAGCAGAGACATACTAACACCAAATAACCTTTGAAGAGGTCAATATTCATGATAGAGTTATGAGAAACAAAATAACTCACAAAGTTAAAAATGACCAGACTTGAATGTATCACAGTGATATCAGTCTACAAGAATCTGGTAGCCATGTAGTGCCATCATGTGGTGAGTAATACCATTAAAATAATTACTAACCACCATACAGTGACTTTCCCTCTGAAATACAGAGGAGTTGAGGTATGAATGCCTTTGGCATTTACATTATTTTCCACGTTTTTGTTTGCTGCATCTTTAACCCTTATTTATTCAGGAAGTGTTTGATCAATACATTTTCCAAAAGGCACTATGCTAGCAGTTTTGAGTTGTGAAGGGGTGGAGAGAACGAAATCACTGAATTAGTTTTTCTTCTCCGACTCATTTGGATCCAAATTGGCATCTTCTTTGTCACTAAATGATTTTTCTGAGAACGACCTGAAAACATGACTCATAATCTGACACTGTGAATCATTTTAAAATGCTCGAGGAGGTCTCACCACTGACAGATACACTGACTTTTTTTTTTATTGCATCACTCCACTGCGTCTTTCCTCACCAACGTTTCTCGGCACATGCAACAGTAAATGATTGGATGCCTTATGCACAGTGACAGTTTCTCTCCCATCATGCCTTGTGTGTCACACATCAACACACGCTCAGGGACAGAGGCGACGTCTGCAAAACGTTACAGAATTGTGTTTCTGCAGTCAGCCATGACATTTTCACTTTAAGACTTCCTTTTTCTTTTCCCACTGACAGATTTCCATTTCTGTACTTTTAAATCATAAAGTGGAATATCAAGTTAAGCTGTTTAGGTAAAAACAAAGGTATGATTAAGGGATCTGCTTCATCTGGTTATGTAAACAGATAATGTACATGATCAAGCATTTTATTTGAGTGCTTAGATTCAAATATGTTCAATTTTTACACATTCTCTTAAACAGATAGTTTACATTGCATTTCCATGCCAACCGAGCAAATCCAAACTGCTGATGAGAGCTGTGTAAAACAGTCCAAGGATCCAGCGAGCAAGTCGACCCCAGGTTGAGATTGTTTAGTCAAATGACTAAAATGCAAACAACTTGGAAATGAGAAGAATTATCTCTGATGGCAGTTTCTTGTTGTTGACAGTGAATTAGTGACTGACTCAGCAAATCACTGTTCCACCATGTCACAATAAACCTGTCTGTTCATCTGTAAGAAGTCCAGATTGTACAATATTTGATGAACCACAATCAAATTCCAGGGTGGATTTTCTGCCAGTTTCACAGGAGGACTTAGATCAGACACAGCTCAGTACCTCAGCAAAACCAGCAGATGTCATAAGAATTCAACACATAACAATCTTCATCAGAGAGAGTATGGGTGAGCTGATTCAGTCTTCTGCAATGCCTTAACTCACCTGTCAGGGATCTCCCTGTTCATATTGTTGTTGTGTGGTTTATGGTGTATCAAATATAAGTTACAAGGCTATACATGTATCAGTCAGTGTTTTGCATGTTATATTTCAGGTAGCTGTCACAGTCTTCAGTATGAAACTTTGGTCCCATGATACCAAGTGGGCTGTACATGGGGTGGGGGGATGGTTATCCCTGGCTCTCTTCAAAGAGTCTCTGGTGAATTTCTTCCTTGATCTTTCTCCAGACATCCACCGACTGCCTTTCTGAGTATATTTTAGCTCCTCCTAGTTAAAACCGCTCAACCATCCAACACCTTAATGTTACAAGAACCATGGCAACCACATGGTTTTTACTGTAACCATGATGATCAAGGTCCCCAAACGCAATTCTTCTTAGTCAGATTAATGAGATTAATCACAAATCTGACATTGTCAAGGTAAACAAATCAAGATACTATGAACTATTATGTCCTTTTATCAATAATTTGAGTAAAGATTCCTTCCTTAAAAATGTCCTGTGACAGAAACCACTCAAATAAACTTAAACACACACTTGCAATCGTAATGGACACTTGGACAGTTTGTGGCAGTTACCACAAATCTATCAGTAGATGCTTGACAATTTGCAAATACTGCAGCTGTGGGTATGGAGACAGGCTGTCAGTCTCACTGCTCTCTCCAACCTCATTTTCAGCAGGAGCAGGCAGTGACAAAGCCCTGATAAACCCAGTGTACACTACCTGCCCAGCACCATGCCTGTTTCTCTCAGGAGCTGGTGGAGACCAAATCAGTTGGACGAAAACACAACTCCAAATGAATGATAATGCTGTTCTTGTAAACATGTTCACCGTTCCTACTTAATAAGCAGATAGTAAGTAAGATGCTTTCAGCTCATTTCACTGTGGCTGAGATATCAAATGGTGCAGGTTTAAGATCTCTGCTGGTGCACCCTGAGGACAGGAGTCCTGTTGAGAAGAAGACTGGTGGTGTGGGACATCACCAGCTGTTTATGAACATCAGACCAAAACCACTCACGGAGAGTTCCAAGCATCCAAGTGAGTTCAAAGAGGAAGAAATCAAAGGTCAGCAACGACTGGAGGAAGATCAAGGAAGACATTCACATCTGAAACCAGAGACCAGATCTTTGAACAGAGATCCAAGATCCACACTTGAGTCACCATGTCCATGTAATCCACATAATCCAAACTAAGACAAGACAATCACAATATTCTGAATGTTTTCACTTTTTTTTGTTTGGAGTGATGAATTGATTGTAATGATGTTTTAATGAAAGTCTCGAGAAGTCTCTGGTGCTGACCTCAGTCAGTGTTTTTATAAACTCCTAAATGATCTCTCCCTGTTCAAATAGTGGAATGTGACATGACTAATGACTAAATTACAGAAACCAACCTCTTTAACCAAACAGATAAAGGCAAAGTGGGAAGTTCATTAATGACAAAACTACTGAGCAAGTACAAAACTAAATCAAGCTGTGATCAGTCTGCAAGTCCACATTTGAGGGGATGCTGGGATGGGTTTGTATGCACAGAACAAGTTTTCAGTGCAAGCGAGGACATAACGAACATAATCAAAGTTTTGAGGCCACTGGAGGAATTGTCTCACTAGATTTGAGCAGCAGTAGGGATTGATATGCTCACTGTCTTCAAAGCAGCTTGTTCTCAGTTCTGGCAGTCTGTATCCCTCACATACAAACTCCAGCTGAGAACAGAGTAAACTCTATTGGATTTGGCCCATAATTGAAGTGTCATTCTGCTAAGTAACATCAGGCTACTTCCCAGTGTGATCCATTAACATTCTCATTTGTCTAAAATGCTGTGAAAGAGATCTGACCTTAAAAGCTGTGTGTCCTTCAATTGTATGTTAGCCAAAAGTTGTTAATAAGCTTCCTCTCCTGTCCCAACAGGCTCTCAGATTTGTATTTGCAGACTGATTACAGCTAACAGGAATAGTTCAGGAATTTGGGAAACACTCTCATTCGCTTGTGTGTTAATATACAGATGTGGGGTTGGGGCATGTTAGCTTAGCTTAGCCTAAAGACCGGAAGCAGGGGGCAAAGTAGCTATGATGTAAGCCATGAAGCTGTCACTAGTCATCGTCTTTCACTGAAACGACTCAATGTTCCAGTTTCATTCCTGTGTTGATGAGCGCCTAGATAAGGGCATCAAATAAGGGTTGTTATTAATGTCCACTGAGCAATGATTTAAAGTCAGAAATAAAAAAAATTAAAAAACAACAAAAAACCCACCACGGACTAAAAACCCCAGATCGAGGTCATGCTCAGTTCAAATCAGATCCTTTTCCTTCCTGTACAAATCCGACCAAACTACCCAGAGGCATCAGCTTTGCACACACAGGGATTTGTAAAACTATTTATATCATGTTTCCATTTTTGGCTTTTCAAAGAAATTTGAGTAAATGTTTATAAATTATCCCAGACACAATATATTATGAGCCACAGCACAGATTTCCTTTTAGGACAAAATCCTCAAGGGTCTGCCAGTGGGTATTAACCATAGCCAGACAAATTAGAGCACGAGTCAGTGTATTACCTTAAAGCAGCAGATGCATTAATAAACAACACAGATGAGAGTGTGGGATCAGTTGCCTTACTGCAGCACTGTGTTTTAAGTAGTGATAGCATAGGTATATCTGACATGATTTGTTTATTTGGGGATTAGATGTGCCCAGAGTCCTCTCTAAAATCTGGATTAAAGACGAATGTGCGTCACACAGGAAGATTGTGTCTGATAGATTATTCTTGGAAGTTCTGGCTGTTTTCAGTAAAGTTGCTTCTTAGCCTTTGCTGTCATTAGAACAGAGAGTGGAGGAGCTTTATGGCATTGTGGCAGTCCTCAGACTCTGTAGACAGGTGTTCAGATGTGTTAAATCTTCAAAGCAGTAAATTAGGACTCATTTAAATGCGTGAAAGAGAGACTTTATTATTATTATTTTATTTGCTGGTTTGGAAGCCGACAGATCTGCAAGCATGCTTGTCTTTCTTGTTTTATTTTTTTGCACTGAGAGACAATCTAACTTGCTGTTATGAGAGTTCCATTCCCAAATAATAAGCATGATTTAAAAATAAATAAATAAATAAATCCCATTTAAAGAGTAATAGTGGTTACTGAATACATTATTAGAAACATTTGACCAGTCAGGTCAGCTATGGGTAGCACTTTAGTGAGCTTTGGAGGTGTGGTGGGTGCTGTTTCGCCCCTGCTTCCCATCTTTGTGCTAAGCTAAGCTAACAGCCTCATGGTCCAGCTCTGTACTTAATATGCACAGACATGAAATTCATATACATGATGCAAGGGGTTAATAGGGGTCCCACTGTAGTTACATTTTGGATCAGACACACATCACCTATGCTGTAGCCTAGGAGAGCCTGTGCATGTAGCTGCTGTAATCTGTGGCATAGCCCTGAGCGTAGAAGTATAAATGGGCCTTTATGCTTAGTAAGAAGGTGAATAAGCTAATTTCTCAAAATGTAAAACTATTGTTTGACAACTGGATATTTTTTTAAATAATTTTGTAGAATCTGCTATTACACATACAGCAGTGTGGCTACCCAAAAACCTCTAGTTTACTGTTTTCCCATATAATTAAATGAAATGCTAAACTGAATGAAATACTGCTTAGAAAACCCCATCAAAGCCAGGCAGTCACTCACGGTATTCAAACAAATGAAAAAAAAAAAAAAAATTCAGCCATTGTACCATGTTGGTGTATAAAAAAATGTTTACTTAAGGCGGTTCAAGTTGGTTACATCACTGGTAAAGCTTTCCCTGTTTTAAAGTCCCCTCTAAGAAATATACAGCTAGAAAGATACAGTATTGCACGTCTCACAGCATGCATCAAGCAGTTTTGTACAAGCCCTGTTGCGTGCATCTTTGCCAACTTAAGGTATAATGGCACATGAATCTATTGCTGCACAATAAGTAAATAAATATTCAATAAAAGAAACTCAGTGAATAATGAAGCCTGCAAACACATGAATAAATAAACACTTTCCTCAGCAACAGTGATATATGGTGCTATGAAGCCCATTCAGTAGTAGCATCCTTTTCAGTCCTGGCTTAATGGGTTGCTTTAGTCTGGTGAATATCAACAGCAGTCAGTGAGTAATACAGGGAAGCAGCACTGAGTGTCACTTGAATTGAAATGTTGTCACTGTAGTCGGAGCGCTGTAAAGGGAAGGAAGCCTGGTATTTAGCTCACTTACTGCCTCATTAGCCATCTGCTGTGGACACATTCAGTTAGGTGACTCAGTCGGTTCCAAGGGTTACAGAGGCAACAGCAGCCAAATTATACGCTCTTATTATTTTGACAGTTCGATCATGAAAATAGAGAGCTTCAGAGTAGAGGGTATTATTTAGGGAAGTCCAGGCAGGGGCTGGTTGTACAAAGACAGACTATGGTTCAGATCTAACAGTCCAGCTTCAGATAGACATGTAGGGTCTTACTTGACAATCTGACAGCTTTGCCAATATGTTATATATGAGCTATGGATCAAATGACTAAGTGTAATCTAAAAGGGGTCACTACAGTGACAAACCCACAGAGAATAAGTATCTTCATTTTCCCTCTACACTACAGAGCATTTTAGCCTCTTTTAGCTCTTTTTTTTTATCAACCTTGTTTTCAGCAATGAAAACCTGATAAAACCACTGCTGTACACTCCTTAAGCACCAACATTTTTTGTAATTGCAATTGTTGTATCAGAAAAATGAGTAAAAAATCTGACTAACATAGGTTGTGTTGCTAAAACCCAAATGAATGTGAGTCAACAGTGATACCATGGTCACCATAGCCTTGGGGTATGGTGGCTAACTTTTTAGGCTTAAAATCAGTCTGTTTTTATTTTTGTACAGCCGACATTAGACTAGTCTAACAGCAAAACTTGTGCAACCAGCCCCACCAGGTTGCTGGAATATGATCAAGTACATACGAGCTTGTGATACAGTTATGTAAAATGGGGGAAGCTTTATAAGTGGTCCAGTTCAGAGGTGAAATGTGAGCCAGAGTTGGTGAAATTCACACCCAGAAGTCTGCGACATGTTTCAGCCACCTCGCCAAACTCGGTGCTCCACCCGAACATGCAGTATGGGAACAACTACCTCTCTTCTGAGGTCAACAAAATGGTTTCGCTGTTTTTTCTTTCACTGCTACTGTTTCGGCTAAAACGTACACGCTCAGCAGTACACACACCAGTAGATCAGGTTAAACAGGATGTAGGCACCCGGGAAGATCATGCGAGAGTAGGTGTCAATGGCGTGGGTGTTCTGGATAATCCGGAAGCCGCGGATGCCTTTTTTCTTGGTCCCTGTGGACTCATCCAGGGAGAGATGCACGACCATTCGCTCCTGTTTTTCTGACGCATCCTCAGCCATCATGGAGCCTCTTGTGTACCCTGCCAGGCTGTTGACGTCTGCCTCGCTGTACGTCCCATCCAGCATCATGGTCCTGGCATGGGACATGCCACAGGTGCAGGGGAGGGTCTGGGACTGGATGAGAGAGAGGGGAAAGGAATCAAAATTGGATAAAAAGTAAAAGGCACCATTTGGTATTCTATTTCTGAAAAGGTCTCTGTACCTGTTCCCTGACTTTTTCTCTGAGCTTCCTTTCTTTCCCGTCCCTCACCGTCGTCAGGTAGTTGACGGCAGCATATTCAAGCACAGACAGGAAGACAAAGACGAAACTGACCCAGAGGTAAATGTCCACAGCTTTGATGTAGGAGACCCTGGGCATGGAGGCGTTGACTCCGGTGATGATGGTGGACATAGTGAGCACTGTAGTTATACCTGAAGCACAGAGAATATACAACCTTGTGTTAGCATGGGAGACGAAAAAGTTTTAGGGGACATATGATGAAGAGTCTTGTCAGTTAATCTCTGTGTGTCCAGGACAGACTGTGGGTCTGGAACATGAAGGACAAAAGTCTTTTCACAGTTAGGATTTTATTTTGGCTGTAGTGATTTCAAGCGTTTGCCAGAAGGACAACATCTCTTGAGAAGATGTGTAAACATTTCCATTCAGCAGATACACCTGCAGAGTAGAATAAGAAGTAAAATTATTTTCCAGTAAAAATAAACTTAGAAGCCTCAAAATCAATGTGATTTATTAATGGGACAATGTTACAAATAGCAACTGAGAGGACTGGGCTAGGGTTAGGGCATGTCCTCACTCCAGCTCTGCACTTAAAGCAGACTGTATACTGATTTTCTCATCTCATAATCAGGAAGAAAGCAAATAAGCAAATTTCCTCAAAATGTTGAACTATCCTTTAACAGTATGATTCCCTCAGGGGTTCTCCTGTGCTAACTGGGTTATGCTCTCAGGTCACTGTAATGTGCTTTGAACACACATTAATTTTGAACATGCACTGTTGTGGTGCATATCCTCTTACCTAATGAGACTCTGGCAGGGACGGCCCTGCGGTCAATCCAGAAAGACACCCAGGACAACATGACCATCAGAGTAGCAGGGAAGTAGGTTTGCAGCAAGAAAAAGAAGATGTGGCGCCGCAGAGTGAAGTTGATGTACAGACGGTTGTACCAGCCTGGAGACACGGACGAGGTAAAACATTACAGATGTTAGCAAATTCCTTTATATGTCAGTGGTAAAGCAGAGGAAATATGTACTAAAGGACCATAATAAACACAGAAGGAAGTGAAACCAACAACCAATCGGCACAGAGATGATAGAAATCTGGAGGGCACATAAAACCAAACCAAACAAACCAACAAACAAACAAAACAGCAGCTGAATAGAAAAGAGGTCATTGCACTGGATACAATTATCTATGACAGCAAAGCAGTACGAGGTAGAAAATGGCAGAATAACAATGTGAAGGAGATATGTGAAACATATTAAAATAGCCCAGTGGTGTGTTTTTCACAGCAGTGTTCCAGTTCCTGAGTATCAAACATTTCCCAGAGGGAGAGTTTTTTTTTTTTCTTTATACAGTGTTAATCTCATTGTTTGAATAAAACCTTATTGGGCACAATTATTTTCAGAGTGAACAGCTTTTACTAATTCCATTTAGTAGAGCTATTTTCTATCTTTAGTAACCTAACTATCAGTGAGGTCTGTGGATTGTTCTTAGTAACCCAGACACTGTTTTTGGGAAGATAAGTTTCTACTGACTTAAAATGTAATTATTCACTTAAAATGTAATTTAACCTTATTATAGTGGGATGGGGGCTGGGCCGGCATGTGTTATTTGAAATTGAGTTCAAAGTTCTCAGTGTGTACGTGCAACAGGCTGTGCTTTGTACTCCAGTTGGTGACATTCCTACCTCATTGACGTATAAGGGCTGACTGATAAGTTCGTGGGCTAACGTAGAAGGAGTTGAGCTATACAGCTCTGGTTACTTGAATATGCAGTTCAACTCTTTAAGTGATTATGCAGAAAGCTTGAAGTTAAAAACTTTTGTGGTATTTCAGCACTGTGTGAATAAATGGACAACACTGGCCTTCGTGCTGTCATCAGCATCATCTGTCTCAAGGGCTTATCACCAGAGGGGGTTCTTGGCCTGATTTGACTGTTCTAAAATGGACTCCTTCTACCCTAGGCAACAAACTTATCAATAACCCCTCGTATCAGTTAACTGTGCTATAGGTCTTTTCACAGCAGATACACAGACCTACCATTGTGTGAAAAGCACAGGTGTCGTTAATAACATTAACAATGGTTCTGTTCTATTGTGTCCCAGAAAGACATTACACACTGCCAGCATCCTGAAACTGAAGCAAATGGAATTCAACCATCATTCATTTTGTTTGGTTTTTTTTTTTTTTTTTTACACCTGTGACATCTCAAAATGTCTTTCATGAAAAAGGGCTTGTTGGTGTTGTCTTCACTAACTGAAACAGAGTGACTGAACTCAACACATCAGCTCTAACTGTTTTAAATCTGGGAAATAAAGGATGCTTTCAACTGTAGCTTTCAGCATTTCATCTCTAGCCAACTGTCAATTTTGGTGCTAGTCAAAGCAGCTGCAACAGTTGCTCCAAATATCGGTCCGTCTCGTCTTGTTTCCCTGTGGACGTTTGGTATGACTACACTAGAAAAGTGTTTTCTTGATGGAACTCCAGCACTGTGAGCAACTTTCTAAATCCCTTGCTTTCAGAAACAGAAAATGGCTGTATTATGGTAGTGGTGGAAATGAGTGCTCAGGTCTGCTTGTGTTAGTTGTTGCAGCCTTTGTTTTGTGTGCTGTACCTGTGCTGCTGTAGAAAGCCAGTCTAGAGGTAGTGTGAAACTTCTGGATGAGGAACTGTGACAGAGAAATCCTGTCATCGGTGCTCAGAGACTCATCGCCGCTTTTCCAGTACAGCATCAGGTCCTCATCTGTGTAAGCATCTGACGGACAGAAAGCATGAATCTATGTATAGAGCTGAACCAATTTCAGTATCAGCAGCAGTGGGTGGATTTCTGTTAAGACTGAAAAAGACATTAGAAAGTACCACAAATGATTAAATAAGACTCAGTATTCAACCGATGGCAGATTCTCAGATAAAAGCTGAACAAATGAACAAATGACAGCTGCCGATAAAGCCTGGCTAAAAAAACACCCCAGGCCTGCTCCTCTCTACAGTCAGGGTAAATCAAGAAAGTATTTTAGAATATATGTTAACCAGTGGAATCATCTGTAAATGTAGTCGTACCCACTGATGTGAATAACATCCAAGGCTGGTTTAGTGTTTCTTGTCAGTGTGGTCGCCTGGTTGAGGCAACATGCTGCTAAAATGCTTTGGGTATTTAATAATTAGGAGCAAACTATTTCAAAAGTCTTCTAAGCAAAAGAGTGGAGGTATGTGAATACTCACAGCTCTCCAGCTCCAGCGTACACGTCTGCGAGTCCAAAGGGAAACGACTGAAATCCATGTTGCATGCTGCAGTAACTGTAACCCTGGGGAATTAAAGCAGAGAGTAAATCTCACCAGCTCCACACATGCTACACCAGGGCCTGCCAAGTCTCATTGAGCTGCTGTGTGTGTGTGTGTGTGTGTGTGACAGGAATTTCCTGTCCTCACCTCAGGCTGTACAAGACGTGACCATCGGGAAAGACCCGCAGCATGATGTTGTCGGTGGTAGTGTCGTGGATGAACGACCTCTTGGAGTGGACAAAAAACACGTCAGGTACCCAGATCTTCTTCACCAGTCGGCCGTCAAAGGTCATGCTCTTGTTGGTGGAGCTCGGGAAGGCCAGCCTCTCGTCCTTCCAGTAGTGCCTCAGATACAGGGTCATGGTGAAGTCCTGGGGGAGCGAGGGGGGAGGGGTGACAGATTAAGTCTCACCACAGGGACTCTCCTCGCTGGCTGAATCTGGTTTATTACATTCCTCTGGGATTACACTGCTGCAGCCTGTAGCTGCTGGATTATATGGATTGTTTACAACTAAACATTCATGGTCCACAGAAGTGCTGAACATATGTTAACTAAGCAAAGTCTGCAGCTTCCATTGGTCTTAGATTACCCTTGTCTTCTCGCCTCCTTTCCTCCCTGTTGCTATGCAGGCTGGAGTGGTCCTGCATCTGCACTACTCCCTGCCACAGGAGATCATCCTCTATCCCATTCTCCTCATGGCATTACATAAGACCAGATCAGTTTAGAGTAATGGCTGCAGCAACACATTGTACTCTTGGCACCCACCATAAAAGTACCTTTGATGTTGCGTAAGATGAGTTCAGGGGCATGCCTGAATCTCTCAGATGAGTAATAACTGTAATGTATAATAAATTTACATTTGAAGATTTGAAGTCTGTATACCTGAACGCTATTATTTTAGTTTATTTTATATTTATAGCTGGAAGCTTATCGGCTGATTAAAACTTTAACTAAATGGATTTTTCTCTGAAAGCTGCATCTCTTAACTTTTTTAATTTCTACAGGTGCTGTGGCTTGAGATTTCTGCACTAGCTGAGACAGTGTACAGGGTGAGGATGTAGGTGAAGGCTCTATATTTTATTTAATATCTTCTAAGTGTCACCAAATGAGGAGTTATATTCATTAGCAATAATACAGCCTGATTCGTCTGGTGTGACCATTATGGAGGCAAAGACCCCTCCACTACATAAGCCCTCAGACAAACGTACTACTTCCTCCATGTTTGAGTGATGCTGGCTCAAAACTACAGCACCCAGCTGTTTTAGTTTTTTTTCTCTATGGCTGAGAGCTATAGAGAAGTCAGAAAGTACAGAAATGGACAAACATGTTTTGGTTTCTTCATGGAATTTGTTGGCATTAAGACAAATAAAAGACTAACACTATCCATTTCCTTTATAAATCTCATTTCTGCAAAAGTTCATTTACTGTGAAACCGTTAAGCATCCTGAAGCTTTGTGCCATGACATAATGTCATTAAGAGCAGCCGTCATCTGGACTCATTCATTCCCCCCTCTGTTCCAAAACAAATAAATACACAACCATGGGATCCAAATGAAATGTAATCCACGGCCGTCCTTGCAAACAGGAGCTTATACAACATCAGGATGACAGTTTTGGATCCAATTTATGTTTGCAGAACAGAGGGTTGATTTAATTACATTACTCAACATGCATTTAGTTTGACTTTGAGCAAAATAAACAGTTTCCTACCACTGAGCTTTCATAATCTAATTCTGATTATCCAACTGAAAACAGCTTAATGACTATAACTAAAAGGATATAATCATCTGTCATTTCAAAGTACAGAATCGCAGAACTGATAAATGTTTATTATTATTATTATTAGTAGTAGTACTTCTTATTTTTTAGACTATGTCTGGGTCTGATCTGGTGTGTCTACTCAAAAAAAAAAAAGTTGGATTCAGGAGACGAGTTACCACAGTCTTATTCTCTATAGTGCTCATATGTCCACTCTCATTGCTGTTAATGAAGGATGCTCCTGCGGTGCCTCATTAGCAGCTTTGTCCAAGTGGAGCTTCTCCCCCATGTGCTGAAGCAGTGTCATCTCTTAAAGTCAGCAACTTCCACGAACTAAATATATCACAGATTTATTCGTTAAATCTGCCACCAGAAACATAATCCACTGGAATAGCAGCATCAATGATGACATTATGGTTTTACTTTCACCGTAATCTCATTATTTTCAGTTTGTGTTGGTCTTTGTGTTTAAACCTGATTGGATGTTAAGTTAGAGAGACAGAATAATCCAAGTAGGTCCCTATATCCCCCCAGACTGAATCTATTTTAATTAGTTATTTTAAGTATCTGCAGCAGATTTTAGTTCTTTTTGAAGTAACATTACAGATATTTGTCATCCATGTTTATTCATAACCTATAACTTGTGCCATTTAACATGTTAAAGCCACTTACCATGTCAACCTCTGATATGCTGTCCAAGCTCTCCACCTGAACATCCACTCCAACAGGGACGGCAGGACCTGCAAAGTTATAGCAGCCAAACAGATTAGCGTTAGCATTCTGCTTTGATATGTGGTGTGTGTTTGAACAGGTGATGATTTCACACCTCAAAGCTGGAACCAGGACTTAAAGAGCAAGTAGATCCTGAACCACAGTGCTGTGTGTCTTATTGTTACATGCAAATCACTCTAATGTGGACAAACATTGTTCATCACTGATCCCATGTATTAGATTATAGATATAAGTAGGTATACACCAGCCTTGTCAACTGAGAGAGCTGAAATCAGAGAATTCTGCAAAACCCCAAATTATGTTCAGACAATGTTTTTTTAATGTACAAGGGCAACATTTTAAAATATAATATATATTATCTGCACATAGCGATTCTAGTTTGGTTGTAGTTGGAGAAAATTGTGGCTGGTTAAGGTTAGATCATTATGGTTGGATAATTAAATGAGGGTAAAGGTTGTGCTTAAAGTTTAAAAAACAAAACATTAACTAGTGGATTGTAACTAAATATAAACTGAGCGTCCTACACACCCATTCATCACCCCAATCACTACACCTTACACACCACTTGCAGCTGTGCTCCATAAAGTAAACATACTGTGGCACTGAACATTGGGAATAGGCTTCAGTCACGAGCTGCAGAATCACTCAAGAACACAAGTCCTGGGGACACTCAGCTGGGGTTTATTTGCTGTAAATTAGCTGACTACCTCCAGCTATGTCTGTCTCATCTAGGTAGTTAGTGAATCATCATCCCTTGAGGTTATATCCTAATAATGGCTTGGTGGACTTTTCTCAAGTGACACCAGCAGGACAAAATGAGACTGTCTGCATCGGAAGAATGACATCAGTGATTATTTGTTCAAGCAGTTAATGAAAGTCTCTTGTGGCCATGTGAATGAACAAATTAAAGTTACTGAACACATTCACGTTCCACAGAGGATGGACCCTTCTGGTTTTTGGAGAGTCCATGAGCTTTCCTCTACAGCCATCCTTGTGACGAAATGCCAACTATGTCCACAATATATCTCTTATTTAAGAGGCAGATAGCAATGACATTTGTTACACATTATTGGGAATTTAAAAAAAAAAAAAATCAATAATAATAATTTGCAAAAATATAATTTGATTTGAATAGAAACATGATGTCAGTTGTGATGCCGTCGCTGTTGTGATCTGTGTTCCTGCCATCAGCTCATCCTCTCACACACAGTCCTAAAATTGTATCCCGCTAAGCCGTGACTAATAACTCCAATCATGTCACATTATAACTTGCATCAAACAGAACACAATATTTCCATGTGGGATGATATGTGCTGTTTAGCTAATTGAAGAGGACTACGTTTAAAGGCCATCTTGGGATTTACAGGGATATGGAAGAGTATCCTAGTAGACTTAAAGTCACATTGGCTGCTGTAGTATTTTTAATCTGTGCTGCGGTAATGGTGCCAGCCTTACATAACTAGTGGCACAGCAAAGCTGCTACCTGGAAGAGGGGATATTAACTTGCACCCAGTCCCAGCTGTCAGCGGAGAGTTGTCCCTGCTCTTTCTCACACCATATGCCACACATCACGTGCCAGATTCAGAAAGAGCTCCTGTTGACACTTAGGCGGTGGACGCAACACCAGACACACCTGCAGAGAAAAAAGCCTTGCCCGGCGGTGCTTGTGGAGTGGAACTGTCTGAGATTTTGCTCTGCCTCAAATCTTTGTGCAGCTGGGTCACAGGAGACCACAGCCAGAGCCCATTCTCAGCTGTAAGGACGCAGCAGTCGGTACCAAGGAGGAATATCTCAGTGTATGTGCCATAAATTACAGGGCATGGAAGCCTATTTTCTGTGCGTCGGTGTTTGAAAATGTTGGCAGCAGACCGAGGCTGGAAAGGCCAAGTTTATGTGTTCAGACGGGACAATCGGGCACACATGAAATGTCCTGCGTGTGGTTTTGCCAGAAGATTTCCTTTTGCTATTTTGAGCTTTTGAGCATCAGCGAATTATTCTACGTCACTGATTATCAGATGAGACCCCATGAATGCGTCATAGAGATGCTCCACTTCATAATTCCAGTTGGCCCGCAGTAGCCCGCAGTAGCACCTCTGTGTGGGCTGTTTTCAAACAGGGCATGAAAGAAGAGTGTCAGCCAGTGTGCCCCCCCCCCACCCAAAATATTACAGTCCCACAAACATGAACAGCACAATGCAGAGTACCAAGTTCACAGAGGAGCAAACACTATAAGTCAAAATTACTTTGCATGACAGCCGTTTTCTACGGGCTCATGCGGCCCGCAGAACGGGCAAATTAACAGTTTCATGGTTCTGTTTTCCCGAGAGCTTCACTGAACCCTCAATAGCTTCATTTAACACCACGTCACACTCTTTAAAATAAAATTATCGCCAAGGCATAGGAGAGGAAAACAAAAGAACATAATCCATATGCATTCATAACGTGACATAAAAGCAAACATTTTATTAGCTAGTGTGGGTACTTATCCAGCAACTGAATTTTTTATCAGGCTAATTACTTGAGTCACTGTGTATATGGACTTTAATTTCTCCCTATGGATGAAATTTCATACTGTGTCTAATTAAGAAAGTTACGCTTGCAGGCTGTGTAATGATCATTAATTGAAGAAATACAGAATATCGGTGTTGAGGAAGGACTTTTATTTTGATATATGCCTGCAAATGTTCAGGGATATTAAAGTTTAAAGTCTAAAATTAGGCAAAAGGGGAGAGTTTCACTTGTTGAGGCTGTTTCTTGGGGTTTTTTTTTTTTAGGTATTTTTTATGATGTGTTCTCCAGTCCTGTCTTTATTGCTTTAGAATGGAAGCTTTGTGTTTCTGAGGTGGCATCTAGAAAAAAAAGAAAGTATTTTAATGGATAGCTAGCCTGGCTTGGTATTATTGTGTCTGTGCAAAGACAACCATGATCTGTGCTCATGATAGACAGAAATACTGTTGGTAGGTATATTTTTAGCGAGCTAGTTGTTTCCCTCAGCTTCCCGTCTCTATGGAGGATAACCACATCCTGATTCCAGCTCCATACGTCCGTGTGTTTAAGGTGTTTGTGATAAAGGTTTCTTCTTTTTTTTTTTTGGAGACAGTAGCTTTAAGGGCATCATCTGAAAGGTGCTTTCAGGCAGCAGGCAGCTGTTATAGGCAGGTGACGCTGCTTCCTTTGTCTTCAGTGTAAACGTGATAGCAGCTGTGTTGCTGAATGTTCATGGCTATTTGTTGTCGTGAATTGATGATGGTTCGCCTTTCTCAACTTGCGGCTCGCCGTGACCATGGCAACCACAGAAACCACAGCAAGGGAAAGGATACAGGAGCTGATTTTACAGGTTTCTGTGTCTGTGTCTGTTCCCTGAATCATAAGTACACCTCTTCACCAGCAGATAACAAAAGGAAAAATGAAGTTATTGGAACAACATCAGTTTCAAGGTCTGGACCAATAAGCAACATTCATTATACTAGTTACCTAGACTTATAATATCACTGGTGTCAGATTGCTGACCATTTTCTCTATTTTAGGCTACAACATGCTCTATTTAGCTGTATGATGAGATTATAGTAGGAGGATAGCAGCAGCCTGAAGTGTACGGTACAGGTAGTTAGCAGGATTGGAGGAAGCTGGGAGCCTCTGCGGTGGCGTTGCATCCTGCTGCTGCCAGTTTCAAATACAGAACATTGATGCTGCCTGGTGGCGGCAGCAGCAGCAGCAGCAGTCTGAAGGCACCTTCCAGCAACCTGAGCGTGAACAGGTGGAGTGGGACCACATGCAGGAAGCAACATGTCTCCTGGTGGTATCTGCTGTGTTTACTTCTTGTTTTACTGTAGAGATGACACCATTAAAATGTTTGTGTGACGTGATAAAACAGAGTGTAGCAGTAGCACAGATAGAAAAGAGCCATAAAGTCAGTGAACTAACTGTTTTATTGCTTAATAATTTGTCTAATTTATTCTTTCTAAAGTTGCATATTTGGCTTTAAGGGCTGCTGGAGAAATGAATCTACCCATCACCCTCCTGACTCACATCATGGGTAATTCTGAACCATGAGTTCATTGCAATTTACTCATCTAAAGTGTCCACAGGAAGTCTGATATCTCAGATTATAGCTGTTTTTTTTATCAGGAGTCTCAGTTAAATTGTCCTCATGTAATTTCTACAGAAGGAGAAAAACACCATATCCACACCTTACGATCCTGGATAACAATGGCCAACGCAGTTCTTTTCAGTGTACTCAAACATTACAATCAGTTCATTAAAAAGATTTGTTCACTGAATTGCTTAACCGGAGCTCTGACGCTGTGTAGTCCCCACTCACTGAACTGAAACGCGACCAAAGGTTCAGTTCAGCTCGCAGACTAGTGAACTGATAACGGTCACTCGTGAAGGGTAAGCCAGTGAGCTGAGAATTCAGCTGGATAAACTAAAAGCCACTATGCTACATACAGAATTCATATTTCTGCCTAATCATGAAATGAAATATGTGGTACTACGTCCTACTTTGAGACTTGAGGACACAGGAGAGAGGGAGACGGGCGGGCTTGAGAGACTGTCTGTCACTCAGGGCTTAAGATCACTGTGTGAACTCAGTGAATTAATCACTGAACCTGCACCATTTCCTCACAATGAAAGGATCTGAGACTGTCTCAGGCTCAGCCCCCCATTTCTTTCATATTGCAGGTTTCAATATGCATAGCAAACTCACTCCTACTTCGTTCTGTTGCTACCTGTTTCAATACGCTTACATGATGTGTTGCTGCCTTTGCACACGTGGCTCTGTGTGGACGTATCTGCAGGGCCGCTTCGCTAAAAGGGCAGCAACTGTGCATTGTACGCATCAAGCAGACTATAAAGTTGTATAACAAGAACAACTATGCGTCTTCGGTGTCTGCAGCTGTCAGTGTGCACGTCTGTATAATTATAGTTTAATGCAGAAAAATGGCCGTGCTGAGACTCGTGAGTGGTATACTTCCAATTTGTATTTTTGAACACCCCCCATTCACATATTCAGTGAGTGTATTCCTGCCGAAGTGACTGAGAACGGGTCGTTTCAGGAAGTGATTCACTTAAGTTCCTTCACCTGAAAGATTCCTTCTTTTGAATGAAACGTTCGTGAACGACACCACACTAATACTGGACTGCTCCTCTGTTCATGGATTAACTGCTGTATCCGCTGCTGGTTCACCCTGACTAGATTATACAGCTCAGACACCTTAATGCTGAGGCTGGGGAAATCCCAATGAAAGGATGCACATGATGGGGGATTCTTCAGAATCCAAAGGGCGAGATGAGAGGAAAACACACTGTCTCTTTAATTGCAGTGTGACTAATGCATCTCAGGTCTATTAACCCCTTCAAGTGAAACCTGAGGCAGACGGGGAAGGTGGAGCTCTGTAAATAAAAGTATCCAGGAAAATCATAACTTGATTTGATGACTACTGTTTCTTCTCTTGGACTTCCTGGACGCGTTTAATTTGTCAGGCCGCAGAAAGGGGCGACCGCCCAGCGGGAGCGGTGCAGGCGCTCTAATTAGGATAACAGAACCTTATCGACATTCACAGCTCCACCTGCACGCCATTGACAATACAAACCCCATTCCACTGTTGCTCTCTGAAGCACATTGTACAAGAATCTTAACCAAACAATTAACATTTTTCTATTCAGTATCTTTGTTCTCTGGGATAAGGTTTCACCACAAAGCACTTTATTGTGAGAATTAGGACAATAAAAAGCTCCGCAGTCAGGATTTGTCTGATTGTGACTTGGGAGTTTGCTCCATCCCTTCACTGACATCCCCAATGGCACATAAGAGCGTTATTCTCCATATCGTTGCACCAGCAAAGAGGAAGTGGCTGTGTAAGAGGCTTTCATTAGTAACACTGCAATCGCTCCTTTTGAAGCCTGGAGGAACTGTGGCAGCTGCTGCACACACACTTTTTCCTCAGCCAAATGAACACGCGGCAGTCTCACAGGCAGCAGCGGGACACTTACACAAGTCAGCTTTTGATGATGTGTGAATAAGACGACCGCATTCTTCTTCTTCTTCTCCTTCCTCTTCTTCTTTTTCTTCTGTTGCTGCTGAAGAAGCAGCTTGTACCACCAAACAAAAGCTGACAAACTGAAGGCAAAACGTGATCCTCAGTGGGATCCCGCTCCCATCTGTGGCTACAACCCTGGTCCCACGGGAGCATGAAATTTACTGTGGGACGTTTCATTTAGCTCGCCACCTCCTCCCGTATGTATACAGGGCCCCGTTTATGCTAAATACCAGAGAACAGAAGTCTTTAGTTCAACAAATAAGCTTCTTATTTTTAATTGCCTCCTCAAATCCCAGAGGCAGAGCCATCGTCCTGACGTTCAGGGTGTAAAGAAAGGACGTAGAGAACGCCCTTAAGTTTCCTTCTGTCAACACATGACTGATCAAGCAATCAGAGTTGGCAAATAATGGCTTTTAAAAACATCTGGCCGAGAAATAAACTCATCACTAGCCATAATTCTAAAGCAATGTGGGACGAGAGGAATTTCTTTTTTTTTTCTACAAGCCGGAGCAGGATGACCTCTGCTCAGCTCTGTGTCAGGATGATATTTACAGCCTAATAGAACCTGCGGAGAATTTCTCTGTTTTACTCCTTTTTTTTTTTTTTTTTTTTCCTTTAGCTTGGGGCTGCGAGCTCCACACAGCACCTATTTCTGCTCTCTTAAAGATTTGGCAGTAGAGTGGAAAAGAAGACAGGTGGGGAAAATCAAACCCGTTTCTTCTTTTCAAGTCAGCGTGGTATTAACATTGACACTCAGGTTCAACAAAGGGTGAACATCGACGCGTTAACAGCAGAGGGGATGAGAAAGTGTCAACGGACTGCTGAGCTCAAACATCTCATCCAGTCAATGTGTGGTATCAGAAAAAAAGAAAAAAAAAGACTTCTTTAAAGAGACAAGAGCAATGGACATGCATTCCCACATTACCACCAACACCATCAAGGAATAAAAGCAGCTCACCTGCGAAGGCGGGCCTCATGGTGAAATCATGTTCGTCTATGCGCAGAAGGTGGCTGGTCTTCACTTTTCGGGTTTTGGTTCCATCCGCAACCTTCTTCGACAGAGGACTGAAACCAGGCACACGGACAGAGACAGGTGACATCAGAGTTTGGCAATGAGGGAAAAAAATTGGTGTTATTTTTTAAATTTTTACTCCTGTAAACAAATCATATGAAAAGACTAAAATCTGTGTCAGTTTCTCTACACGTTCTGACTTCTGTCCTCCACAGAAGGACGACTGCATCAGCGTGGATGGACATGGGACGTGGACTTGAACATGGGAGACAGCTGTTTGTTACCTTTTCTAACAGTGAGTCAAGGCTTTTTTTCTTTTTTTGCTTTGGAAAGCTGACCATGATTATTTCCAAGCATAACTAGGTAGCTATTATTGTAACCATGACAACGATGGTCCGCTTACCTTAACGATGTATCAGCTTTAGCTCAAACCAAGATGTTTCCCTGACCTCAAGTGTTTAATTTACACACGCCATGATCTTTCCAAACCTTAATTATAGTATTGTCATGCTGTTAAAAACAAGTTTTCTTTTTAATTTCTTGAAACCGCCGAGAAACAGTTTATTCCTGCTGATAAAGACATCAGATCCTGTGCTGTGCTAGAAGGCAAAATACAAATGATGTATTTTGTCATTTAATTTGGAGGACTTGCTGCGACCTCGACACCCTTTAGGGCAACACACACCGACCTCGTGCGACGAGCATCAGAACATCCACACCCATTACTTTCTGTGTCCGCCTGCACATCGTGAGCTTCTCGACACGTCAGCTCTCCAGAAAAGCAGCAGTTGTATCACATTCACCCGAGCGTGACGCTCCACGATGCTGATGATATGTGTTCCACCTCTCTACATGAACGGTGAACGTCTTCCGACACTGGTGCTAAATGTTTATTGGCACTGAATGTAAATCATGAGGACCGGACTCATCTAATATGAACATATTTCCTATGATTCTTAACAGGACTTGACTGCTCTGTCTGTGGTTTTCAGCTCCAAACACATAAATCTTTAAAAACACCTCATGAATATAATAGATATATTTATATATTATATACTGTATTTGTTTTTTAACTATAGTTTTTAGCAAACATTACTCAAACGAGGGAATAATGCAACAGTTGGGGATTATTTGCAGCGGCGGATTAATCTACGTTTGGTGCCCAGTGAAGCTCTCTGGTTGTAGGAAGATGTGTGTGGGACTCCAGAGTGTGTTTTCATGGTGATGAAGGAACACGTCACCCAGCAGAGAGTGGAAGGAGGAGAATGGCTCTGTATGGGCTCCTGAATGTAACGTTATGTTTTTTCTACCATTTTTTCTCTTTGCACCTCCTAATTAAATATAATTGTGGGAGACAAGTGTTCAGCACATTTGCATGTAGCATTTTAAAAACCAGCTTGTTTTTGTGCTTGGTCAGTGGAGCTCTGCTGAAACAATCAGCTGACTAATCAATTACGAGAAAAACAGCCTGACTGATCTTTGGTCTGGTTGATCTTTAATGACTCCAGCTTCTCAGTAATGAACATGTCACAGACCATTTCAGGGACAAAGCTACTGAAGGAGGAAACTATGAATCACAGTGAAAATCCACAGTCGTCCTGTTCCTGCAGCTTGGACTAACAAACTGCCTGATGCAGTTTGTTAGTCCATGTTTTGACAGTATGATAAATGAATGAACTTTATATGACAGTCTAACAAAGTGCTGGTGAGAGGATCTTTGAAAATGACTCTGTGACAAACAGAGGAAAAATAGCAGCCAAACCAAAGACTTAAAGAGAATACACCTTCCTGAAATTCCTCCACTTCCCAGTCTCTCTGAGCGGCTCAGAATGAATAAAGAGCCTATATTCCCTGAAATAACAGCCACCATCCTGGACCTGCTGGATCTGAGTGCTGCTGGATTTTCTTTGCTGTTGTAAACAGACGCAGGAGGTTTCACACGCAGCTGAATGAGAGCGATCACTGCGCTCTGGCTGCTTTTGGAGGTTTTCAGGATTTTGGTTCCGACAAATGGACTCCCCACCCCTCCTCCTCCTCCAGACCACGGTGTGACCCGCGGTGTGGAGGGGTCGCATTCATTACCATAACCTCAATGAGAACCGATTTGGACCAGAAACGGGTTTCTTCATGCAAATGCTGACAATCTGGATGTTTCTTAGAAATGAGGCTGTCTGTCTAAACAGCTGTCTCCACTGTGATTTCAGCACCTTTTTTTTTTAGGCTGATAAAAATCTGAAGTGCCGTCACCGGCTCTGCTGCTCCGAGCTGTGCGTAAATGTCAGATCTTAGAGTCATGATGGAGAAAGCTCAAGTGATTTTCCTTCATCTGCAGCTGGATGTTTGTCCTTTACTGATCTCTGGAGTTCAGAGTTCAAATCTCACTTTAATTAAAACGATATAAAAAGGAAATAAATAAAAAAATAATAAAGCTTTTCCACACTTACTTGCCGAGCTTGTGAGTCTCCGCCGGCGCTGACCATCGCTTTTTCCTACTTTTGTGTTTCCTGCACTCTCCGACCAGGACCAAACACAAAAGTAAAAGCAGAAACCTGGCGTAACTCGGCATGGTGGGTTTAAAGTTCCCGCAGCGAGTCGAGCAGTGACGACTTTGGTCCGCGTACAGGACGCGCTGTGCACGGTACCATCTTCCTTTTTCAGAGGTAGGAGGAAGAGTGTGAGAGCCGGAGGACGGTGGTGGATGAGTGCGCCGCTCGCTTTGCAGAAAGAGAGAGAGAGAGAGAGGGGGGGGGGCGGGGGGGGGGGGTCTGATGTGCGCTCTGATTGGTTTTCAGACTCCTGTTTTTTTTTTCCTGGCTCAGGGGCGCACAGCATCAGCACCACACACACAGCGCAATGAAAACAAACAAAGAGAGAAACAAACAAACAATTCTCCCGTTTCTCAAACAGTCCACACACAGATCTGTTTAAGATCTGATTTTGTGTGTGTGTGTGTGAGGACATCATCTTAAACGGATGTAAGACCTGGATGTCCACATCTGTCTCCCTCTCCAGTGGCTTCTCTCCACATCTGCCCAGAGTCTGGATAGACGGAAGATGTGAAAATTGCATTAGAAAGCAGTGGAGTTATAATGTCTCACCCAGCTGGGGGCAGACCTTCAAACATCCTCCTCACACTCACTTTATTCAGGAGTAATACTTTTTTTTTTCTTTTTTTCCAACAGCAGCTGCCAAATCCCACTTTTCTCTGTGTTTTTTTTTTTTTTTACACCAGTGGCTCCTGACTGCACTGTTTCACTTCACCGCCCTCAGGGTGAACATGGTTTCTGAAGTCTGATTCTGTGTCTTTCCAGTTGATTTCTGATGTTTGTGTCTTGATGGCACAGTTAAAGAAAAACAGAGGCCGTGGTGTCGGCTCTGCCTCGGAGCTCTGCCTCCTCACGCCAGCTCTCTCTTCTGGTCTTTGTGGAAGCTGAGGAACATTCTGTCCTTCGCCTTGACAAAGTGTTCTTGATCTCAAAAGATTAAAAATTACAAAGTCAAAATCTTGTTTTCTAGGTGACTGTGTCCGACCAGATTAATTCTGAGCGATCAGTGAGTTTCACCAACAAGAAAAAGAAGGGTTTGGAGGTTTTGAATGTGACTAACACAACTGTGGAACAGAAATAAGTCTCCTGCCTGTCTCTCTTTGTCAGTGTGTGTGTGTGTGTGTGTGTGTGGAGCTCCTCTCTTTGTCTTTCCCAGTTATCTGATTGCTGATCAGCCTGCACACCTGCAGTCCATCCACTCATCAGCCCAGCATCTACCCCAGTTCCTCATCAGCTCTCTGCCAGATCATTGCTTCAGTCAGTCCCCCCTCACCCCCCACCCACCACCCCGCCTCGCCTGCCTGCTTCCCAGGTTCACCCCCCTGTCAATCATCCAGCCCCCCGGCTCCGCTCCCAGCCTTCTCCACTCAGTTCTGCCCGACCAGCCACCAGCTCCCCTCTGCCCTCTGCACCCGCCTGCCAGAGCCCTCGCTCCGCGTCCAGCTTCGTTCCCTGAGATCAAACAGTAAACCCTCTCTTGTTTACTCGAGCTCTGAGTCCGTGTCCTGCCTCCGAGTTCACCTATTGAACGCAACAGGCTATTTTATCTCAAATTTACTGACAGATTTTACGAAAAGAAAATACAATTTTAAGGAAAATGTGTCTGTGAACAAAATGTTTCCTTCAGGTTTTTCAGTTTGAACTAAAGAACTAGTAAATTTATAGATTATTACATTAAAGAGGCAGATATGAATCAAGTATTAAGCCAGTTAAAAGAACTGCTTGTCAAGACTCAAGTCCTTTATTTAATTATTTAAGTCAAATGAGTCCAAGTCTAGTCTTAAATCTTGTCTCACATTTTCAAGTCCCAGATGCCAAATCCAAGTCAAGACGTAAGTTTAAGTCTAATGAAACCACTTTACGACTTTATCTTATATTTTGTCAAAGCAAAACTGAAGTCAGGTCTCAGGTCTATGAGGGTAAAATCCAGCTGGGTCTTAACTCTCTGGGAGGTGGGTGAGAGGAGGATGTTAGCCAAGCTGACATCCATTATGGACGACACCTCTCACCCCCTGCACCAGACTGTGGAGGCTCTGAGCAGCTCCCTCAGCAGCAGACTTGGACATCCACAGTGTAGGAAGGAGGCAGGTCCTTCCTTCCCTCTGCTGTCAGACTGTACAGCTCTACTGTTTGGTTGTACTCTGGTCTGGCCTAACTTTTCATCTGTCCATGGAGGGACTGTGCAATATTTTTTCCTTTCTCACAGTATCCTACTCATCACTCCTCCATCATTGTGTATATAGCCAGTGTTACTGTTTTGTATCTTTAATTGAACTTTCTCAGATTGTAAATACGCTATTTTTTTGCACGTTTTGTGCTTGAATGTCATGCACACTTCTTCTTTTTCTGCACTTAATCCTTTTCCCCTGTTTTTCTTATGAGCCGCCTAACAAGTAAATTTCACTGTTGTGGGATCAATAAAGTCTTCAGAAGAAAACCGCATCTCTCAGGTCTGAACGCTCACTCTCTAAATGACACATTACAACATTTTGCTTTTTCGTCTCTAAAAATTAAATATTAATATCAAACACTAAATTTAATATTTTTGATAACTGTTTTTATTTACAAGGTGCTTTCCAGATGTTAGCGAAGAACAAATGACAATAACTAGCCTGCTTAACGCGGTGAAAACGTCAAGAAGCGACGGCAGCCCACCACCACCAACTCTGCAGAACAGAGAAGCCAATCAGGTGCTGCAGCTGATGTAGTTCACCAATCACCTCCTCGTCCTGGCGCACCCTCATTTGCATACAGACGCACACTCACCTGTCGCGCATCGTTTAGACTTTCCAGCTGGGGGAAGAAAAACACGTACACGCAACCACAGGTATGACCGCAGTCATAACACTGTAGACAAAGCATCCGTGATTAAATTTCAGTAGCTTTTTAATGAAAGATATGCAGACTGAACTCATGCTGAAGGAAGAACAAGCTCAAGAAGTAACGCGTCTGAGAAAGAAAAGGCTTGGCCGGACTTTAACCGCAAAACTCTGCAGCCAATCAGCAGCTGCATCCGATGTAGGCCACCAATCACCTCCTCGTCCTGGCGCACCCTCATTTGTATACAGACGCATATACTCATCTATCTAAAGTCGTTCGCATTTTCAAACTAAGGAAGGAAAGACATATACTCACTATCACAGGTATGACCACAGTCATTGTATCTGAAAGATAAATACCACAACAATACCAGAAAGGATTAACTTCAAACTTTCTGTACAATCACTCAGAGTTGAACTGCACCTAACAACGCTAACAAGCTGTAGAACTCATCTCCTTCAGCTTTAGGCCACAAACTCACCAACCTATCCTCATAAACCTGATTCAGAAATGAATGTCAAACATTCACAGCTCTGTCTTAATCAGACCAAACCATGAGACAAGAGTCAGAGACTGAAATGGCAACAGTTAGTAGTTACTAGTGGTTTAACTGTTTAACTGACTTTTTTAGTCTTTTCATGGGATTTTTTGAATGATATAAAACCACATCACTCTTGTGCTTTGAGTCAGTTTTGACCAACTTGTATTTAGTTTGGCTTTGAGAGAGCTTTACTTACCTTTACTTACCTGTAAGTAAGGTGTTAGTGTCTAATGGTGCCATAGGAGGAATCCTTCCGACTTCCGTGATCTGCAGATGTTCTCCTATAGCACCATGAGGCTGACATTTGTGTGCTACAGTTACATATGTGAACAACTATTAAATGGATGGTCGCAGAGTTTGGTGGACATTGTCCACCAGACATTCATGGTTCCATGGACTGCATGAATCACACTGACTCAAACTCTTTGATTATACCACTAGTGGCAGCATGAGGTCCGTCTCTTGGGCTCTGTGAATATCTAAGTATTGGCTGGATTGCTATTGAATTTGGTACAGACATCCATGGTGCTCTGATGTCTCTTAATGACTTTGGTAATGTTCTAACTTTTGACCTAAAACTACCAGCGGATCCAAGTTTTCACTTATTTACTGAAATATCCCAAAATCTACTCAATGAATGGACACAATGTTTGATATTCACTGATTTTGAATGAAATCTCAGAGTGGATGGACTACTGTTACAGTTGTCCTAGCAGCGTCCACCCTAAGGATTAAATGAAAACACTTCAGTGATCCATTGACTTGTCTGGTACATATGACTAAATACCTGTAAAAGTAATTTAATTTTCATAAGCCTCAGCTGTACTTTGTGCTAATCAGCAAACATTAGCATGCTAACACACTAAACTGAGATGGTGAACATGGTAAACATTACATTTGCTTAATATCAGCATGTTAGCATTTAGCTCAAAGCAGCAACTACATCCTCACAGAGCTGCTAGCATGGCTGTAGACTCTTCCTTTTGTTTAAACATCAGCTATTAAAATCTACACTTAAATCCACATACAGAGCAGAGTGAGAGTGAGCTGACAAACCTAAATCAGTCTGTCCATCTGAACAGCTCAGAAACACACAGCTAATTATTCTGCCTCATAGCTGCTATAGATTGTCTGAAGTCCTTCCTTCTGACATAGTCACTGTGATTATTATTATCATTAGTATTTTTGAAACCATTAGAACCTGGCAATTACCCCGTTAATCATCGGGATTATTTATAGGTAACAGCAATGGTACATATTCCCTGTAGGACATGAAGGTATAGAAAGATGATATAAAACCTCACACAGGCAAATACATTCAGTAATTCAAGTCGTTTATTTTCTGTTTATATGCCAGTATACCAGCCTTGGGCACAATAACTGAGGAGGCAGATACGGACAGATTCTGAGAATGTGAATATTCATGGAGAATCTCTGTTGCCTTCAAGTAAAACCTGGACACATGCAGGTATTAAGGTGTTGCTCAAATAAGAGAAAAACGGCCAAGATAGATTTGTTCCACTCAACAGGTAGACTGCTACGACTACCTCTGGCTATTTGTATGCTGCTAAGTCGCTGTACATGTCAAAAAGCCGTCAGAATGAATTTAAATTGCTTCCCAGTTCCTCTGAGTCTCATCAGAGCGATAAACCCCTACTCAAAGTATATCAAAGAGGGTAAACGTTAGACAGTGTTTGGGTCTATTTATACAAGCGGGGGGGGGGGGGGGAAATGAGTGTTTGCATACAGCTACAGAGAATGCAAGCCAAATGAGATTAATGCACAGGGACGTGGTGTGAATACCATGAAACAGCAGGGGAGACAGGGAGAGAGGCGGTAAAGGGAGGTAAGATACAAATGAATGGAATTACAGTGTCCATGGGAAAAAAAATGACTTCCTGGTTCAGATAAAATGGATACAGACGGATGAAGGTGTCAAACCGACGAGTCAAATCTGATCTGAACCTGCTGGTTTTCTGTGATTTCTGAAGACCACAGTCGTGTTTACTGATGCAAATAATCCCTAAAATGATCTCCCCAGTAAATGTTGCCATAGTGATAATAGTTCAAAGCAATTCTTACCTCGTTCTATCATTCAGTAAACGTGTTGTTACGTTGAGCCAATGATTGGAACAGTAGCCTCATTCTCCTCACAGCACCGCTGGGAATTACTACACTGTGTGCTCTATGGTAGTGGTGGAACAATGACCAGCACAAGCAGGTCGGTACTTTCCTTACCTTTAAATTCTCTTTTTGCTTTTGGTATTGTGGCCAACATGGGTGGAAGTTTCATTAAAATGAGGGAGCTGCTATTTTGGAGCAAATGATAGCAATTCGGTGATTTCTGTCAACAAGTGCAAACTGAAACTTCAGCAATAATAAAACAAGGCTGAAGATTTTAGATGAACAAGTGGAACTGAACAGCCCACATTAAACCGGTAGATGCATTTAAAATGAGAGTGCACTGTGATTATAGAAGGCGTTACACCATGTTCTGTGCCCGTGTACAGTACTCCACTGATTTAGCACTGCACCCCCTGTAACAGTGTCCGACTCACGATGGACAGATCATTAAAAAAAGGATTAGAATAGACGCAGCAGAACTAGAGATGTTTTCTTCTTCCTCCTCAAAACCTGGCGCCTACATTACCCACAATGCACCTTAGCCACGTAGAGTTCGTTTGGAGATTCAGGTGTGTTATGCTAGCAGTTGCTAATCTAGTCTTCAGCTCCAAACCCAAGCTGACTCCACTCAGGGACATGGATCAGACTTCACACTGCTCCCCCTGCAGCCACACCAGGCTTTATA
Organism: Toxotes lorentzi; assembly: GCA_037833715.1. Lineage (NCBI taxonomy): Eukaryota > Metazoa > Chordata > Actinopteri > Toxotidae > Toxotes > Toxotes lorentzi. The sequence continues at coordinate 17,624,858 of JBBMJY010000011.1, read as the reverse complement.
CAACTTTTTCCACATATGCAGTAGTACTCCCCAAAACAGAACATGGAGTAACACACAAATGGGTCTGCGTTGATTGACTGATATATCACTTCTTCACAGCTGCTTTGCACTGTATGAAAAACGTTTCCTTCAGTTCATTAAATCCCTGCAGCCATGTAAAGCCAGCAGGACACTTACTGTATGCTGATAAAACCGTAGGCTCTGATTTGAAAGGTGAGACTGGTCAGTTATAACCCGGCACTCTGCCTGTTTATGTAGGAGACCAGGCCTCATCGATCACTGCTTCCTCTCCTTTTGTTTCCAACAAACTAAAGTAGCATTTTATGCTTTATTCTTAAAATGCACAGCGCTGCCTCATCACACCAGCTACAATATGATGTGACCACTTACAACGTGAGATACAGCAGAACTAAGACTGAAGGACCAGTACCAGCTACATCCATATGAACCAAAACAGTCAGTGCCCTGTGCCTCTGTGCACGGCTTGTTTCATTTTCACTGTTAAAATAGAGCCCTGTACCTGCAGAAGTTAAAGCGCATAAAGAAGAACTCGTAACAGCAGAGACACTCTGTGCAGATGCTTCCATGAACAATACACTTACTTAAATCCCCCATAATTCCATGTTGTTGACATGTTACATTACAATTTTAGTTAAATAATGGGAATAGGCAGCAGCCATAGGGTAGGTGACAATTACATGGAAGGGGACGTGTGGTGTATGTGGCTGCTGAGCTGATCTCAAACAACAAAGCTCCCCATTCTTAAAAATGCATGAAGCTCTGGAGAGAAAGATTCACATTGATTAAAAGACACCCTGGAGGTGTTGTGGTGAGTGGAGTGCCTCCCCTGCAGGAATGAAAGTTCCTCCTCAGTGGAGACCGAACCCTCTGGCTCTGACAAGCAGGAGGCCGGAAAAGCGTGCTTCAGCCGCTGCCTCGGCTCTCTGCTTCCACTTCAGCTGGTCATAGTTCGGTTGGGAGTGGCAGCAAGAGTGGGCTGAGTCAGGGGGCTGGAGCGGATGGGGAGGGGGAGGGGGAGGCGTGGGGGCTAGAGGTGTGGGGTCACAGCTCGTAGTCAAACTTGTACTCCTGAGCCAGGTAGATCCTACGGAAGATGAGCGCAGCCAGAGCCAGAGTGAGCACCACGATGAGGACAGCCGAGCCCGCATGGCTTTCATCCTGAGGCTGACGAGGGGCCGGGGCGAAGGCTGGCCTGATGCCTGGATCTCTGCTGTCTCTCTGACCCTGGTGGCTCTGCTGCTGAGCACGACGCTGCCGGGGACTCAGAGGGCGACCGGTGCTGGGGGCCGTGTGGGGCAGGGATCCCTCGACTCCTGTGGCTGGAGGTGACTCTGGCTGTGGAGGATGAGGACGGCATTGAGAATAATCAGTGAGACAGAACTGGGCTTTAGAGGTGAAACAATTAGTTGACTCATCTACGCTGTATGTCCGGTGGATCCAGCTGTGCTGCTTTCGGGTAGAGCAACAGCTCAGTCACGGCAATGTTACGCTTTTCAATAAACCCTGTGGCCACAATACATTCTTTCTTCCTCTGCTGTGCCACGACACCAAGCATTTTACTGAATTTTCCTTTTTATTTTGATCATTTTCATCATTAATTCTGATTCTAAAATTCTAAAATGTGTGGCTAATCATTTATGAGACTGATTTAAATACCCCATCTGCACCTACAGTGCACACACACCAAGCACCTCATCAGGAACACCACACTAATACTGGCTAGTTCCTCTCTTTGCTCTCAACACAGCCTCATTTCTTCGTGGCATTGATTCCACGAGATGTTGGAAACCTTCCTTTCAGATTCTGACTACATCAGAAATTCATCAGACCAGGCTATTTTTTTCTGGACTTCAACAACAGTTTTGGTGAGTTGTGTGGATGGAGCTGAAATGTTAGAGAGTTGATTTTTTTTTAAAGCAAAACAGGAAAAAAAACATTAAATGTGGTTCAAGCTTCTTAAATGTGAATATTTTCTGGCTGTCTTAGTTTTCTGTGGTTTGCATACTCAAGATCTTTGGGTTTTAAATTATTGGACACACAGAACAGGACATTCAAATACATCCTCATGGGTTGTAGGGACCTGTGATGGGAATTTATCTGACATTTTATGGTCCAAGCGACTGATTAATTGAGAAATTAATCAGTAGATTAACCAATTATGGAAATTAACATAAGTTGCAGCCCTAATTGGCATTAATGTGCTCATACACACACACATGCACATGCAGTGTGTACACACTGAAAAATGAACCCTGCATGCAAATCTTCCCAAATTTGTGTGAGGCATCTTTCCCTTTTATGTTCCTTCAGAGAAATGATATGTAATTCATGAACTTCCTGGATCAGCTCAGTTAAAAACTGCTCCCACTTTGAGCATAAATACCGAGTGTTAGAGTTAAAGACAAAGTTATGATGCTCATGTTCATTTAAAGTGACCAGTGCAGACAGAATGAGTCCTCTGTGGTGGACATGGAGGCTGTGAGGAGAATGACTAACAACCTATCTGAGCTGATGACCTCAGCTTTTACATAGAAAACGTAAATATCGTCCAATTAGAGAATGGCTGGAGGGAGGCAATAAACAGCAGTTATGTTACATCCCTTGGTATCCTCCACAGCAGGGTGAGGAGGCTGGGCTGGCCTGTCTCATCCTGGGTAAGTTATAAGCCTTTTTTTCCCTCTCCAACTTCAGCGAGTCTTGCTTTCGACATGGCCCTCCTCAGTTTATTCAAACTCAAAACACTGATTTAAGTCCAACCCTCCGCTCCGCTCCTCCAGACTGTCGCTGTGGTTCTGTTGGGGGAGCAGCTAGTGCCAGAATCAATCCTCTTAGGCGACCAAGCTCGCCCATATCATCTGAAGTGGTGAAAAGAAGCTGTGGAAACACAGGCTTCAAGCTACCATAACACATTCACGCTGATGTTAAGAGAGAGCGCTGATGTCTAGCTGTTTGATTTCACACGCTAAGTCGGTGCGACAAATACGGCTAGCATGCAGAATCCCTTCCCTCCATACAAATTCCAAATGATTTTGGAGCTCAGTGGGATGACAGCAGGTGATGAAGCGTGCCACCAATTAAAAGGAACAATGTGAAAGATGGGTAATTGACTGCACGCAGACAGCACCACATAATCCTTTTGACTGTACACTGTGGAGCTTCTGAACACCCACTGCTCTGTCCAATACTTTGGAGATTAAATGGATTGAAAAACAAACCACAGCACACTGAAGACAGGTCTTTTTTTTTTTAATTATGCCGAACACCAGGTGAAGGAATTAGCAAAGCCTAGAGACAAACGGAGATATGCAAAGACATGTCGTGTTTTCAGTACGCCGCACCACGCTCCCTCTGAGTAAGTGATTCCCAAGCTTTTTCTGTCAGCCCCCCTACCCAACCCCTTTGGAAGCTGCACCCCTGACATGTAAACTGACTGACTTTTTATCCTTCAGTAACACTACTGAGGAAACTATTAACAAAACAAGCCAGAAGGAGTTATTAGCAAACTGTTATCTGGATCATCAGAGGCATGTTGCTTTCATGTCTGTTTTTACAGAAATGAAAATGAAAAATTTAAAGAGAAACTTAAGACAAGACGGAAAGGCAGCGTTTCATTGGTTACTGCACCTCTGACCGCACCTGAAAATGATGTCATAGTGTACTGACCTTACATCACTGAGGCAAGGTGAGACTTGCAGTTGATGTTAAGAACAGGCGGACAATCTGACTATCAAATCTGTCTGTTGTCAAATACACTGCTGCCCATAAAGTTATAAAATATATAACTTTAATATAATATATTAAATAAATAAATAAAATATATTTGACCTCTTCTCATGAAATGATTGTGACAATGTGATTTATTCTTGACAGATAAAGCACATATCTTCTCAAAACGTGAGAAAAGAGGAAAGTGTCTCTGTATCCTCTGTAACCGTTTTTGCATCAGTGAGATGACATCTTAATTTGACAGGTATTTAATTTGCTGGATAAGATTTTCTCCACAGTCTTTATTAACTTTATAAATAAAATGCTCCATTTAATGATATGATGATGATGATATTACAAATGTAAGACCCAGTTTGTAATAAACCAGAATTACTTTACCTGCCTTCTTGAGATTTTATTGTTTACTTTGATCCCTATTGGTTATTACCTTGGCAACAACTACTCAGGCGGGTTGCAGTGACCACTTGAGTACAGTACAGTACAATAGCAGTATGCTAGTGAGGCTTGAGACATGACTGAGGTGATTAATCCAGCAGAGCGAACAGTTCAGAAGGTAAACTCAGCTGTTTCCAGCAGCATTACCGCAACAATAAAAATACAACCTTGAAGAAAAATGTATAATTAGAATAAAATTAAAATAGAGTTTACTGTTATGAAATACCTATCCCTATCATGTTTGTAGAATATGCAAGTTGATTGCCATTGGATAATGAAATGAACTGAAATTAATGCCTGGAAACTGTGCGGTTTGAGAAACAGTTGCCAGTAATGTTGCATCATTTGTAGCTGATAAGCTATAAACATATAAAACCACAGGGATGGTGTGTTCTGTAGGTGGTGGGTTGGCTGTGGGTAGGTTGTGTGCTGTCCTGTGTAACCTCAGAACAGTAGAATAACACCTACCTGTCCAGCCTGGGGCCTGTCAGCAGCTTCCTGGCCAGCAGACACTGAGGTGCCTCCCTGGGTAAGGGTGGAAGGCTCGCTTTCTGCACCTCCACTCTCACTTGCCTGTCTGGATAAACTGGACTCTGCCTGCATTGAAAGCACAGGGAACTACAGTCATCTATTAATCTACACTGTGCATTCGATCCTGTCGTATGTTTGGATAATATGACCTCAAGAAATAAAATAAATAGTCACATTTACCTAGAAAACAAATAAGTAATACATAATTAGAAATTGCATTTCCTGAAGAAAATCCATGTGAATTCTGAAAGAAAGTGTTAAATCAGCACTGAAAAGTATTGAAAAAACAGCTGAAACGCAGAAGGAAGACTTGGAAAACTCAAATCAATTGGAAGCTGAAAACTGAAGGAAATCACCAAAGAAATTTTGGAAATGGCTGAAAAACCAGCTGATATCTATCAAAAAGTGTTTCTTTGAAAACTTGGAAGCTGAGATGTAAAACTGGAGCTGGAGACTGAAGAAGCTGAGATCTGAAACATGTTGCTGAAACAGCTGAAAGGCAGATGATACACTGCCAAAGCTGGGAGCAGAAATAAAATGCCTTAAATCTGTGAGAGAGGAAATTCTTTGTTTTGTGGAAACAATAAAAGTAAGTAAGTAAGTTGTTAATAAAGGACAGTTAGATTTTTAAAGTTAGACTTTTAGCCAACCTGCGTGAGAAGACCTAAGAGTGAAATGTGATTATCTGCTCTTCCATGACAACTGGGCAAACTTCATCTTCTAAGGAACATCATGTGATATAACTGAAATCTCCATAACAACCTCTAAATGGCCCTTGCCGTGGATGATTTTGTTAACTACTCTTTCCAAAGAGTATTTCTTTTAAAAAGAGAAACTGAGAGCAGCAGGGTGGCGAGTATGACACGTTTCTGTTGCTGAGGGAAAAAAAACGAACATTTGTGTGAAGCCTGTGCTGTCAGCAGCTCTTCTGCTCTTAGGGTTAAACGTTTGACCTAACTGTGAATCAAACGTGCCTCGTGTAATTGCCAGCGTTCGTACCTTGAAGTTGATTTGCTGAGCCAGTTCTTTGGCCTTGTGGTCCGCTGCGCTAGGGCAGCTGTTGGGGGTCAGAGCCAGGAGGGCAGAGCGCATGGAGCAGCCACACGTCTCACAGCAGAAGTCCTGGGACCTGCCGGAGGACAGGAAGTACAGGGTAAGATCATCCTGCTGCAAAGTCACCTCTCAATCTACACTTCAAACAATCTGAGAACTTCAGTTTATAAAAAACGTACAACTACCACATTTGTCACTGAAACATCGCTCTAAGTGAATGTAATGAATGTAATGATCATGCCTGTAATTCATCATGAAGTGTAATTAGGTTTAAAGAGACAAGACATATTCCACTACGCTGCATTAGCTGCAACACCTTATCTTAAACACACGGTGTAACAGCTACTTGCTTAAAGGAAAATTCTGGTATTTTTCAACCTGGGCCTTATTCACCTCACGGGTCACGCTAACTTTTCTCACCACCTCCACTGTAGAGAATTGGGAGAGGTGTCTCCAGCAAAAAAAAAAAAAAAAGCACTGATGTGAGTGAGTAGAGCTGTCTGAAGCTTTTCAAATAAACTTTAAACTTACATAAGTCTCTTCAAAAGTTAACACAGAAATTAGCCCTTGGAATTAGCAAGTCAAATCTCCTATAAAGTGTAACTATAAATTTGGCATGAATCAGTCCGAAAAAAGGACACTCAACAAATAATTTGGGTAATTGTTTTACGGTTTGCTTTTGTTTAGAGCTTGTCAGATAATCTGACCGCTCAGAATTATTTATCCGACTTTTTAAAAAACTTTTATTTTAGCAGTGTCATTTTCAGTCGACACAGAAGCTGCAGTAGCACCTGATAACTTGATGCAGTGATTAAATGGATGTTTCTGTAAGTTGACTGACAACAACACTGTCATTGTAGTCAGTGTAGCTTGTTATGTAGGACGGAAGGAAACTCTGATTGGGTGATGGTTTCTACCACTGCTGGAAAAGACGTCAAGTGAGCGCAACACCAGATCCATTTGAATCGCTGAACAAATCAGACATGTGGACATTTATCCACACATCTGAAACCAGACTAACATCTCATTACTTTGTTGATGAGAGTGAGTCAGTCACATCAAAAACTGGTTAAAACTAAAGCCAGTTCTAACATGGAACCTAAAAGCAAGACCTGCTCCTCAAACAGTACCTTGAAGAAGTCAAGATTTCCCAAAATGTCCTCACTGAGGCAGAGTAAACATGAACAAACACACACACACACACACAATTATTGTGAAGCAGTGTACCGGGCAGCCAGTCAACAGTGTGTCTGATACAGAGCCACGGTTTAGATTTGCTGGCTGACGGTCAGAGAGTGTGCTGCAGTCAACACCAACAAAGAAAAAGAAACCAGACAAAGAACTCTGAAATAATCAAGCATTTAAATGTTAATTCACACAAAGTTAAAAGCCAATGCAGAGGGTGACTCACTGACTTATCTGCCATCTTCTGGTGCTTGGCCAATGATAATGTGGCATCTTGATCATGAAGTTTTAAAGATTTTTAGACTAAGCTGCCCGTACTTTTCAAGAATGTGTATTATATGTGTACACAAGTGTGTGTTTATGGCACTGGCTGTCTGATTGTACTGTTGGCTGTTTTTGTCATCACAACCTGTAGCACATTCACATGCCAGGTCCTTCCTATGGGCTCAGACTGCTGCGAGCACCTTTAGGGCCCCGTGTCAGTCCTGGAATTGAGGTTCGGTGTAATATTGCCAAGAGAAGGATCAACACAGCCGCTTAGTGCACTGATGTGGAAAAAACATAAAAATGCAACACATGAAAGAGGTTTCTGTGGATTTGTCTTATAAAAACTAATTGTCCCTTGCAGCAGCTAATGGACTGATGTTATAGCTGCAAGGAGGAGGGAAGAATCATGCTCTGAGGAACACCACATCATAACTGTACAGCTCCTCGGGCTAAAGGTGGCACGGATAGATTTGGATACATTATGGTATTAAATGAAGCAAATCACTGTCTTCCTCAGGAGCGACACTGAAATTGGATTCTGTTCAAGTGAAGTTTAGATGTCGATAGGGAAGACGCTGGGATTATTAGGCATCAGGCATTTCGCAAGGCACAGCAAATGTTCTCTTATGCCTCCAGTCATCATGCCACTGGACTATGACAGCTTAAACAGGCAGTTTATGTCTCCTAAAGGAGACGCCATGCAGACAGGCTCTGTGGTGGTTTGATGAATGACTGTTAGAGCCCTTTTAGGCACAAGAGCTGATCATCAAGAAGACATCTCAGCTCAGAGAGATGCCAAAAACTGGGGATCTGGTTTTGTAAAATCTGAGATGCACACTGAGAGGACAGTTTGAGATGTGTCAATCATTGGTTCATGAATAATGAAGTGGGAAGGTTTTAAGGCCTCAGTATTAATAACAGAAAATGCTCGGTCTAACAGCATCAGAAACCTACTTTCCAAAACTGGAAAAAATTTGTCTCACAATTTCTGTAGCTTTCCAAAACAAACAATACAACAATCATGTGTGCATGTAGGTGTAAGCATAGGCAGGGTCTTCACTACTACTGTCATGTTTTGTTTTGTGTGTTTTAAAGTGTGTGCCCTTCTATGAGTGCTCAAGTCAAGGTTACAATGATTCACAATAGAGCAGAGTTCTTGGAGAGAGAATGGGGAGGCAGTAAGATGAAGGCAGAAGGAGGCTGTGATAGCTGGTGTTTTGCCCAGCATTCAAGAGTGGCCATTCGGAACAATTTTGCCCTTGGATGTGGTCAAACTTGAGGCCACATCTGATTCACTTTGTTTAGACCGCTCTGTAGGATAGAACAGAATAGTCTTTTCAGGGGAAAAAAAAAGTAGTGTTGTGAATCAAAACACTGCTTCATAAAGTGAGTGGGGAAATTTCACTGTTTACCTTGGAATCATTGAGTTGGAGGATAAAATAATATTTGCCATCAGTTGTAAGATGCAGTTTCATAGAATTAGAAGCAGCTGTGCTGTTTCTGCTGTCTGAAAAGCCATCAAACTCACGAGACTATTAGTAAAACTGGACTTCATGGATTGAATTTCATTGCTTCATCTGCATCTGTAGCATTTTTTAATGCAGGGCTATTGATGGTATGGACTCCCGCTAACATGTTGCAAGATTTTTAAGATTCTGCAGAAAACCATTACAGAAAACATGCAGAGACCTGCAAACACTGCAAATATACATGAAGAAAGCTAAATATATTGGGTGTAAATGCAAGATCAAACACGTTTTACTAAGCCAAAAATTAAAGAGATACTTTGAAAAAAATCAAACTTGAAAAAAAAAAAATCTGGTATTTTGCTCAATGTTTCACCCACAGTTTATTTGTTGAATTGTCAAATATTAATGCACGCTGTGACAGCTGTCCCCCCCGGCTCACTACAGGCGAGTCATAGTAGTCTATGGCCAGAGAATTATTTACATAGCTTGAAGCAACAGAAATTGTTGGCACCATGCACCAGGGTTATAAGAAAATTAATCCAAAAACATATTGTATCCAAAAACATTTTGTACCTTCACATAATTCAGCAACTTACATGTAACACACCACCTTAGATATGATGTTGATTGATCTCACAACCACTACAACTGAAAGGAAAACTTTCAAAGGGCAATTTAAATTCAGCATGTGTTGTTTTCATTGTGCTTAAATCTTGACCTTCTCAAGCACCATAATTGGGCCACTTTAACAAGCATTTCACTAAACAACATCATACTAGGTCAGATTTCAGCCAAACATCTACACTGGTGTCTCAAGATTTAGTCTCAAGTTCCAAAACAAATCCAAAAGCAAACTGTTTAATTACGTGGTGGCTGTGACAGTATTAACCTTGCTAATAACGATCAGGGGCTAATGCTAACGTTAAGTTAAGCACATTAGTAACATTATAAAAGTGGAATTTGGAATAAGTACACTAGCTAAAGTTAGACTACATGGATATAATATTAAATCCAAATTATGACGGCTAGCAGTCCCTAAATATAAACAACTCAGGCTAATCAGCAGTCTCAGGCTGGACATGTCATATAAGCCAATTAGGGTCATCATAACACTACCGTAAGAGATTCTTTCATTACGACATGCGCACAGTCAAAAACACAGCCCCCTTCAGCCTACACTCTTGCCAAAAACTCATCAGATTTACACAAATCACACAAATTGCTTATTTTGGATTCAAAGTGGTGATTTTGCCGGTTTGCACCCCTGAAATTCTGATGTGATGTTATAACTTTTTGTTGTATTGCGCACTATCTGCAGGAAAATGCTTTGAATGTGACATATGTAACTTGTATGTTAAGTTTTGTTCTGTTCACGATCCTTTGGTAAGACCTTACAACATGACCAACATTTAGATCACTATACCCTTGCACTGTATTTTACTTTTAACAAATAATATCACAATATGTGAAATGGCAGTAGGGCCCCTGCATGTGAAATGTGCGCTAGGGTGTCAGGAATGACTGACATTTTTCATATTCATTTCTGCGACTTCCCAGACCTCCACAGGGCCACATGTATTCCTCCTGCCACATCTCAAGCTGGCCAACTTCTATGGCTTTTTATTTGTCAGTCATAAACTTGGCAAACTCTAAAAAATATTGGACAGGAGCCTTTTCCTGCTGTGCCTCTTCTGACTGACAGCTCTCACAACCACCGGGGGCACAGAAACAGAAGATTAGAATCAGAAAACTTTTTTGATCCCCTCACGGAAACTGCTTTGTTACTACTGCACAACATGCAGTTAGGAAACAGAAAGTTAATAAGTAAAAAAGTAAAAACTATTATACAATACTAATAAAAATAAATACATAGTAAACGCAAATGTCTAAAAAGTAATGTGTGAGGATGAATAACAAGGCCTCTTGAACTTTAGCATACAGGTCCAGGTCCTGTCTCCTCTGGTAGTGCTGTCTGCAAACTAAGTCAAAGTGGGAAGCGTCTTCTCCAGTTGAAGTCCCCTGAAAGCAACATGATGTGCATGATGTCACACGCAGATGCCAGGTTAGCAGAGGGGGGGTGCAAACAACCACCAAGAAGGCGTTTGAGAACTAGAGTATGTATGGTGGCGCTTTGATCTGGAGGATCTTCCTGTAGCCATGTTTCTGTGAAACACGTGACACTACACTCACGGAAGTCCATCTGATTCCTCACTATGGAGGCTAGCTCGTCCATCTTCCTCTCCTGTGAACCAGTGATGATGATATCAGTTTTTCTTGTCTGGACCCAGCTCTCTTCCCTTGTTACTTCCTTCTTCTTCTGAATCCTCTGAGTGGTCTACTTCTCCTGATATCAAAGAGGATGTTCATTGTTTCAGTCGCCATGCTGGACAGCCTCAATACAATCAGCTGGTCCCTGGTGTAAACAATTGCAACTCTGGAGTTGCTAGGCAATGATGGCGTGGCTGAATGATAACATTCAAAAAAAGCAGCTGAGTGAAAGAAATGACAAAATGTATGTATGACAAAAGATAAAAGCTAAAAAAATAGGAGCCCACGCAACAGGCTATATGCATGGGCACTGCATGCACCCACACAAAATAATTAAATAAATAAATAGATAGATCGATAAAAATCCATGATGAGAAAACCAAAGAGAAGTGCTGCCTCAGCCATAGACTAAAGGGGAAAAAAAATCAGGGATGGACAGTAAAGTGCTTCTTAGTGTCTATCTCATCTCCATGTGCTAATGAAACAGCCGGGTGATCAAGACCCCACCTCCTCTGGTAATAGAACAGCGACTTTAGCTGGATCCTCTCCGTCTCTGGCTTTGTACCATTTTCTCTGAGGGAAATGCGGTGTGAAATGAAGAGCAATGTGCCCACTCATGATCCCTTCAGAGACCAGATATTTTTGCGATAATGAATTTTTCATCTTGCAATGCCAGGACTGGCTTGGGCGTGCTCCTTTCCCTTTGTGGCTAGACAGTTATTAGAAGGAGCGAGGTCCACCGAGGCTCAGGTGCTGATTACGTGTTAACGCCATCAAACCAGTATCATCAGCACTGATCATATCCTCAACCTGTGCGTTTGCTAATCCCACCCGCAAGATTATATCTATATGATACAGACTGTTCCACATCACTCCACACATTCCGCTCATTATCATTCTCTATCCATAGCACTGCACACACAACACATGCTCTGCAGAGAATAAACATTGGAAAGATTTTCATCTACAAAATCTTACTTTTTGGCAAGGGCCCTCCTCTCCTCTGGGGTATAATCAAGAGATCCTATTGCTCCCTCTCCTTTTGTTGGCATGAATCCGATTATAGCTATTAGGGCAGTTCGGACTGGAAAAGAAACAGACAAGAAGAGAAAAAAAAAAACAAAGAGAGAGAAAAATTAAAAACAAAGAACGTTAAACATTGCTTGTTAAAACAGACAAGGTTAAATTACACGACAGGCTGCACATCTTGTCATGTTCAGAACCCATGTTACATAAGTGGGAATGATGTTTTGTTTTCTGAGCATAAGCCCGGATTTACCCCGGCGTCTGTGAGGACATCTACCATGAGTCTGTACTCACACATTCTCCAGCTGGCAGGAGACACGTTTTACAATGTGGTCAGGGTCAGGGGTTTGTTTGTGTCTATGTTATGACTGCCTGTGTCTCGTCTGTGCTCTGGTTGATCCAATATACTGAATAAAGCATCTGGAAGCCCATTACATCTGTCTTTGATAGATAAGCCTACTACAAAGGTTTTCCACAGAGGATTTTATTCTAATAACTACAAAATGTTCACACTGACATGACGTGCACACTAGTGTTCTGAGTTTTAATATTAAAGGACCATTCCAGTAGTAATACCAGTCCAGTAAATCCTGTGTGCTTACAACTTACATCTCTACAGCCATTTCACAATTAATGTGGAGATGTAACTTTTAAACAATTTTTTCTCTTCTCCATTCTGCTGCCATGTAGCATTTCATTCAGACACTGACACAGACACACTCCATAGGAAATACAAAAACTTGATGAGTTTGACAGTTTGTTTTTCTGAATGATGTATGTAAGTTATTTTTATTTTGTTGACTTCAGAGTGGAGGACAATTTTAGATATATGATAGCACATTAATGCAACATTCCTCTATGATGAACTCAGGTGTACCCTCTCATTGGCTGATCAGACCTGGAAAGTTTGGTGACAAACAGTAGTTAGCAAAGAAGTAACTCTAAAAGAGTAGTGACACTTTCAAAAGAAAAAGTCAGACAGCTGATAATCTGGTGAGGAGCTTTGACGAGAAGTCGATCACACTTTCTGTGTAACGGCCGCTGTATTGTATCAGTCTGGGCCGGAGTTTACAGAGGAGGAAATGGTGTCGAGGTGAGCAGAACAACAGGGGAAGGCCAAAAACAGGGGACACTGCCATTGCATTATCAGATCAAGCAGGACGCCAGACTCTGGAACGAGCAGATGGCAGCTGGTGGTGTGTTTGTGTGACGCGTACCAAACTGTGCATCCACAACAGAACGTTTCTGCTGCCATGAATGGGACTTTTTAGAACCACTGTTAGAGGAATGAGGCAGCAATCCTGTGGATGAACCAATGTGCGACAAGTCATGCTAATTTCAGCGCTCACCTCAGTTCTGGTGTGTTGGGCATGTTCTTTAGAGGCCTAAAAATCAACTGGAATAAGTGGCCTTTAGCAGCAGGCCCTGATGGTACCTTGCCTAATAAGTTCCTTATTCTACTTTGACTATAATAAACCTCTGGTTACTAACAGGCACGGAGAGTGTACATAATCTAAGGTGACTTTATATTCATTCATTCCAATTGTTTTAGATTGCTCTACAAGCACGATCATGATTCTTGAGTTATAAATGTGGACATTTTTTTTGTAAGGCAAAGCACTGAATTTCACAGTGGGTGTATCACCTGAACAATTCATTCTGAAAGTTCAGAGAATTCTGCAAAATACTACAAAAGTTAAAATATGGCTGCATGTTCTAGGAAATGACTGGCGCTGACACAAAGTGTAAATGAATGGTGGTTATTGGGTTCAACATGAAAAATCAGTGGTATGGTCTTTAAGGCCCCTCAACACACATTTTATTGATGTGCATATTGATGCATATAAAAGGCAGCATTTATTTTATTTGCTCTGTGGTTTATTTTTTCCTTCTCTTGTTTATTTGTGATGCGTTCTAAGTCAAAGGGTATTTTCCCTGGTTTTCAGCATCCTTTTTGTGTTTTTATTTGTTTTTATTTACATATCACCGTACCCTGGTTTCAACTGGATTCTACAGGGACCATATTCAGGTTTCTAAAACTGGGATATGAGCTCATCCACGAATCCTATCCTGAATCCAGGATATGATGTTTACATGCACAAATACACCAGGATACGCAAATTTGAACTATTCTTTCACTAGAAAACGCAGCACCATCTTGTCTGTATATGCTGCCCCCCTGCTGAAACATCCTCTGCTGTGTGAGTTATTAGATTGACAGCGTTTTCCCCTTTTTAAGCTGAGCTGAAGGGACTGGCAGGGGATAACAGTGCTCTACACACCTTGTCAAATGATGTAGGTGCAGTGCGGTCTGAGATGAAAACTCATTACAAAAATTGGACAAAACTGTCATTTGAATTAAGTAACCAGAAAAATCAAAGTAAGAGCAGAAAGTTAGTCGAAGCAGCAGCTCATTTTACTTCAATAACTGCGGTGTGTCTATTGAGATAACTCCCTTCGGTGCCAGCTTTCTTAATTTTTCCTTCCTCTTAGGTTCTGAAAAAGATGAATGGATCTGTGTATGCGTGTGTATACCTTCTATTCTTCCTTTTTCACAATCTATGTGAATGTAAATTAAAAATGAATGGCAAAACTTAGTGTAGACTGAGCCTCGAAATACCGGCACCCTTATTTTCAAACACAAACAGTAGTGAGCACAAACACAGCAGGAAAACAGCTTGAGGGAAAATGTATAAACACATTCATAAAAAAGTATATATTCATATATGTATCAAAATAAATAGGAATATGTAAAATATGAAATTATAAATCTTCTCCAAAGTGACATCAGAGGGAATGTTTGAATTACTTAGCCACACTTAATTAAATATGTAGGCGTAGCATACAAACTAAAGAAGCAGCCAACAGTAGTGATCATAACCAGGGAATCACTACAGCAGGCCTGCCAGTAACTTTTGGAGCTCGGTGTAATTATCCAGCCAGGCCTCCTGCGATCATTCCAAACAGGATGAGACACAACTTGTACACAACATTTTAAGGACACAGCAGGGGAAGTCAAATCTCTAAGGCATGGCCAGCCATGTGACCTGCAGCATGTTGGTAAAAAGAGGTTTAGAGCAACCTTTGTCTTTGATTTAATTGTGTTATTGATTTAAACCTTTTTTTGGTTATGAGAGTCGAACCAGTAGGGAAAAATGCTTTGAGGAAGATGCACCGTCTCCCACTGAGTTCCCACTGAGTTCCCGCTGATTAAAGTCCCATGCTGAGAAGTAACATGAAAGCAGAACTCAGCAAAAGGACGGATCGCCAGAAGAGAACTAAAATGAATTCTTGGTAGAAACAAATTATCAGTTTGGACTATGGCGGTTAAAAAAACTGCCCACGAAGAGCCTCCCCATCAGGTATTCAATAATCCACGTTATTTGTATTGGCTTGGTGACTGCTATTGGCTGTTTTTACAAATTTTCAACTTTTCAAAAGAATTTTAGTGGGTCCATGTTGTACAATAAACTGTAGATGGACTGCAATACTTGATGAAAGTCCAGACTCCAGTACCTTCAACTCTACAGTTAAAGGTGTGATCCTTGTCAGTTCCACAAATAAAGTTTTTTTTTTACCTCGGCTGCAAACAGGTGTTCACTCTAAACCCAGTTTAAAGTGAACTCAGCTCTATAAATATATCATTTCATATTTTAGTAAGGAGCCTGCCTGTTTTCCCCTAAGCTCCTGTTTTAATTTGCTATTTATGTTGTTTGCTGTCAATACAAACTCGACACTTCCTCCATGTCTGCTTGTAGTCTTCATTAATTCAGCATGGTTTCTGTTTTTCCACGGCACTAACAGAGTCATGCCTTACACCTCTGTGGCTGTGATTTCATTTTTTTAAACTGAAAAATACTGTGCACTCAAATTTCAGTCCCCTCCACTTTGCCAAATTTTTGATTGCTGATATTCCACCATCACTGAAACACATCCTGCACAGATGTCTCAAAATACACACTTACTGGCACCTCAAAGGCCAGAGTTTCTGCTGTTATTTTAAATGAAACCTTTGCAGGAAATGTTTAGTTTCACTGATGGTAACTTAACAGTATTCATTTTTGTTAAAAAGAGAAACTCGGCAGCAATGTGGTGAATATGACCTGACTCTGCTGTTGCACTGATGAAATGAGTGGTGTGGAAAGGTACATCATGCTGTATTCACCATGTGAGGAATTAAAGTACAGATAATAGCTCCCCTCCTCAATGTTTTCTACCCTGCTTTTATCAGCAACTTACTCGTTTGTGATGGCCACAACCCCAGCTATTATTTTAGACCTCTCATTATCTGAATACTGACTTCCACTACAGAATTAAGGTAATGTGACTTATTATAATCATGGACAGCAACACGACTGTCACTTCACTCTGTCAATCAAGACTCCACCTCAGAGACACATTAAAGAAGCAAAGCAGAGAACACTCACAGGGAACATCAATAGTTTTCCAGAAATCTCTGTGAATAACCAAATCTTCCAGTTCTACAAATAATAACTCTTTCTCTTCCAGAATGCACTAAAACAGTGACCTGTAACTGTGTAAAGGACAAACTGTGAAAAGAGGGCCTCAGGGAATGATTTACATGTGGAGAACTTGGGATCTGTCATTCAGGATACTTACTGCTCCAAGAGGGCTGCCAGGTCTCTGGATGGTGGCCAGAAATGCTCAGACAAATCTTCTTCCCAACTTCGAATCTTCCATTCGGCTAGGAAGAAAGGTAATAAAGAGAAGGTGGAGGTGAGTACACAGGTGGGGAGAAATGAATAAAACATATAGATTTAAAACTTATGACAAGTAGACTGATGTGGAAGTTTGAAACAGTGGAGAGTAAGGAACAGGGAAATGTAGGCTGCTATTCTGCAAAAGAGATCACAAACAACAAGTGTAAACTGAAAAAGATTATAAAACAGAAAAAAGGGTTTCGACAATGAAAAAAATGTCTATGACAACAGTTCAAGAGTATTCTGGCTTTTATCAGGCTGTCATTAGTGCAGGTGTCATACAGCTGTCTGAATGTAATAAGACAATCTCATATTCTCCCAAAACCAGTGCAATTCCCTCTGACAGTGTGGTGACAGCCTATGCTTTATTCACTGTCACTACGTGTGATACATCTAGAAACGGCTGAGGGTTAAATGACATGCTGTCCATTTTCCACTCTTTGATCATCTGATGTGACGTCTTTTTGTTCCGCTTCAGCAGGAGAATAATCATGTGCGAGTGAGATGTGGCCTTCGTCCGCTTCTTACTGTGAGGAGGATGATGCTGGGGGGCTTCATGGGGTACTCAGGGGGAAGTACAATCCTGCCGTGGTAAACCCCACCGTCAAAATCTGAATCCGGGGGCCCGCGTACAGAGAAGTGCCATTCAAAGAGGTTATCCTGCAGAGAGGAGAAGAGGGGAAATGTCACATTGAGCACACAGTACAGACATGAGAACCCTGTGGCTTCTCATGTGTGACTGCAGGGACAACGCTGACACTGACTTGAACAAACACTCCCACAGCTGTTTGCTGTGCTGATGCTCAGCAGTTATTTTTACCACAATATTTGCAGGGGTTGTTAAGATATACAAAAATGATGGACAAAACTAGAGAACACAGAACCTATATGAAATGAAAATTTTAGAGTGTTGTGGTGATTCTCAAATGCTAAAGTGATACAGTACAAAGATTGCAGCACTGTTGGGTTCTGTGGTGAACTTACTTCCAGTGGCTGGGCGTGGTAGTGCTCTGTGGGGTCCCTCAGCTCAGCAGCCTCTTTCATCAGCCTCTTTACCGCTGATTATTCAAAAGAAACAAAGACAGACACAAAAAAACTGAGGTTAGTGCCTGCAGGGTAAAACAGTTCACATCTTCTTTATGATCATTACTGCTTACATCACTGATCTTCACTGTTTTTTCCATGGAAAGTCACACTGGCAAGATACAGGCAATCAAACACCAAAAACCAAATATTTTTGGGTGTGCTCCAAGCTACTTCACCTGAAACCAGAAACTTTGATTGCATATTAAATACAAAAGGCTGGATCTGTGGAGGACAAATAAACAACTATTAGCCCTTCTTTAAATCTCCCCTGCTCATCTTGTTTGGCTCCTAGCTTTCTTTTTTTACTCTGACCACCTGCAGTTTGCCTGCTATTCCCCTCTGCTGTGTCTTCCTCTTGATTTTTGGCTGCTGCATGCTCTGACTCTTCATTTTTCTCACTTGCCACACAGCCTGGTTTCTCTCCATCTGGTTGTGACTATGTTAGATTAGAAATTGATCCATTTTTGTTGTTTCTGCACTACAGGTTAACAAGCATGAGACCTTGCTATAGTATTAATAAAACTACTACATGAGTGAGCAGGGTTGCCAGATTGGTTTCATCCCCTTTAATTAAGTAGCAATATTTAGATATTTAGCAAAGAACAAATACATAAAAAAAGCGACATACTTATAGCACAGTGTGCTGTATATGTGTAATTTTGGGCTGCCTAAACACCATAGTGAGTTAGGATTCTGTGCCATACTTCCAACTTTTGTATGAATATTTTATGAGTATTTTGGAAACTGTGTGCGTTTGCTGCATTGTCAATTAATTTTTCGTTGCCCTGCCAGTGTTACTCTTGCTGTACAATGAGTAACACTCTTTTACACCCTCAGAAATCGCTGCCGTCCACCAGCATGACTCGTGTGTGAAACACTACAATTTCACCCAAATTGTCTGGGCTACATGGCCAACTGCAGCAGTTCTCCAGGCCTAGATTCCTGATATTCACATGCGGAGAGCTGCAAATGTGCTGTTCTCCTGCGTAACAGGATGCTAACACAGATGGACAGATTAGAAGAGCATGCAGAGGGACAGGGCTCCATGTACTGGCAGCACACAAAGTCTGTTAAAAATGTGACTGTCACACTCATTCAGACAGTCAGAGTAAAAGGCTGAAACAACAATGCTTCTTCAAATGTGCAAAAAAACTGGATTTAAAACCACCTTTAGAACTGCTGTTTCTTCACAACTATTCAATTTTTGCGCTTTTGTACATAGTCTCCCACTAAAATCTTTGGTGTGTGTGGACTGGCATATTGCATGATCAAATCATGAGTCTTTGATTAAGGAAAAGGTTTTAACGCACAACCAGTTGAGGCAGATGGCCGCCCACCCAGAGCCCGGTTCTGCTCAAAGTTTTTTTCCTGTTAAAAGGGAGTTTTTCTTTGCCACCGTCGCCAAGTGCTTGCTCATGGGGGAGTGTTGGGTCTCTGTAAATAATATTATAAAGAATACGGTCTAGACCTGCTCTGCATGAAAAGTGCTCTGAGATAACCTCTGCTCTGATATGGCACCATATGAATAAAACTGACTTTAACTGAGAAGAAAAACATAGGGTACATATTTAGCCACAGTAGATTGCTAAGTTCTTAAGAGAAAATAATAATTGTTCCAAATTTTCCTTGTTATTTCATCATATTTCAATAAGAAATGTTTTCTGATCTGCTTTTGTTTTAATTTTCTGTTAATGCAAACTCAACACCTCCTCAGTATAACTTACATTTCCACAGCACTAATTCCATCAGTACAACAGCATATTCATATCATATTCACCACTTGGCTGCTTGAAATTTCTCTGTTTAAAAGCAGTGCTCATTTCACTGACTAATTAACTCCAGTCCATTCTACTTACTGTTGTTTTGTTTGTTTGCTGTTAAGCTGCTGTCACAATACAAGCTTTCCAGCAGCTCAAAGGCCATAATCCTTCCCTTTCCTGGTTAGGTTTTAATGCACAAATGGTCTTCCTCATGTAAGGGAGAGGAGCACTTTAAATGTAAACTGTCGTGTCTATATAGAATAGAAGAAGAACTGGGAACTACAGAGAAGTATGCTGGTGGTTTTTCTTTTCTTTTTTTTTTTGAGTTGATAACTGTTACTCAGTATCTCTATGGGGATAATGGCTGTGTATTCATCCTTCAGGCTTTTAATGTGAAACATCTGCAGGAAACAACAACAGTTGTTCCTTTATCTGTTTATGTGCTATTTCTTCTTCTTTCTCTAATAATAATGCTAATGATAATGATGATAATGACTCTCATCAGGCTTACTGCAAGGCGCACTGCAGAAAGGACAGTTGATGTCAATATATTTTCCGAACGGCTAGACACATATCAGAGCTGAACTCACTGTGGTCCATTTGACAGACTGCTTATTAGCTGCTTATTAAAGATGAGCAGATGACAGCAGAAGTAATGATGCTGCTGCCTGCTGCAAACACAGCTGAACTCATAAGTGTGGCTCAAGGCAGTTAAGAAACACTTTTTTTTGTTGCCATGTTTACAGGGTCAATCGCTACTCATGGCGGCGTTTTGTGAGTTTATGTGCAGATGCAACATGCTCTCAGAATGAGGTGCCAGAGAAACATCTGCTGGCATTAACCCCTGTGTCTCGACCTCGCCTGCAACACTCTCAGACCTTCTGCGTTAATCTGAATACAGACAACCTTCATCACTCTAGGGAGGATAGTTACGCAAGTCCAACTAACGATGCTGGTGGTGGGGTTGATGATGATGACTGTGAGGGGTGGGGGTGGGTTACTTAGCGCCCTGGCAGCAAAGGACACAAGGATGCGCCTTGATGTAAAGCCAACTACCAGGCTGCAGCCGCTCTAATCAGGGGGGGAGCACAACAACAGCAGGTGCTGTTACTGAGTCTCAGCCTCCTGTTAACAGAGAACTCATCACAAGTTTGAAGGGGCTGTTGAGCTGTTAGACAGTAAGGTCAGTTTGCTTGCTTTTGCCCTCTTATGGGATGCTTCTACAGCCACAGCTATCAGCTGGAAAGAGAAACTGAATGGGGCTGAAAATTGGAAAGTAATTGTGAAAAGAAAAGCGGAACTAAGAGGTATTCATGGAGGCAAAATTGATTTGGAATCCAATCGAGCAGTGTGAGTGCAAATGAACAAGAGAGAAGACGAGGGGCAGCAGTGGGGATGGGTGGGAGGGCAAATAACAGGGACGAAGCCCAAGCCCAGGCAAGCTGAGAGGATGTGCAGGCTGCAGGGGGGAGTGAGGCAGTGGAGCAGAGAGATGGCCTGGACACCACGCGGCTTTCAGGGCACGTGTTCTGTCTTATACTGCCCGAGGAAAGACAATCCTCAGTGTAGATGTGAACCTATCACAGTATCCCACATTGGACGCACACCGAGAATGGAAGAGTCTGCATGCATTTTCATGAGGGCAGGAGGTCACAGAGTGCTTGCAATCTTACTCAAGCTTAAAATTATTAAGACAAGAGGGCAGATAAGAAACTGATCCTGCGTAAATAAATTCAACCTCCGTGCATCAGCATTCTTGAGCATCTTGACCCAAAACTGATCCAAATACACCTCTTGTTCTGGCAGTTTTGCATTGTAAAAATCTTTCAGATAACTGCATCCCAGGGTAATACACTGCCTTCTGTCTTAAATGTAAAACTGTCCCCCACATTTACCAGCCAGTACAGATTTCTACTATGCTGAATGACAACTCCAAAACCAAAGAGACCTGAGCTGAGCTACATTTCAATCAGAATGATAAAATAACCTGCTCGGCGGATGTTACTGCTTGGGTGTGATGGCATGTGCTTTTAATGCTGAGGGTCTGATTCCATCATCTATTGTCATCTCTGCTCCCACCACACACATGCATGCAAACAGAATTCCACCTTCATCAATGACAATCTGTTGAGTTTTGTGAAAATGTTAAGCTTCAACGGACACACAAATTATGACAAATGCGGTGCTGCACATAAAGCAAATTCAATAACAGACAGGAAGCTTAACCGTGCAGTGAATCATCGGTGCACTGATCTGTGAACAGCTGAACATGTGGCTGCAGCACTCAACTGTGCCAGCTCCATCCGTCAAGAGTAGAGTGGCGAGGACACCCCTCCATTTCTGAATTCCACTAGGAGATAAACAGTGGGATTTGAGCAAAAGTTTTCAGACTCCCTGGACCTACCAAATATTCTTCTCACTTTCCACAACCAAAAGGCCACATTTCTCCCATTCAAAAGCAAAGCATTAACAAGGGACTTGAACCTTTTGCCGTCACACTGCCTGTAGATTTTCAAGGAAATGGGCAAGACCAGATAACGCACTCACAGAACAGTGCTTTTACTCAACGAACTGAAATATATTCCACAAAGGAAAAAGTCTTCACTACTGCAGTGCACACAAATAACACTCACATTCATATAAGTTGCTAGATAGCAAGTTTTGTTAATAATGTGTATAAAAGGTGATTCTTCCTTTTGAACAGAATAGCTCTCTCTTTCTAGTTTTCTCTCTGTTCCTCTTTCTTTCCCACAAACAGAGCACTGTGTTGACTGGTTATTTACTACATAACCAATCTGATAATGCTGCAGGCAGGACAGTGAGACAGAATGAGGCTGATTCAGAGCCAAAGTAGCATATTTTTGATTTATGTATTTATTCATCAGTAGTCAGATCAGAAAAAAACATGTTTGATCTGACTGAGAATCTGATCACTGACCTTGCCGTTAAACTTTACTATCTCATTTTCCATAGTTTATGCACAAAAAACTAAAACCATTTATATAAACTTTGAAACACTGTGAAAGAGCCAATTCTGAGCTGTTGAGAGGATCAATCTTTTTATCCGATCAAGTCGATAAAAACTACTTTTCCTCTTGCAGCACACTCGGAGCAAAAAAGTAATAAATTGACCAGCACCAGATATATTTTTATTTTTCATTTCATACCAGCTGCATGGATGAATAAATGAATATCCAACAAAAATTCTTTACATATAGCATGTGAGCATATTGAGAATCAAAAGAGGCTTTGAACATAACACCGTGTTCTTTGATGCTTCCACGTTAGACTGAACAGAAAACACTCAACAAACCTCTCTCTCACTATGACTCTGTTACCTCTCATGCACCAGATGCCAAATATCTCTTAGCATTGTGGCCGTTTTCTGTAAATGGCCTGTCATGTCTGAATGATAAAAAGTGATAACTTTAACAGAGAGGTGAGGCCGGCAACACATTGTGTTTACAGACATTTTTACAAAATTTAAAGTTAAATTTAAATTACTGACTCCATGTAAACTGATTCCCCCCCAGATATAACAGTAAATCATTGTGCTGGACATCAGTTTAATCATTTTATAGGTCGGAAAAATAGTAATTTGTTATTAATTACATTCACATATCCCAGCCTTAGTTTCCACATAAGCACAGAAAAACTGTCCTAGTACTATTCAGTTTTAAAGTCCAGAAAAAGATATGATTATTCATCCATCTACTAGCTATACCGCTTATCCTTATAGAATAAGTGGTATATGATGATGACGTCTATTCTCATATCACAATATCAATATGAAATCGAAGTAAGAAGACAATTCTGGGTTGTATGTTTATACTGAGGCATATGTAGACTAGTCTAAACATAAAGAGCCCCCCCATAAATGTTCTACAGTCTGGGATAAAGGTCAATCAGTGCTCACACTATTTTGGAAACTATACTAAAATAACAATAAAACAGACGATCTAAGTTAGACTGTAGCCTGGGTGACGCCGTTTCTCCTGCAGGAGAAAAATGAAAGATGAAAGCAGTGGAAATTCTCTGAATGTAGGAAAATGAGCCTGGACATGACCAACTATGCAGCGCGCAGACAAACGCAGAAGACTGTAAAGGAGATGGGCACCTTTGATGTTTGGCACAAACAGACTAGTCTCATCCTCAGAATTCCTATAACACCAATAGTACAATCAGCTGGTAGCCTGGAGCGCAAGGATCAGAAGTGAGGTGTCCTCAAAACGTTCCTGAGACCACAGAATTGTTATGCAAGAAAGAAGAAGAGAGTGGTACTTGGAAAATAAATAATAACCATAGAGAGAGGAAGAGCGAAGGCAAAAAAAAATTGACAGCAATTAGAATAAAAAGATGGAGAAGGAGGAAAGATTGCAGGACGTGTGTTGCTTTGCTGAGAGTATGGGGAGGAAAGTAAAAGCTGTGGAGGTCTAATTCTGGAGTGTGTCTATGTGTGTCTGTCTGTCTTGGTCTATGTGGGTGTATTTCTTTTATTGTCAGGTTCCTACATGTTCCCCATTTCATAATTCCAGACTTTATTTATGACCTTAAATCCTTGCTTGCATTAAAAGATTTAAGTCTTTGCTCAATGTTCTATGCTGATGGAACAGTCGGTGGTATTATGGATGCTAACTAGGCCATATCACTCTACAGATTTTTCCTACTTAAGACTGAATGATTTGAGAAAGAAAAAACATTTTCTATAAATAAAACTCAGGCCTGCCTGAAACATTGATATGATGTGCTTAAAAGTTTAACAGGAGATTTGGACAACACTGTTCAAAGCTTTCTGTCATTTACACTTAATACTACCTGAATAGCCTCTGAAATGAGGCAGTCACCTACATCATGTATTTAAAACATCTATCCCACAGCCTAATATAATAAAGGCACACTGCCTTCAGATACAGATGCCTCTGCTCTTATGAACAGAGATTTTACATTTATATTTTGTTTGAAATAAAATACAACGCTTAAGGGAAAATAACACGACCCATCTATTAACTACACTGATAACATGATTAGATGCATCAGGGTCTGTCTGATGGAGCTCTGCAGGTAATAATGAATGATTAGTTACACTGTGTGTTTGCTTTGTTTTAATTTGTTAATTAAGCACAGTAGAAAGTTGCACAAAAAAGAAAATCTTCCTTTTTTTTACAAGTTGGAAGTAAAAAAAGACTGCTGATTATAGAAATTACAACTGGCTTCTCTATTCCAACTTTATCCCCACCTTTACCAGCTGCATCCAGTGACAGTCACATCATTTGCTTTATTCACCTGTTGCATACTTTCCCTGCCAAAATCTGGTTCCGCCTTTCCATATTCATTCACTGTAGAGTCATTGTGTATGTGTAGAAAGCATTTTGTTGTCTTAATATTGTGTCATTCTTTCTTAATATAGAAAGAAGTAAATGTTTTATTTATAAAGTTGTCTTTGTTTTCTCTAACTTTATTTCACTTTAAGAATCCAATTCTTTGTTTCTTGTTCTACCAAACTTCAAGTTGATTCTGTTATTTGTTTATCTGTTTCATTGTGACAATTCTGAGTGGCACTATATTAACCCAAATTAAGCTAATATGTGTCATTAAATTAAACTGTGTCATTAAATACTGGCTCTTGCTATTTGACATTTCATATTGTGGTGGTGATATATAAATTATGACTCAATCAGCCCTATCTCTATTTCTCTATTACTTCCAAATCTGTGTAGGAAGCCTGGATCAGACAAATACGCTAAAGTGAAGGGATCAGAGTTACTATGTGCTTGTCCACACATACTATGTACAGTAAGTTCAATTTCATTATGTGGTACGTGCCTGTTGCTGAAGGCGGTAATGAGTCTGATGTGTGGCCTAAGTTGTCCTGACAGCACAGGGAGTAGTGGTCTCCTCTGCAACTATCCAGCAGGTCTTGGCACAAGCCAGTGGCACAGAGCCTGATTCCCATGGCAGCAACAGCAGCAAATGAGGCATTAAGCTACACATTATGGCAGTGTGGAGGAGGACTGAGTGTGTGGAAAAGACAGACTCCAGAGTGCAGTTGTGAGGAGGAAATACTATCTGTGTAATCCTCCCTCCCACAGTTATCTACCTCCACATACTGCATGCACATATGCTGTTCATCTAATCCTAAATCTAATATTTTCTTAACTCCTAAAAGAAAAGTAAATCACATTATTCTTTGTCTAACAAAGTTTTACAGATCAAACCATTCTAGAAGATACTGGCGACAGGGTCCGAAAGAAAGACGGGACACTTTTAGGTCCTGGGCAGATGAAGAGGAATGGAGACACTGAGAGAGCCACAGCTAAAAGCTATTCAGGTTAAACCATCCTCTCTTATCTTTCTGGCCACCAGTTAGTCATGGTTTCCCACTTTGGGAATCCATCGGTGCCCTGCAGGGTGGAATCAGGAGCACTCAGAGGCGTGACAGGCTATCAGGGCTGGTCAGGCACTTCAGAATGAGGGATGAGCTACTTGGGAGAGTCAGCTCAGAATCTCATCCACCAGCATCTTCAGGGACGGGTGGCTGGAAGCTCCAGCTTGGA
The DNA here is from genome assembly GCA_037833715.1 of Toxotes lorentzi. Lineage (NCBI taxonomy): Eukaryota > Metazoa > Chordata > Actinopteri > Toxotidae > Toxotes > Toxotes lorentzi. The sequence continues at coordinate 17,598,756 of JBBMJY010000011.1, read as the reverse complement.
TGGCAGGGCCAGATCACCCTTAGCCTGGGACTCTAAGCTCCTCAGGTCGGGGACATGATATCCCACTGTGCAGACTAAATCTCAGTGAGAAATATTTAATCTTTGGTCTACATGTGTTTGGAGACATGTACAGCTGGGACTGTGAATGTGTGACAAACAAACAGATATTTTCCCTGACCCTCTCTCCTTTTAGCTCCAGTTTTCTAACAAGGTGGTAGGTTGGAAGACAAATGTGTTTTCTGTATCCCCAAACCACTAAAGCCTACATTCATGCCATTTTATTTTCATATGGCCCCAGATTTAGAAAACATGCCAAATTCCTCAACGAGTTCTTAACGAGAGTCATACTGAGGGTACTACAAGTCCACATCTCTGCATCAATATGATATCAATCATTATTTTTTCAGCAAATACAATCTTTTATTCATTTTGCCAATGTTTGAGGTCTCCTCCACCAAGACATGAAGACATCAAAAATAAAGCAAGGTGTGGAAGCATAATGTGGCCATTTCCATAGGACCCACATGGTTTGTGGGGCAGCTAGAAAAACCTTAAAACTGTACATGGTTATCAAGGATACAAAGTGCCAATGTCCTGTTTTTCCTTCATACACAAATATAGTCAGAGATTTGAGAGATATTTTATCGAATTCCTGTGTTACAGAAATTGTAAGAAATACAGGACAAATAGGTCTTCATTATGTTTACTGAAATAAAGGACATCTGAGATGGGTAAGGTAAGGTAATCATTCAAAATAAGTGAAATATTTTGATAAAACCTCTGGTATAAGCAGGAATAAGTGGTGTCCTAAATGGCCCTCTCAAGCTCCTGTGGGAGTATCTAAATGTGTTTCCACATAAAAGGTTGGATGTGTTTATGCATGCAATTTTACGGTTTGTATATCAGAATGCTATATATGGAAAATGTACTGATGTGCACGTTGAAACAAGTCCACACAGTGAAATCATTAGTATGTGCCCTGACATGCTTTCAAGAAAACACCAAGCACCAAGCTATATGGTTAAAGGATAATAGTTTTCATCACATGTAATTTCTAATACATAACTATTTACCTTGCACATTATTTTCTATAGCTTTTTTAAAACAAAATTATTGAGTATCTGAGTAATGTGGAATATGAAATGTCACCACTCCATTGAACATAGCATCTATTACAACTAATGTTTTTTTTCCAATAATAAGGCCCCATTAGTAAAGAACATAGCTTGCATTAATGACCTATAGTAAAATGAGCAAACAGAAAACATGTACTTCTTTACTCCAAACAACATATCAGAGGCTGTGACATACATACGTAGAGATAATAAGGGAAAAGTATGGAGGTACACTGACACTTTTAACACAATATGACCACACATTAGACCATTTCATGAACATTTTCATGTTCCTTCAGGCTACAACACATATCATTTTGGTCCTATGAGAATGACTGAAATATGCTGTCAGTCGTGTTTTATTAATGTCCATTAGTTGTAGAGACACAAAATGCTGACACAAAATTGATGAATAACTGTATCTGAAGAACAAAGATAATAAAAAATAAGTTTAAAATAACCTCAATATCACTCTCTTTGAGGAAGTTTGCACTTTTTACCAAATCTAGGGCCTTACAGATAATCAGCTGGCATGTAGGACAAGCTTTATGGTTCAGTCATACAAAGTTAGGAATGAGGTTAGGAATAATACTTTTCAAGATAGTAATGCCCAAACTTTGCTTTCCAGATAAGGCCTTCCTAAGAGTGCAAAAAAATAAAAATAGGCAGGGCCAAAAAAAAACACTGGAATTGAGAAAAAATGTATTACAGGCTCTCGTTTTGAGACCCAAACTTTATATAAACAAACTTGGAACAAAATCTGAGATGGTGCTACAACCGCTTTCCTGGATTCTGTGTGATTTGACACGGAATGACCTTCTTACCAGACAGAAATATAAGTGGAAAATGTGGGACCTTTAAATGTAGCACATAATTCTACGCAACTTCCAGGCTTCATTGCAGGACATAAATTAAATTAGACTAAACATGTTGGGTAGATCTGGCATTTAAAACAAAGTATAACAGTATTTTTCTAGTATAAACAAAAAAGATCTATAGGCCTCAACAGCAAACGTATCACTCAGCAGCAGACTTGCATCTTCTTGGTTGTATTTAAGATAATAAGCATAATGACTGAGGTGGGTTCTGTTTGCTGTAAAAAAAAATTTAAATAAAAAAAAGCTGCAATTATCCTTTCCAACTAAGCACTGCACTGTTTCCAAAAATGAATACACCATTAAATGCCAGTAAAATCTGTCGCTGGAGAACAAATCAGTTATCAGAACAATGTCTTTGCAGAGTATTGTTCTCAAACTTTGTCCAGTTGATCACAATTTCTTTGACCTGACTTGGCTCTGAACCAAAGCCCAGCTTGGTTGTCAGTGAGACTTCAAACCAGCTTCCTGATGCACTAGTAAGAAAAAAAAACAAGAGAACTAGAAACAGAAACTTTTGCTCCTGTTCATGTGGGAGTGTCAAGGGAGGGGACATTTTGAATTTGGTTGCACTTTATGATAGCTGAATAAAAGGGCTGTGAGCAGAATATAAATGTGTGCTTGCCACCATCACAAGAAGTCAGGCCTCAGGAGGGTTACGTTTACAGCAGTGTGGCATCTGATGAAGTAGTTGCAGTAGGTATCATCCTAATACTTAGCTTTGAAGACACTGTTCTGAGATGGTTTGAGCCCTGTGGTTTACTGCACCATGTATAATGAAGTTGGCCTTGATTGCCTCACTGAGGGTTTAAGATGAGTGGACTCTCTGACGCACTCTACAAAGCCTATCAGATTTTATCGGACTGCATCTAAAATCTCCGATATAAGCGCTCAGATAAGCAGTCCATTTTCCGCTCCAGCACTTCTATCCATAAGTGACCCTGGTTCACACTCCAACACAGTAGGTGGCGGTAATGCACCTTAACGTTGGTGCCGCCCGCCACAAGTTTCAAAGAAGAAGAGCACCTGGCTCCAGCCAATAGAATGTGTGTGCGCTACTGTAAGAGAAGTGATGTCGGCCGTGTGGCAATATTTTACCGTAAACCTGGACAAAGACGTTGCAGCTGAGTGCAACACTTGTCATGCACAAGTTTCCCGTGGTGGCACAGAACCGGGAAAGTTTAATACAACCAAACTCATCGCGCATTTGAAGCAGCATCACAAAAACAGCATGAGGATTTTCGCAAGACCGAAGAGCCTTGCGAGAGGCGAAGAAACAACAAACCTCTGGCTCCCTCAAACAACCAACGCTGGCCGAAACATTTGCAAAGCGTGACAAACTCCCATGGGATGGCAAAAAGGCACTGGCTATAACAGAAAAGATAGCCCAGTTTATTGTGCTTGATGACCAGCCCCTGTCAGTGGTGAGTAACGTCGGGTTTAAACGCTTAATTGAGCACCTCGAGCCTTGCTACATTATTCCTAGCCACCACTACACTGTCAACAAAACTATACCCCATGCATAAAGAAGTTCAAAAGTGTATTGCTCAATTGTTCCCACCATTTACTGACAGTAAAAAATAACTGAAGTGAACATCTCTTGATCAAGCCTTTTCTAACGTTCCACACTACAAAATAAGTAATAAAAGTATGTATGATGACGGTATGTATGTATGTATGATGATGACGTATCATTATTTCATCCCTGACAAAGCCTGACATAGAAGAGCAGATCTACATCTGATGAACAATACTGTTAAAAAAAGAAGTCAACAGACTCTGCCAGGGCTATTCTGTTAAGCTGTTTGGTTTTGAAGATGTATGCACGGGTGAAGAGGCTAAACTAAGGGCACAGCTTTTCATGATTTGGCTGAGCCTTAATCTTGTAACAAAGATGAGCAGTGCATCCTCACACACCTGTCCTGTAGAAAACAGAGGACAGCTGCCTGCCTGCAGCAGGGCTCTAGTAACAGTTGAGTGAGGTGTGTGTGAAATAAAGTAAAGTGAAATAAAATTCTTTAGATAGTAATTGTCTTTGGATGTTTTATTACAAAATAAGGTTTACAGAGTAATCCATTTCTGCAGAAAGGACAGAGCTCAAGCACCAACGCATGCTACAGAGATCTGACCCCGAGCTACAAGTTCCCAGGGTCTTTGATGCCTGTTTCTCACATACCAGGATGGCAGGGAGAGAAAATAATATGAAAGTCAAGTGATAAAAATAATGAGCAACTGAGATAAAGTGTGAGTTATGCTCAGAGACACTGGACAGCAACAGAGATAAAGAATAAGTACAGTCTTTGACCGAGACATAAGCAGGTGTCTTCACAAAGCACAATGAACAGCATACTCAGTACATTAGGTCACTACAGGTCAAGTTGTATGTACTTCACACAGAATTGAATATACGAGCTTATGAGAATATACGAGTGCATGATAAGAGAATATATGGCTATATGATAAATTGGCATTACAGTGTGAAGTCGGGAGTTTCTATTTCTGTTTAACGCAGTGGTTCTACGTGAGTGCCTGTGCCCTTTAACATGTATTAAACGTGTCAGACATGATGGCTGCTCCCCATGGTTTAATAGCCATGGTTTAGTAACCATGGGGAGCAGCTAAACTAACTTGCAAAATCCTGCAACCTCCACAACCTTACTTTGCACTTCACGACATAAAGAGGATATTACTTCCTACACTGACACATTAAACAGCAATGACCAACAATAAGTAAAAAGTTCTGAAACCATGACAAGTGACAAGTGTCCACAAGTGTCCACAAGTATCCATAACAAGTGTCCACAGTAGCAATGCTAAGTAAATCAAACAGATTAAGTAACAGGAATCTCTCACACACCTCATTAAAAGCAGAAGATCCTAAATGAATATGCACGACATAACCAGAGGATCCACTGTGAGAAGTTTAGCATTTAGCATTGAGCCAGATTGAGCGTGTTCAACATGCATGTGTTTGATGTGGGCCACATAGTGGAAGAAATACATTAAATCAGTGATTAATTTGATACAATAATTCTTTAACTATACTGAGATGGTGCTAATCTTATAACTACTTCAGAGTAAAATTACTAATTTTTTTTTAAATACTCAGAAAAAGTGACAGGAATTAATATGAATTGTTACTTCCACTCCTGCTATTACTACAGACGAATGACTTGCCTTTTTCTTTCTCAGCCTTATGTAGGTGGAACCCACCATCTGTTCAGGTTACCATAGAGTGTGCTAGACTAATACAAATCTTTGAAAGCATTCAGAACAACAAACATTAATATGAGATAACAACCTTACTACAGGTGCAACAGGTTTAATAGAGTCTCATTAGCTACAGAATAGTTTTACCCTTCCTCCCTCAAAATGTCAGTGCCTATTCACTCACCGTTAAGAGGACCTAATGATGCACACCAGGTGTGCTGTGGTACAGCAGTTAGTGCTGTTACTGCTGAAGTTAAATTACAGATTAGTAAATGAACAGAAAATTAATTTTTAGAGTAATTTTTCAAGCAAAAAATACAAAATTCACAAGTTCTCTGTTTTGAAGTTTGTGTATTTGCTGCTTTTCTTCATCTTGCATGATACTAAATTGAATATCTTTGGCTTTTGTCAAAATAATCAATAACAAAAATAATCATTAATTGCAGACCTAATATTATATATGAGTTAAAGAACAATGTTTTTGTTAAACTATACAGCACTTCTGAAACTGAACATTAAAACTGAAACTTGGACACAACAGTTCCACCCCAATGGCTCTAAACAAATAATGTATGCCTGTGGGTAGTAAGCACCTGTGTTTGTGTGCGTACTTGTGTGTGTGTGTATATATCTGTCCTTGGAGCAAGAGCTGTACACCAGTAGAACAAATATTAAGTTTACATGATACACTAGTAAGTACTTAGTGATACGTGGCATCAACCGAGAGTCTAGATGTCTGAGTCTGCTATCTACACTCTGAGTTTCAGTTTACCTCATAATACATAATAATTCTAATAACAACTGCATATAAAATGGAAAATTTAGCTGTAAATGTATGATAATCAATCAGACCTTATACAAGCATAATACAAAAATCTAAATAGGGAAAAATTTACTGGATAGTAACATGTGTGGCACACCATGTTTGTCTTCAAGTTCTATGATAGGTGCAAAGACCCATTTACTCAGCTGGCCAAGCAGGTCTGATACAAACTAAAATCCTGAGGTAGAAAAATCCAAACAGACTATCCACATGTCCAAATGACGGCAAACATAATATTATTTGCATATTTATTCACTTGCACAAGCCTTACAAACACAGTATGGTAACCAACCACCCTACCAACCAATGAATTTAAGAAAACTTGAACTGTATCATCTTCTGTGTTCAAAACCCTTCCTTCTCCTAGCCGTTCTAACTAAAACCAGGAAAACAGTCTTGATAAATGCCCATGACTGAAGCTACACAAGCAGACGTGTCCTAAACAAAGTCTAGTAATACACAACTCATACACGTACTCTTTTAGCCCTGGAGGAGAGGTATACACGGAGCTACATGGAGGTTTATGGAAGCTAAATGTACACCTTTAGGCGTTTTTGTTCTGGGTACTGCATAGTTCAAAAAGTATCTCCATACATAGTTCACAAATAGATGAAGCTAGCAAGCATAAACACAAAGAAATAGAGTCAATACACGTAACATACGCCTTATGATAGAGTAGTAATTTTATTTTGACGGATGTGGTTCACAGTTATTGTATAATAATTAAGAACTGTCAACAGTTAACTGGTGGAGTTCCGCTGTGTGAGTGGTGTTAGCAAGCTTACTAACAGCTATAGTACAACAGAAAAACAACATTTAAATATGAGCTTACCTGGACTCTTGAGGTTATATTTATTCTCCATACTGGCCGACGTTGAGTACTCAGTAACTGATGAAGTGCTGTTGTGTTTATGCTGCTAACTCGCTCGCTAGCTACAAGCTACTTACTTAACGTTAGCTTAACTTAGCAGCCCGGCTAGCTTCCCTTGGTCCTCAAATATGAGCTTGACAGATGAAACCGAAAGTCGTACACTCTCTCCGGTGCTCCGGTGCGTAAAAAAGACAGAGGACTATCTGTATCCAGCCGTCACAAGACTACTGAAGAGTTGTTCCTCAAGTTATCCGCTGTTTCTCGTTTTGAAACTATCTGTTAACTGTTATCCGCGTGACGTAATTTGTGGAAACGTAAACAGGAAGTGAGTGACTGGCTGGATCGTGGATGAACTGGGACACATCTGCTGTGTTCAAGGGAAAAGGGAAGCCGGGACTTTCCGACCTCCTACTGCAAAAAGTACAACGGAGAGCCACTCAGTCTACAACACCTGAGGACACAAATCCAAATCCACCTGCCCCGGCTTCCTGGAGACGCAGTTGTCTGACGTCACACGACAATGGCTGCATCCATGGAGGCGTACACTGTAAAATGATAAACAATCAACTAAACTGAGATACATATGTGATTTATTTATGACTCTGATATGTTAACTTTTTTACGTTTGTCTAAAGTTAAATCTGTCTGCCCTTAATTTATTTTATTTTACATTCAATTTGTTATAAGTGTCATGTAATTTAGTTCCTCTCTTTCCCATTTCAGTCAGTAAGGGGAGGGGTGTTGTACACCACTGTATTTGTGAGTAGTGAACGGAATTTTTTTTAGATGTTTCAAAGTATAAAACTGCTATAAAATAAAATGTCTAGCCTTTCATCTGTTACCTCTGGTTTGTTTCTCCTCTGTTTTGTATGCAAGGATGCTGCACTGTTGACTGACTGTTAAATTGTCTAATCACTCGCCAAAAACACTACACACTTTTTTTTTTTTTACGTTTGGAGTAATTTCAAATGGGAAATTCTGACCCCTGACTTTGAATGAAACGCAGCATTTCTCCCAGCCCTAATGTCCACACCCACAAAGTGTGTGAAGGCCTTAGGGTTGTCATACTGTCACACTGTCAAGTGCATGAGGGCACAAACAACAAATTGCTTCAATACAAGGGTTCACAAATTCAGATTCACAAACTATATGTTTAACAATGAAATACTGAGGTGGGTTAGGATTAGGGCTGGGAGAGTGGATTAGATCTGTTGATCAGTCTGATGGCCTAAGGATAAAGAGCTCTCCTGAATTTCAGACTTCCGTACCTCCTGCCAGAGGGCATAAGAGTGAAAAATCTTTGTTGGGGGTGGATGGAAGCTTTGAAGATGCTGCAGGCTCTTATACGGACTCTCTGGTGGTGGATGTCCTGCAGAGATGTAGGGGCACCCTGACAGTCTTCTCAGCAAGTCTTTACCACTCTCTGGAGGTGTTTGTGGTCCATTGCAGTGCTGTTCCCATACCACACCGTGATGCAGCTTGTCAGGATGCTCTCTATGATACAACTATAGAGGCTGCTAAGAAGCCTCAGTGATGTGCTGAACTTCCTCAGTCTCCTTAGAATGCACTTTCTTGACCAACTGTTGTGCTCTCTGGACCAGCTGGGTGATGTTGCATGTCCAGCTGCAAGCATCACTGATGTGGATACCAAGGAATTTAAAACTGCTGACCCTCTTCACCTCAGACTCACGCGCTGTCACAGGCAGCACTGCTGAGACAGTCTCCTCAGTGGATCTGCTGGGGTAGTATGGATACTACCCATGCACACTTATTAGCATTTAAACAAAACATAATGTTAACACAATGTAACAGCAAATCAGCCCTGATCATGGATGATTTCATTATTTTAGTATTCTTAACTGATCCTTCATTAATAAATCAAATTAAGCTGTTTAGAAACACTTAAAATATCATCAGGCCTTCCAGTATGCTCTGTATTTGGGTTACATGGTGCATTCTCTAAAATAAGAAACAACCCCTTCAGTTACTTCTTATTCCTGAGAGCTGAGGGAAGCTGCTACACAACCAATGGATGCTTTCGGAGGCACTGTAAAGTGAATAGGGGAAAAATAAGATATTCCATGCCCCAGCTTTTGTTTGACTGTTGTCAAAGTGGCGACAGTCGCGGTGGCTCTGCTTCTTGTGACTTTGACAGAGATTTGAACATCTCTCAGGCTGTTTTTAAACCACTTCACCGCGAGACACTGCAGACATCTTTCAAATCCCACCGGAGGTGAAACACTCATTTATGATTTCTCTCTGCTGAAAATGTACATCTTCATGTTTAGACCGAAATGCCACCATCCTATCTGCCTATTCCTGCCAACAGATGTTCCAAAGGTGAAGATTTTAATGTCATCTTAATGTCTTTCCGTTTCACCTCCTTTTCCCCTTAAACATTAATGCAGTTATCCAAGGGATGAAATATCAAGAACATTTCAGTTGCAGGGATGAAGCAATAGACAGAAATCTGTGAGTCACAGACCAGATTATTTTAAGGGAATTTCACAGAGATTTTACAGATACTTTAGAAGCTTTATGAAGGCTAATGAGGGCTACCTTGACCTTGAGCTCATGAGCTCAGGGAGGGGGAACTACCAAAAGATGGGGATGGGGGGCTGCGAAAATCACACTGCAAGTGATCTTCATCAGGCATTTGACACAGCAAATGACTACAATATAGACACACACGCACGCACGCACGCACGCACGCACGCATGCACGCACGCACGCATATATAAATAAATATAAGATTTAGAAGATGGTAAATTATGGCTGTATAGGGATGAACATGCATCAAATGGGCCCACATCATTCTCACCCTACCATCTGCAGCCTCACACAGGAAATCTGGATTATCCAGACCAAGCTATGTTTTTCCAGTCTGCAACTGTCCAATTTTGGTGAGTCTGTGTCCACGGCAGCCTCAGGTTTCTGTTCTTGGCTGACAGGACTAGATCCTGATGTGGTCTCTGCTGTTGTAGTTCATCCATCTCAAGATTGGACGTGAATTTCCCTAAAATACCCTAAAAAATAAAATACAAAAATTATTATCAGTGGGTAATTACCACCATTCTGAAGAAACCCAGTCCTCCTCACTTTCACCAGGTTAGAGGTGCAGCACCATCTCTGTCCCTGCAAAGATGAGGTGTTGAGGATTTTTTTTATCCATAAAAGGATGGGGCTAACTGTTACAACATGTAGACATCTGCGGCCTACGATGCTTCAAACAGTCAGTGCTTCCTTTTTGTATATTAGGCTTCCACATTAAAAAGCAAAGATTTTCCACTCGTGCACAAGGATGATATAGAAAAGAAAAATATTCCATTGGCACAGGCAGTGGCCCACTTACCCATTAGGCAAAATGAATGCCAGATCTCTTGATCACATTGCAAAGCAACAAAGGGATGCTTGACCACCGACTCATGTCGCACCACATCAAGTGCAGTCAAGTTATTCTGCATGTGCGCCCACGCACTTCATTGCTCTTGTCATACTGATGTCAAGGGCATTCCAAACACGCCCCTGCAATGTCAAAACCCACCCGAGTAATGGGCACACCATATAGACCAGTAACCTTTGGTGCAATATGAAATATTCAGAGAAAAAGGAGCTCCTTAAAGATACAACTATTTAAATGGTTGTCGATTGAGGCAAGTCAGGTTTAGAAAGACGTTGGGAGTATTGAATCTCTTGAAAAAAAACAACACTTTGGTGTCTTGTGTGTTCAGCACTTTGTGGTTTTCATCAGTAAATGAAACTGGCTCAAGTGCCATCACAACCAAAACGCGGAATGTCTGTCACTGAAAGGAAGTGATCATCTGTGTTCATCTGTGTTCAAGGAAAGGCTGCCAGAGGCTTAAACACCACATAATGCAGAGAGCCCTCTCAGACAGACTTATCTTAATCTGATCTCTAACCACCACTTACAGCGAGAAAAATCAGTGGTGAGGGCCCTCCTACACACCGCACAGCGTCTTGAAGCGTCAATGAAGAGTTGGATAGACAGGGAGACACCGCAGGTCTGGGTACTCTGGACAACCAGGTACAAAGAATCCCGCCCTGACTTAAGACAGGAGAGGCTTCACTGTGGGAGCGGCTGGAGCATCAGAGTCTTCAGCACTTACCACAAACAGCATCCCCTCAGAGGAAGACTGGAAGGGTGTACATCATCATGACATCACATGTGAGAGCTGTTGGGGACGCTACATGAGTGACAGCAACAGACCGAATGAACACCAGAGGCAGACATCAGCTGTCTGTGAACGCCAGACCATGGAAGAGGTCAAAGGTCATCGACCAGGAGTCAGTGGATGACTGGAGAAAGATCAATCCCCATATACAACTTGTTATCATGTGGCTGAAATTCCAAATGTAGGACACTTGTGTCAGATCCATCCAATAAGTGGACTTTGAGTCGAGATTATTTTGTCACATTTTGCTTTGTTCTGTTTGTGAAGTTTAATTGACTACAGAATTCCAAAGTCAAAATTTGTTTGATGTGTTAGACTTCTGGTCAGTACAAAACAGTAAAGTACATTAACTTCTGCAAAACATTATTCCATAACAACACTAAATGTATAGTACACAGTATACTTACTTAAGGACACTTCAGTATGGCAGAGGATTACTAATCTCAAATCAGAGCTGACCTCTACTTCTGTGCAGGACTGCCGTGCCCGTGCACCAGAGGAGAATGAGTCATTTCACTAACACATAGCAGCATTTTAAAACACTGTTATTAAAGTGCTCACTCACTCTGAGTCTATATCATCCTACTAATTTAAGCGAATACCTATAACACATTCACAAAAACAGAGCTCAGCTTAGTTCTTTATGATCCAATGTACCAACTCTTAACTGTGGATCATTTCTGCAATTTCCTTAATGCCATATTGCTGACAACATAAACAAGTAAACGGCCATATCCCAAGAGAATCAGCACCCACCATCAACTGCTTTATTTAGTTAGTTCTCTAGTTGTTATTTCTGCTTTTCTATACAGTGAGGGATGACAAGAAAGATGGATGTAAAATGAGAGCCAACAATAAACCTTTTAAGTAGCCTGCACATTAGGATGCAGGGCCCCAATGTTAATTAGGCAGTTTTTTTAATGTGTGACATGTGCAGACAAGCATTTTCACACACACACACACACACACACACACACACACACACACACACACACACACACACACACACACACACACAC
>JBBMJY010000011.1:17495895-17570903 GCA_037833715.1 Toxotes lorentzi | reverse complement strand
CCCCCCCCCCCCCCCCCCCCCCCCCCCCCCCCCCCCCCCCCCCCCCCCCCCCCCCCCCCCCCCCCCCCCCCCCACACCTAACTGCTTTTATAGGGTTTTAGATGAAAGAGAGCAGAAGTCATTGTTTGACATAAAAGGAGCCATGACCTTTAAATAAAAACACAGATAATCCGGCTCCAAATGAGGCTCTTCACTGCTGTGTTTTAAAATAACACTCATGTCAGCTACTGTAAATTACACGTTAATGACTTCTTTTATAAACTGCTGTGTCTTTTTTCCAGGGCCTGCAGTCCCAGTTGGAGTGGATGTTCAGGTTGAGAGTCTGGATGCAATTTCCGAGGTTGATATGGTACGTCAGGACCAAGCCGCAAGTACGACATTTATACATGTCGTTAGTTGAGATGGTGCTGAAACAAACGTGCATTTTCTCGTTCAAGGACTTTACTATGACCCTGTATCTGAGGCACTACTGGAAAGACGAGCGCCTGTCCTTCAGAAGCAACAACAACCAGAGCATGACTTTTGATGGCCGACTGGTGAAGAAAATCTGGGTACCGGACATGTTTTTTGTCCACTCGAAGAAGTCCTTCACACATGACACCACCACTGACAACGTCATGCTGCGAGTTTACCCCGATGGCAAGGTCCTCTACAGCCTCAGGTAACCCCCCCCCACCCGAACCTTGGAATGAGCCAGGCTGTTTGTCCCTGTCTCTATGATAAGCTAAGCTAACCACATCCTTCTCATCTCATTCTCAGAAAATAAGCAAATAAGTACATTTTATCCTAGATATGTGACCCCCTTTAACACAACTGTTGATTTATCAATATTTTTTATTTTAAAAAAATGGCTTTATAAATCGGTCGTGACTACACACAGCTTTACACATCTGGACCCTGCATGCTGGCTCATTGTGCCACCATCATGACTTACGTGGACGCATGAAGAGCAGAGCTGTGTGAACCAGAATGCATTTGAATATATATATGGATACTCACAGTACAGTACAGTATCTAATTCTTTTTTCAGCGTTCAGGTCATGATGTTAATGGATGTTCAGGGATATAATTGCCATTAGCTGTCCCACCAAGACAATTAAAGTGGCACCAGCTGCCACAGTACAAGATATGTATTTAAGGGGACAATGTTCTGCCAATTACGGCCGCTAATACCACTGAGCATGACCTAGTCATTTTGGCGAGCAATACGAGGCTCCGAGCCAAAGTAGTTTTTTTGTAATTCCCATTACAGAGCTTAGCAGAGAGTAACAGCTCGCCATCTGCATCCTGTTGTGACCACTCAGTCACAGCAGTGCTTTTCTGACGGACAAAATTCAAACGGTGACGTCGAGATATTTGATGTGAGAGACCAAGCGTCAGTGCTCAGTGTGAGGGACCCTACAGCAGACTGTGGTAATCTGAGATCCTGATCTTGATGTAGACAGTGGTGCTTTGCTAACTGGTAAATGTATACTGTCTGTATGAGGGAGGAGTAGCTGATATATATAAGCATACTCATCACATGGCCTGGGTTAATCTGTGTGGGTTTGGTGCTGGTTGGAGATTTTCCAGGCAGATTGGCGAGTGAGGATGACAGTTCGTGGACCTTGCCTGCAGACCGCGTAGCCCTCACACGTACTGTGAGCTGGATTATGTATTTTCATTTATCATGTCTGTGCTGGAAGCCAAATCTCTCCTGAATCCCCTGACCACACTGCATTTACCTATAAATATGTCCTGAAGGCCAGGCGAGGCTTAAATACACTAGGAGGCAGGAAGACAACTGGACACAGGTGCAACACGTTAGAGCGGGGCAGGTAATCAAACAGGCGGGAAACACAGGAGGGCAGGAAGTGAATCTGGAACGAGAGAGAAGGTTAGTGATTTCAAAATAAGACGAACAGCAACTAAACTTTAGGAACCTTACCTGCATTTTTACCACAGGAAGGTCTAAATTTATAAGAAGTCCCTGGTCTGAGGGTAGCACTTTTTAAGGCCCAAGAACTACTAAGGTCAATCTTGCTGTGCTAAATAAATATGATCTAAGTATCCTCTTATCCTATGAGTGTAACTGAAGTTGTAATTTCTCTGGTAACATTTTTGACATTACACCACAACAGCAAATAGTTTTGTCATTGCAGGGTGACAGTCACAGCCATGTGCAGCATGGACCTGAGTCGTTTTCCTCTCGATACGCAGACATGCTCTTTGGAGGTCGAGAGCTGTAAGTAAATGATATGATCCAGGTTGATGTGGCTTTTCCTCTCCGCTGCAGTTACACAGTGACAGTGTTTTTATTTTCATTCTGGCCTGTTTTCTGTTACTGATGTGAATATATATATATAGTCACAATAGAATTGTGCTATAGATACATATATTTATATTTTGTCTCTGCAGATGCGTATACAGATGACGATCTGATGCTGTACTGGAAGGCAGGGAACCGCTCATTAAACACAGACGAGAGAATTTCTCTTTCCCAGTTCCTCATCCAGGAGTTCCACACCACCACCAAGCTGGCCTTCTACAGCAGCACAGGTACTGACAAAAGGCACAGACCCGTCTTTAAATTTGAGTTTTACTGTAGCTGTGGGCTCAGCAACTTCTAACTTCATGTCCTCTCCAGGCTGGTACAACCGTCTGTACATCAACTTCACTCTGCGGCGTCACATCTTCTTTTTCCTGCTGCAAACCTACTTCCCTGCCACTCTTATGGTCATGCTGTCCTGGGTGTCCTTCTGGATCGACCGCAGGGCCGTCCCTGCCAGAGTGCCGCTGGGTGAGAGAGCTTAGCCACTGTTAGCTGACTGGTGTGGGGGCTGTTTGGTTAGGTGATTGTTCTCTGCCATCTTTAATAGGAGCCCACAGCTGACTGAAATGAAAAAAATGAATCTCTTTAAAATGTATTTCTCCATTTGCAGACACATGATGTATGAAACAATGTGTGTGAACTTAAACATCTCACAACACTGGGTACACTTCCCCTGAACCTGTTCTCCTGATTCAGGTATAATGACAGTGCTCACCATGTCCACCATCATCACCGGAGTCAACGCCTCCATGCCCAGGGTCTCCTACATCAAAGCTGTGGACATTTACCTCTGGGTCAGCTTCGTCTTTGTCTTCCTGTCAGTGATAGAGTACGCTGCAGTCAACTACCTGTCTACACTACAGGAACGCAAGGAGAGGAAACTCAGAGAGAGGGTTGGTACCAGTCACTCATCTCCATGCTCACAGGTGCCAAGACGGAGATGTACATTTTTGAAGTCATGGTTTAAAAGCACTTTTAACCACACTACAGCCATGGTTCAAGGGATGGTGATACTGGGTGGTGTGTGTGTGTGCATGTTTTTTGTGCAAGTGTGTGCAAATATTTGTTTGTCTCCTTGCAGCTGTTGTGTACCTGTGGTATGGCCCACCCTGGCGTGATGTCCGTCAGCTACAGTGAGGTGGACGTCAACACCACCGGGAACTACGGCATGCCAGAGGAGAACGGGGTGAAGCGGGAGAGGATGCTGGTGCAGCTGGCTATGGAGAACGACCAGGTCACCGGACACGTTGGCTCCAGCGCCTACAGCAACGTGTGGATCGACACACACGCCATAGACAAGTACTCACGGGTCATTTTTCCCGCGTCTTACATCCTGTTCAACATCATCTACTGGTCTATCTACTCCTAACACAGATGGATGTCAAACAGACCTACCTCTCCTGGAACAGAGACCTGTGCGCTGGAACTGCAGGTTCAGGCTTGAAAAATTGAGCAGTTCGTTCTAAAGAAAGACTGAGGTGAACTGGGAACAGTCCAACAGGACCTAACAAATGTTTGGGAATTTTTATCCGACCAGATCAAGATCTGCCAATTGTTACTTAGGGGTTTTCCTGACTGGTTCAGAGCCTGATGAACTCTTCAATCAAGGGCTTGGAATAAATTGAAGGCATCAGTGCATCAGTAATAAGTGTAAATCTCTGTTTTTCTGACTTCAGGTCCACTGGCAGGTTCAGTTTAGTTGCTGTTCATCTTAGTAGATAACAGACATGTCTGTCTTATACCTGCTTTCACACATAACCTGTTTTGTGCGGTTCAAACAAACTCTGGACTGAACAACCAGACCCCAGCCCCTTGAAATGCAGGGTCTTGGTCTAGTTCCAGGAGAACTGGGGTGCAGTTTGTTTGTGAGGTGAATGCAAAGCTGCCAAAACTGGAAAAGGACTGTGTGATAATATATGTTTGGGCAGGCATTCATAAGATGAACTGCAGTTTAATTTACTCAGTCCCTCTGCTGATTGCAGGACCTGTCAAGGAAGTGACTGGGTGATATTTCAGTGCCTTTTGAAATCTACTCACCAAGCATTTTACTAGGAACACCAGGCTAATATAAGGTTATTCCTCACTTTGCTCTAAGAACAGCCTCAAGTCTTCGTGGCAAGAATTCCACAAGATTTTGGAAACTTTCCTTTGTAATTCTGGTTTTCTGCAGATTCGTCAGCTGCACATTCAAGCTGCCAGTCTCCTATTCCAGCACACCCCAAACATGTTCTGCTGGATTCAGGTCTGGAGACTGAGGGAGGCCACTGAACATGGTAAACTGTGGCCATACAGGGATGAACATGGTCAGCAACAATACTCAGATAGACTCTGACATTTAGACCATGACTGATTGGTATTAAGGCCCAAAGTGAACCAAGAAAACATTCCCCACACTTACTTGACCTACATAATATCATGCATGGCACTGGTGCCACATGATGGCTGATTTTGCATTGATAAGCAGGTGAACAGGTGTTCCATATAAAGTTCGCAGTGAGTGCAAATATGCGTAGCGGTTTGGAAAGTATGGTAAAACATCAGCATGTGAGGGTTTTCACATCAGAAAGTGTCAGCGTTGTGTGGCTTTGTGGGTTTATCATTGTCATGTATCAGTCCAGCTGAAATAAAATTGCATTTTTTTGCCTCCTACATCAAATATCTCTTCTCTGTAAGTCACTGGTCCTGTGTTCTCCTCTGAGAAAAAAAACAGAAACTATTACAAATACACCTCCAGACAGTTCGGTACAAACTTCCTTGTGTTTGTTGTGTTGTCTGGTTGCACTAATAAAGCTCATTGTTGTGTATGAGCCACTGTTGTTGTTGCTGTAGCTGCTGTGACACACAGCAGTTAGCCTGGCAGTTGGCCATGCAGGAGGTTTTTATGTTACAGCTGGGTCGACACGTGGAAGAACCAAAAGTGTTCACTGCTGCAACCAGCTTACTGAAAATCAGCTAAAAGAAAACTGAAGATGGAGGCCTGGACCAGCGAAATCCTCTCCAAAACAGGATGCATGTAAATACCTTCTCACAACACCAGGAGAGATCAGAGGTAAGTGAATAACAAAATTTACTGAGGTAAGCAAGAGGGATTTGGTGATGAGACTCACATCAGTGTGAAGTATCTTCATTAATATCGGCCCAAATGCAGACAGAAGATAGGACAGGATCTCCTGGAGTCAGCCTGGACATCGTGGGGGTGGTGGGGGGAGGAGGTGGGCTGTGCAGTAACTAGGTCTGAAAGACAGACAGAACTGCAATATTTAAAGAACAGCATCCAGTGATTGATTGGCTCAAGGAATGTGGGCAGAAAGATCATTGGTCAGATATGGTGACATCAGGACTGAATGGAGGGATCTGACTGTGGGAAAGCAGAGGTCTGATAGACACAGATCAGCAGGAGGAGCTGACATTAACCCACAGGAACAAGGGAGAACATGAGGGAAGAGAGCTTCCTTACTGGGCATTCAGTTTGTGAACTATCATATAAGGTTCAATTTTTTCTAACAAGTTTATAGTTCAGTCAAATTATAAACTAGATAAATATGAAGAAAAGAAACATGCTTCTATTTGACTTTGTATAAAGATTTTCTCAAAACAGAACAACTTTAATCTGATCTTTTTCAGGGCAGATTCTGATTCTGTCAGGAAAAGTACAGAACTGAATTTGGTGAAGTTCAACCAAATAAATCAAAGACCATGGAAGAGGTTCACCTGAATGGAATACACTTGTGCTTTTACTTTGACAAGTGAAGAATTGGTCCTTGTGAATAAAACCCCTTCACCATCGAGCGCATCAATAAGTCAACAAAGTCCAAACAGAAACAGAAAAACAAAAAAATGGAAATACTGTAAATCTTTATTTTTTGCTGCAACATTTGTACAGATAAGCTTTATTCCAGCCACTGTCACAGATTTGATTCATCCTCACTGACAAGTTTTTAAACTTCTCATTCACTGTTGTCATATATCAAAATACATCCAACTTTGCTTTCCACTCACAGACCACCAAACCATAATGAAGAAAACACAATCACCATAATGTGTCCTGGGGTACGGTGGCATCGAAATGACCAAAAAAAAAAAAAAAAAAATCAAACATGTTTTTTTTTTTCCTCTGGTCTGCAAATGAAGGTAGCAGATCATTATACATTTTTTGATACATTATAATTTTGAAGAATTGCCCTGAAACATGGCAAATCCAGGTGTAAACATAACTACAGTGGTCAAAATCAGTTAACTTAAAAAAAAGAAACAAAAAGCAACATTAAATATCTACTGAGAAACATCATTTTTATCACTACTTTCACTTCTTTTGCTCAAAATAACATGATTAAAAATATATATATTTACAGGGTCAGCACAGCATTAAAAAAGCTACCTAAATATAGTTACTGCAATGCTACTTATGTACTCATCTACAGCTGCACAGGCATAAAAATACTTTTTTTGGGGCTTGAAAATGCACAGGTTATAAATGCTAACACAGTCCACAGCTCTGCATGTTGTCACAGTCCAAACTTCATTAAAATGGTTGTTAAAGCTTATTAAATAGGTGGAAACCAAATTCATGTGGCAGTGGTAGGAAACCAACAACCAGTTTATAACAGAGAGTCTGATCCAGAAACCAGCAGGACAAAATACAGATGGTTTCATCAATGCTACAAAAAAAAAAAAAAAAGAAAAAATGCAGGAAGTCACTGGGACAAAAATAAAAGTTTGTTCGTGAAAAATCTGTGATGTAGATACGTGCTGTTAATCCATAACGCACGCTAACATAACTGGTGAGATGAAAAACCAGCCAAATTCATTTTCCTCTGATGTCACACTCATAATTACACACACGGTCTCCCAGAGGACACGGAGGAGGGAGAGCTGAACAGTGAGTGAACCTGAGGTAGCACAGCCAAATCAAATACACTTTGGAACTGATAAAACAAAACAAAAAAATGCCTTTAACGCATTAGTGCACTTTTCATGAGACCTCTGAATATCATTTTACACTCTCAATTCAAAACTAGATATCTATAAAACTATTCACAACAAAATTATTAAGACAAAACTTTTCTAATTCAACTTTCTTACAAAGTTCTGGGTCCTGAGAAAGAACATGAGTCCTACTTCCAGCGTACAGGTTATCTGAGAAAAGTAACAATCCTTCACAATATACGCCAGCTGGAAAATCAGAGTAGGAAGGTTTACTTACAAAATTATTCATAAAAACCAAGACTGATATTGTAATTCTGAATATGCAAGCAAAGAGTAAAACTTACCAAAAAGTATGCAAGTGGTGTGGTAATCTTTAAGTATTAAAACAAATGTGTATATACAATAATATACATCCTAACAAGACATTCCTAGCAGAGGCGTTTGTTTTGTTTTCCCCATTTTGTAAGATTTTTAGGTAGTTTCTATTAAAAAAAGAAATTCTTCAAACAGTCCATTATACCAATGAGTCTTTTTCTTCCATCTAAAACGTCAACGTACTGTAGCTTCTTCAGTCCAGAAAGACGTTAAAAATTCTCGATTTAGGCAAAAAAAAATCTAAAAAGTCAATTCAGTCAATCCATACATATCTGTTTTTTTTTTTTTGGTGAGCCTTCACAGCCATGATACTGGGTCAAAAAAAAGTCCTCAGCTCGAGTGTCCAGCGCCAGGTTCCTCAGTAGACGCGGGGAATGATCCGGTAGCGAACAGTTCGGCAGTACTCGTCCCACGCGGACCCGTACTTCCTCCTGCACTCGCTCATGTCGCGGGAGTCCCGGTGCACGAGCAGTATGATGAAGTAGATCATGTAGTACCACGGCAGGAGGTGGCTGAAGCCTGCAGACCCAGATGGTAAACACACAGGGAAGACAGAAGAAAATAAAATTACCTGTCTGTAAATGTATTTGGTAGAAAACATTTGTGCTCATCTGTTCACAAAATTTTTTATTCAGATACATAAGTTCATGTTCTGTGGTACTTTTGTCACTTTCTTTATACATTTTTTTTTTTTTTACTAGTAGACTTCTCTTACTGCTCCAAAAAGTTATGCTAGAAGACTGTCTCAGCCTTTTAGGCTGAATAGTTTTATTTGGAATTACAAACATTCACACAATAACCACTTCTGAAGTTAAAAACTACGTAACCTCTCAGAGACATGAATTAACTAAACACAGCTGCCCTTTGGAAATATGTTCAGACTTTTCTATATTTGCAACTCTGAGCACCCCAGACATTTTTTCTCACAGATGTCTGAACTCTAAACTTCATCATGCTGTCTGTGAGTAGAGAGGTACTCGCTGCTCTTACAGGGACAAGAGGCACTGATGTGATGGACATGGTTGTTACCAGCCCCTTAAATACACACAGACAACACATGACTGTAGATTGTTCCTCATCACACCACGTTTCCAAGTGTGTCACAGCTGTTGAATATGCTAAAAGTGCAACTCACCGCAAGGTAGAGACCAGGCCAGAGCCATGATGAGGTCTCCCAGGTAGTTCGGGTGGCGGACCACACCCCACCAGCCAGAGACCAGGAGACTCTTCCCTGTGGCTGTGGGGATTGTCTTCAGATCTGGAGACAACACAAAGACAGAGGTTACAGTGGGGAAAAAACCCCACAAAGAAACAGGAAGAGAGAAGGCAGAAATCAATCTGATCTTAAAACAATACCTTAGTATAAAATGAAAATGATTTAAGAGTACCTGTTATTTTAAATTGAATTTATGCAGAACTCATCTTGTTTATCAAAAATGATAACAATTTAACATTATATGTTAAATGTGTTTCATGCTGTAATGATTGTGAGTAACAGAGTCGGGTCAGACCCAAACATAATTATATGAGGTTTCTATAACCAGCACCAGTATTTTTGTTTACACACACTATCTTCAAATATTAACAAGCAGTATACTTTAAAACGTTGTATTGTTCTTCTACAACATACTTCAGTCGCTTTCCACCACTGCTGACAAGACACAGACAAAAATTCTAGTATGGAAATAACAACTAGAGACCTCAGTGACTTTAATGACTGTGTCACCAGAGGGGATTCAGGTATATAACTTGTAGGGGAAAAAAGTTATTTCACCAGATAACTAAGACAGAGCTAACCATACACCCACAGGAGAACTTACAAGACAGTTTTGGGTCTGATGGGTTTCTCCTGAAGGCGTTCTTCTCAGAGTTGGATTTCCTGAACATGTAGAAGCCAACGACTGAGAGACAGGGACCAAAAGAAAATGTTATCTCCTTTTGAAACAAAGAAAATATAGGCCCTTACCACAGAAATATTTACTCTACCAATTTGTTAATAATCATAATTATGTATTAGCAAAAACTACTGTGAGATTACTAAATCAGTATCTATGCAAGACATTAAAATAAAGCAACAACAATGACCAGTAAATGGAGCTATGTGAACTCAATAATCCAAATCTGGAATTCAGCTGATCAGTAAATCAGCTTAGCTCCTACTCACGTTTGAGTATGACAATGGCTGTAAGTGCTGGGAGGCTCAGAGGGTTGGGGTGGCTGACCAGGTAATAAGCCTGCAAGGTGTAAGTAAAGGGGACCCACACCAGATCACCGAAAGCCAACATGAAGCCAAAACCATCATGCATCAAGTCCATGGTGGTCAAGATGGCCTCCTGAGGAGACAAAGGGACATTCTGTTATTATTCATTTGGTCTGAATATATTTTGTTTTATGAAAGTGGTTATAGAAAGTTGTTTACCTGACAATGCATGTAATTATTTTATTTATCAGCGTGTTTTATTTCATTCCCTTTGAGTGATATTTTTGAGAAAATGTCCAAGACACATCACATTTTTGTCATGTGCTGTGCTGACCATACCTCATTCCAGAGGCCATCCACCACGTAGAGTAGCTGGAAGAGGTTCACAAGGATCATGCTGTTTGATGGAACATCCAGACCCTGCTGCTTCATCTCAGCAAGCGCCATCGCAAAGTTGATCAAACACTGAACAAATCAGAGATGATAAAATCCATCATCAAGATTGTTTCCTAATCCTCCATTATGGTGTCTAGAGCTGTACAGAGACAGAGTTGTGTGGACCCTGAGACACCCACGTGCAGATTCCATTTGTTGAAATAAACAAGAACATTTTTAAAATCAAGACACAATGACTGCAAGTTATTTTGACTTACAATCATGTTATCTGATTTTAACAACTCTGAGTGCTTACAAAATTTTTGAAACAAAAGTTCTGGTGTCCCATGAAAACTCACCCAGCCTATCAGGCCAGGACGCATCTCACAGAAGAATTTCAGGTCAAAGTCTTTGATACGGGGGTTGAGCTCACGTCCTTTGAAGAAGTCATAAACCATATTGCCTGGAGAAACAGTGGGAGAGAAAAGAAATCAGACAACTGTGCAAACCCAGAGCAGACTACAGACAAAATAAATTACAATAAAAGAGGCATAACAGAATGGATATGATTGGTGAGTCAGTAACTCTGGATCTTTCTGCTTACCGGAGCTTCCCCCCAGTGCCAGCTGCTCTGGGGCAGCGTAGCGAGAGCGGACATAGAGGTAAACGCTAAGCAGGACGGAGATGAGGAAGGACGCCACGGCTAGCTGCAGGAAGCGGCTGTGGATGTAGGTGAGATCAACACCCTCGTACACCGCTGCTGCCACAGCTACAGCACTCACCACAATGGCAAAGAAACCTGTTAGGACACAGAGAGGTTCAATTCAATTCAATTCAATTTTATTTATATAGCGCCTTCCACAATCAAAATTGTCTCAAAGCGCTTCACAGAGACCCAGAGCCTGTATCTACACCCCTGTATCTACAGAGGTGTAGATACAAACAGATAGAGGGAAGAAAGATTAAATATGGAAGACAAACAGCAAACTGATTGAAATGTTATCAAAACACAAAAAAGTATAAACATATAAACACTCAGCTGTCAAGTTTATTAGGAACACCTAGCTAAAACTAATTAATTCTAATACAACAGTCCTGTAATAAATGCTCCTTCATGAAGATTATAATGTTCAGCTTTTGTTGAAGCTGTGTTTAAGAGGTGTCGATTCAAATGTGGGATAATTTTGGAGGCTGTAGTTTGTGATGTTGATTATTTATGATACTCTGATTGACATAATAGTGTGGACAAAATAATAGTAGTGGGAATTGCTTCACACAGCCTCACCATTGGTTCTGTACTTCAGCCTCTCCCCAGACCTCAGTGGCATGCCCTCGCTCAACTAAAGAGGGAGAAACAGAAAAAACACAACAGGATTAACAAAGCACATTTTCATTCAGTGTGGAGGGAGACGTCATCGTGGGAATGGGGATCACTCATGCATTAGTAACCACAAGCATGCTAAAACATACGGACTCATTGGATGATGGTGTTTTTAGCTCACAGGAGGTGTAGTATACTGAAGATGAAAGGGACACATCAGATTTAATCTACTTTAGAAAAAAAGTAGCACTACAACTGAAAAACAAAATCCTAAATGATAAAGCATGGTTTTTCATTTAAGTGAGCAGAGAAAAATCTCAGTTAGTCTAAGACATCAAGAGGAGGAGATGACCCAGGAGAGAAGGACAAAGAGCTTCCTTTTTCCTGTGGAGTATCTCATTAACTCTTACTCCTGATCATTCAGCCAATTTGCTCCTCATGCCAGAGTTATTAAATAGAACGAGTCATGTGCCAGTTCACATGGGTCTGTCCTGTACAGAAAGTAGTACAAAATAAGTACAGTCAGCCATCACCTTACTGAAGCTCTGTTCATGGTTTCTGCTTGCCTTTAGACGGCTGCAGACTGCAGATGCGCTTCTATTCAGACTACAAACAGGGTATGCATATGTGGACATGTTCCACACGTGCAGTAAAAAAACATGCTGCCAATCCTGTCAGGGAAAGATGAAGCGCTGCTCTGCTTGTTGTGTTTGGCTGAACAACATGAAAAAGTCAAAAAAAAAAAAAAGATAATGTAGGAGCCATACATGCAGTTCATGAAACAAGAAGCCAGTTTACTTGTCTGGTGCATGGGCAGTCTGTGCGCTTGCAATGGACCCAAATAGCGGGATGCATGTGGAAGCCCACTGAGAGAGATGATAAAATTACGACACGAGGACCCTCGAGGACATGGGGACGCAGGAACCACGAACTCGTCTTTAGACTAACACAGTACAACCAGTACGAACTGTACTGTGTGTACAATTAGCTCCTCTCACTCACCTTCCCAATAGGCAGGATGTAGAGCAGGGCCTGGAATACAATCCAGAGGACGACAAAGCCAAAGACCTGGGCATCCCAGAAGGCTTCAAGAGGAGGCAGAGGAGGGGGGAAATTGGCCAGGCTGGGATCCTCCAGGCTGACTTGGAGTACCAGGAAGAGAACCCAGGCTGGCAGAAAGAGGAGCCAGAAATACGCTCCTGCAAGAAGGGATACTACATTTGTCACTTTAATCAGATTAAGTTTATCGTGTTATTATTATAACATTTCTGCATATCTAACTAAACCACCATCCAAATGGGCAAACACATCCACAGATAAATTAACTGAATGACTCCAAAAGGAATGTGTAACGGATGGGGGTCACATAGCTGAATGTGAACAATGATATAACCCTGTGGATAAACGTAGGAAGACTCTGCTTTGCTCCTCTGACTACTAACTGCACATGACAGAGAAATGCATTTTACTCTCCATGGTGTAACCTACCTATCTTCCCTCCAAAATCAAGTGGGGTGGAGAAGGTGGCAGCAGGAGCTGCAGACATCTTGACCTCCTCCTGCTCTTGTTTGGCTGCTCCATCATCTTTGGCTGCTCCATCATCTTTCCTGTGGCGCAGATTGTAACGACTCTTCTCGGGTTCTGCCTCTTCTTTTTCCTCAGACTTCTGAAGAAAGATTTAGGATTTGTAAGATTTTATTTAGGATTTTGGATTATTAATTTATTATGATTATGTGGGGTCGCAATTTCAATTTCAAAGTTCTTGCACATCACTAAGTCTTAGTGACAGGTGCAGAGGATCAAATTCTTTTGACCTGAATGGAAAATCCTGCACACTGTCCATCACTTGTACTCACTTTATTGACAATGTTTTGTTGTCAGACTTTCATCAGGTAAAGTTTATTTGAGACAACTGTATGCAGGCTGGGTGTTTCAAGTTTCACATTGATCTAATGAACTTTGTCTGTTGAAGGCCAGAGGATTGAAACATTGTCAATGCAGGGAGGACAAGATTTGAGTTACTGAAACCACTTTTTTTTTTCTTTTGGAAAAAATTCATATAATCTTAAGACTTTCTCTGTTAACTAAAATAAATACTTTCCCATGACTATGACTGAGTTCAGAGTTTTCCCACAGAAATCTTACAGAGCATACACCTTTCAAGGACAAAGGATTAGGTCACGTAACCATAGACTTTTAACAAAACTTCAGTAGCTAGCTGATCTCATGTCTGCAATCCTGCTCAGGATCCGGATGAAGACATAGAAGAAGCAGCACAGATGTCTTTTAAGACTGTGTGTACATGTACTACCCCGCAAAGCTGTCACAGAATTCCATAAAATTCCTAAAGCAGGGAGAGTAAAGAAGCGGCACATGTTTGTATGGCATGTGACTGGTCAACTGAAGCACGATCTTATGAGGGGAGCCTCACTGTTGGAAAACACACATGGTGCCCCCAACATGTGCACATCATGACATTCCATTAGCTCTAACCTACCCTCAAAGCCCATTCAACATTAGAAAGCCAGTACTGCCTAGAACATAGGTTTCATTTTGTAATATTGTGTACCCTTTTTTACAACTAATTTCAATTGAAGAGAGCAAAAGTGGAAACAAATTTAAAACAAAATAGTGACTTAAATGCTGTCTAAAGCAACAATACCAAAAAGAAATTTGTTTTGGTGTTCTTCTCATACTTTCCACTTCAGTGTTGTCATTTATTTATTTAAAACACATTTCTTCGTGTGTGTTGAATGAATCTGGTTTGTATTCATGTGTGCAAAGACAGAAGTTGGGCAATGACACTGTCAGCTATCAATTTACAGCTAGACCATTCATTTGAGTAAATACACACTTTTCCAAAATGTGAAAACTATCAAGTTCTCCAAACTTTTCCAAACAGGTGAACAGATTTTTTAAAATTACACGATAAAACTTACCTCATTCACTTTGTTCGCCATGTTATTCTCCTCTTTCTTTTCATGTTTATTGTTGCTATTGTTCTCAGCTGCCTTTGTCTGTTCCTGCCCGTCAAACAATGGAGGGAGATTGATGGAGATGAAGAGACAAAAAGGGAAAGGAGGACCAGACACGTGACTGTGTTATACTCAAAATCCAAAATCAGAGACA
The DNA here is from genome assembly GCA_037833715.1 of Toxotes lorentzi. Classification (NCBI taxonomy): domain Eukaryota; kingdom Metazoa; phylum Chordata; class Actinopteri; family Toxotidae; genus Toxotes; species Toxotes lorentzi. Next base: position 17,556,266 of record JBBMJY010000011.1, on the reverse strand, counting down.
CAGAAACTGAAATATTTCTCCACAATGACAAAGTACAGATGATTTAGAACATTCGACGATGACCTGGATCTTGCCAGAATGTGAACTATGGGCTTTGTGCCTAAAATGACACTACATGTGGGGAAAATTATTTGCATGGTGAATTTGACATGGCCAATTGGCAGTCAATACCTCCATGTTTGTCTATGGCAGTCATTCAAACCAGCAAGTACAGTAAAATGACAGTGAACACACATACACGTAAAATACAGTTTGGTAAGTATTGGAGGTGGAAAGAATCTCTGTATGATTTAAAATCCATAATGAAATCTTCTGTCAGTACTTTCCCAACCTGCAAATATACACTCTTTCTGATAATACCACTCTGTCTCTTTGTGTACATCAGCTCCTCCAGCATCACCAATGCTATGATAAGAGAGTGCAAAGTGGCACTTACCAAGGGGCTGAGCCTGGCTTCCATTGTATCCTTCAGCCTTGTATCCCTACGAGAAGATGGCGCGCTGTCTGTTATAGCTGCAGCAGCGACAGCAGCCGCTGTACGAGAAGATGAACGCCGTGTTGTCCTTGCTGGGGAGCGTGACCGGCTGCGACGACGGCCTGGTGATCGAGAACGGGAGCGGGAACGGGTCTGGAAACCAGCAGCGCTCTGAAAGAAAACGGCAATTGACACTTAAGTAGATAGCAACCATTGGTAACAGCTGATGATACTTTGTTTTATAGTTGAACAAAAGGAGAGATAACTAGATGGGGTATTAAAAATATGCATTCCTAAAGTGAAGTTAGTGAAAAAAAGGGAGATCAAACTGACCTAAAATTTTACCAGACAAAATGAGGAGATGAAAACGAGTGAGACTGTGTAAAGACAGAGTGACGTTCAGGTTGTAAGAATCTCTGAGACACTGGTTCTACCTTGATGTCTTGTTCCTTGAGCTCCAGCTCTGTACCATCCTTGTAGATGACAGTGTAGAGCTGACTTTTGGAGTTAAAGCCCAGCACCTTAACCTCATAGTACAGGCTGCTGCCAGGCCAGCGGCCCATCACCTTCTCTCCTTTCTGGTATTTCACGATAGGCATCCTCATTGACCTGAGAAAGAGTGAAACACAAGAGATAAAGAGTGAGAGAAGAAAAAGAAAGTGAAAGAGGGAGTGCCGGCGATACAGAAGGGCAAAGACACGAGAGCAGACAGACAAGACACATGAGAGAAAAGAACAGGTAGGATGGGAAAGACAGTGGAAAGGAGATTAAAAGATAACAGAACTAAAGTCTTTCACACAGCTTCCCTAAACTAGAAAAATCACTGTACACCGGGTGTTTCATTGCAATGTAAACCTTTTTTTTTTTTTTTTTAAACAATAACATTGTCATTGCACTGAAGTCCACACAGCATGAGCTCAAACTTCAACAATGTGCTTGAATGACAATGATACAGGGTAAGGATCAGATCAAGCACAAAGAGAAGACCTTAATTTGAGCCTTAAGATGCTCTTCACCTAAAATAGGAACACAACAAATTTAGAAAATCAAACCGCCATTATTATTACAACATGACCAGAGATGGGTGAGCTGCTCTGGCCACAACACACAGCTCCATCCACGGTACAGACCACAACCACAAGGTTACACAGGAAAAAAAAGAAAGTTAACTAAACCTGCTTGGTTGATTTAATTTAGTTTGTTAGTGTGTGAAACTAATTTGGTAAATGTGTGGTGCAGCAAGGTGAGGCCATCCTTTCACTAAAGATACTCTAGTTAAATTACTATTTTTGTTAACTACCCTGATAGCTGTCCATAAAAAAAAATATTCAGCTTCACCTGGATCAGAGTTGTTCAGAATCATATAACCCAGTTCTATCCTGTGCCACTTATTTTTATGTTATATTTTTTTGTCATGTGCAAATTTATACTTTTATACAATCTAGGATAGGGAGAGTCTTTTTTTTTAAAGTCAAATTAGTACTACAACAACAAATGTCTCTTTGATAGGACATTTGGGATTTTCCACTCTATATGAGTTATGTTCTTACATGTTGTATATCAAATTCTGTAAGGTTTTATGACGCACACTGTCTCGTGCTTTATATATGATGTGATTTGTTTTGCCCTTAAAGCTCTTAAGAAGGCACACTTGTGCCAAAAGGTCAACAGAATAAAGTCTGTCTTGCATAACAATCGAAGTGTTCCTGTCTCTTTGCAAGTGTCTGCACACCTCCTTACAGTTTTGAATGCACTGCATATTCAAAAGCATCACATCACTTTCAGCTGAACTGCTCTTGATTCATTAAGAATATGAATTAAACCATTTAAAAATACATTAACAGCCAACACTGAAGTAAAGTTACAATCATTTGTACAGTAGCTGGTCTAAAAGCCCTTGCCTGTTGGCTGTGCCTTGAATGGCACAACTCTTTCAGACAGACAGCTTTGGGTAAACCTAGCAGGGACAGACCTGTCAGCAGTTCTGCAGTAGTGTGGTGGTTTTCTAGACACTGAGCCTCCCTGGTCACTAATGTTCCATAATGCTGACCTGGCCTGGCCCACCTCATTGTGTCCAGTGGTGCACATTTTAAAGTGTTAGCTGATGTAGGTTGTCCAGCCTCTCACAATGGTTGGATCATTTCGAAGTTGTATACCAAGAAGGTGCGCTGATTTGATCAGGTGCATAAATACAGACACAACTTTTAAACCAGATGATAAACAGAATACACAAAGGTGATGGCTGATACCCAAATTATTGATATTGGCTGTTAAGTTTGCCAACTCTAGCAACCAGTTTGAAGACAGCTATAAAATTTTGCTGGTGTCTGAAAATGGTGATAACAGCTGGTCAGTTTACTGTACAGTCACTGAGTTCTGTGAATCAATATGAAATTATTTCACACTGCAGAAACCAGCACTTAAATAACTACCAGCTGAAAAGTATTAAAATGTGAAGTCAAGCATAGGGATTCTTTCGCATTAAACACAGCTCATTTATCTTTACCACTGGCAGTACAAGCACACAGATCAAGCATTACAATATGTTTGATTTGCAGTGCAACAAATTTAGGTTACTGGAAGGATGGAACCACTGACTTAAACATGCCTGCAACAGCAGATTAGTTACAGCTATGCCTAATAGCCATCTTTCTAATTAAAGTTCCTGTGGTTAACACAGCACCATGCCACAGTAACAGACAGGGATGTGCTTTTTATCGTTCGTCCACTAATCACAATGAAATCTGATGACTACATTGATCTCTTGTAAACCTTTATAAACACAAAATGGCTACAATGATTTACAGCAACAGCTCCAACACACAGGCAGGGAGAGTCAAACAAATGCAGTCAACCCCTAGTCCACGGGTAACTGATATAATCCTGGAGGGAAAAAAAAACCCAAAAAACAAAAATCCAAAGCATCTGAGTGAAAACCACCTCAATAAGACACACCCAAAGTAAGTTCCTGCGCTGCTCTGCTGAGTTCCATATGGGATGTGAACGTATGGGGCTGAATCGTGACTGATGAGAGTTTCCCACCAGTTCTCAGGCTGAACTGATGACAGGATCCGGCTCTAGCGTGGGTGGAGTTTTAAACTCAAGTCAGGCAAACATCCCCCCTTTGTGCTGAAAACTTCTATCAAGCTCCACTTGGTTCGCAGCCTTTGAAATGCAACATATGAATTAAGCTGTAAAGTCCCACCAAAGAGGCGATAACCTGTTTTTTTTTTTTTTTACACTTAGCACCCTATTATTTAACATAACAGGAGAATTAGTTTAAATTTCCTTTAGTCCAAAAGGAAAAACGCGGACTGCACCACAAACTTTGCTCTATATTAATGCGCCATCAAATGAGAAGTGAATATACTGTAAAGCCACAAGATCCACGGACACTGTATAACATTATTCTCTTTGTTAGTGTACTTTTGTCCCAATAGGGACCGTCTCCCACGCAGTGAATGAGAAACTTACGCACCTACGCGCTGCTCTTTAACGGAGCTGGAGAAGTTAACCAGACGTACACTTGCAAAAGCAATCAATTAGTCCCCATCCTTAAAGTCTTCTCTCCTGAAAACCCGAAGAGTAGTGTTGGAAAACACCACCGATAATGCATAAATCTCACCTTTGTGTCGCTTGGTCAAGTAAGTTTTCTACTGCTGCGCCTTCCACGCCTCATTGTGTTGCGTAAAGCCGTGATGAACCCATTACTGTCCCTTGAGGCTGGAGGCCAAATGGTACTCGACAGTTAGTGAGAGCCGCAGTCGTAGTGGGAGTTTTTACCCCTAACGACCACAAGGGGCAACAGTGAGATCACTCCAAACCCGAAAACAAACATCGACAAGTGGCACAAAGATGAGATTTGTACTTCATCGGACGAGTTCGCTAACAGTATTTTTCTATTTTACAAAAGACCAAGGAGTGAGTGGTTCTGTTGCAAATTTACACCTGGTTAACTTCCGTGCTCCTGTTAATGAGTTGTGCACAGTCGCTTCCCAGAGCTTTCACGTTTTACTCTAAGGTTCATAAAATAAAGATGTTTTAGTGCTTGACACACGAACGCGAGTTTTGCTTTGTTCGCGTGAGCAGCAGCATATTCCTTATGCCACAACTCAACTATAATGTCTACGAGCGGTTTCTTTAACGAAATGCGGCTAACGTTACCGTTAACTCCAAGGAGGGAAAACGTCATGCATTCAAACTGTCGGTGACAAACCCGAACGTATCCGCCAAAGAATCAACCCATGAGCACAAATGAATAAGTTTGACAAGACTAAATTTAGCGGCGGTATCCCAGCAAAATGCTTTAAAATTATATTGCACGTAGGCAAACAAGACGCCGATAGGGTTAATGTTAGAGTTGCAGTCGAATAAAGACTTTAACTAAGAAGGCACCGTCTAATTTCTGACTATCTTAGAGTTGCGTATCGTTTATCTGGAAGTTGACGAATATCACTTCAAAAGCCATCGTTAGCGTCGTCGTGCTACCGGTCATCATTATCGAGCAATTCAAATAAATAAATGAGATATTAAAGGGGAAGGCAGCCAGCCTGAACAAGTTACGACTCCAGGAACTAGTCGTAGCCTGTAGCGCCGTTATAAAGCCAGCTTGAGTTAGCTTCGGCTAAGCACCAGTTTCCTAACAAAGAGAAACATAAAGCCATTTGCTATTTTGCATCATAAACATATGCACTGGGCAGCTACACTTACCTCAGTATTACGCCAATAATTCCAATGAATAAAAATGATGAAATACTCCTTCAAAAGATGAGGAATGAATAAATCTAGCTTTATATTTTTAAAAAACAGACTACGCTAACGTTTGACGTAGAGCTCGTTCTCCCTCCCTCTCTGGGCGAAATCCACCAGTGACCAGGAAGGCGCGAAGGCTGCTGATTGGCTGGTTCGGCGTGCATTTCAAACAGTTCTGCAATTTCATTGGCTTTCGGTGGTTTTTTGGCTCCATCGGGATTGGCTTTCAGGGAGTCACGACTGCTTTGTTTACTGGTGTCAAATTACCTTCAGACAAAATGGTAGAAACGGTGAAAACATTTTTACATGTTATGTTCAAGGCGAAAGCTTGAATAAAAACTCATGACTACTGAAAACTACTGAAAGGAGGAAATAATATGTCTTAGAGTTTTCCACGGGCAAGATATGATAACAGTAACTGTACTACGACAGATGCATTCCCACTAAATAACTTGGCGGTGTCAGCATTGTCATAGGCTGATGCAGTGTTTAGATGTGATGCAGAATATACAAAAGATAGATAGATAGATATACTTTATTGATCCCAAGCTGGGAAATTACAGATTTTTTTTTTTTTGAGTACATTGATGGAAAAGTTTACTTAATTTTTAAAGATACTTGAAAGATTCTTAAATTGCACTCCGGGGATAAATAAAGTTCTCTGAATCTGAACTGTTCAAATTGCTCCATCAGTGTTTGCATCAAACTACCTTCAACATGTGAACCAAGTCACTCAGACATGAAGTCAATAACAGCTGCATGTCTTGTCTTATTTGCATGAAGAAACATGCTTAGGAGACCTGACTGTCGTGACACATTATTCACATCTCTCATTATCACCCAAAGCTCCTAAATATACTACAAGAGAGAAAACTGATTTTGAAATCCAAACTCTCCAATCAGATCACAGTATCAATGCTTTCTCAGCTTCCTTGTCTTTCTCTCGGCAGCTCAGTGTGTTTTCCTGTCTTAGTGCAGCTTTCGCCACAGCATGAGCCCTCTTTAACTGCAAGTCGAACAAAACCTCAAATGAACTGCAGATGCACTGCCAGACCTCTCTAGGCTCCGCCCAGAGGAAGTGTAGGTGTATGCGCTGTAAACTGAAGCTGCACAGAAACATTTTTACACCCGATAAAGTGCGGGAAGTTTCCTTTAATCTTCAACACAGGTCTTTTCCCCTGCAAACCAGAGGTGTGAAAATATTTGTGACCATTACAGTTTATGCAGGTGACATTATTATTAAAGTTCCTAACTAATAAGTTGAAGTCACATATAATATATTTAGAGAATCTACTTTTTGGTTGCTACATCTTTAATACAGTCAAACAGAGAGAAATTTACATATGCATAATTGAATATTTTTTTTAGTAAAATACCATATCCTCAAATCCACAATCACAAATTAAAAGCCTTCATTCTCATTATTAATCAAAAATCCAATCAATATAGTGATCTTCTTCAAATAATAAGAACGCTGTAAAAGGATTCAAATGTGAATTAAGGAAATATATGCATTAGCTGCACAGGAAGGACTTGTCTTTCCAAACAAAAAATAACTGCACTGTACTTTCTACATTTCTCTCTTCTTTTCCACGGCTCTCCATTTTGCGCAACCCCTGTTTCTCTTATGTCACACCTCACCAAGACCAGTGAGCAACCCAGTTTTACAGCTGCGTTTGATGGACAGATGAGAACTGGAAGCTTCTTCAAGTCCACAAAACTAAGCGTTCCCCTGTAAAATGATTGTGGAAGGGTAGAAAAAAAATAACAAAGGGGAGGATCAGTAGAAAATCCTCAGAGAATACTGGATCTGAGCATATTTCCTGTTTTCTTCCGCTGAGTGCAAACATGAGGCGCTGTGGAGCAGTCAGAAAGGTTGCTGCATTTAATGGGCTGTGAAAGTTTGGCTGACCTGGTGTAAGGACAGATGTGAACACACCAGGGAGGGAATAAGGCCTGCAGGGAATTCAAAACCATTTGAATTTGAATTCAAATTCATCGTACGCTTAAAGTGAGACTATATCACCATTTAAAAAAAGAAACAAGTTCTAGTCTTATATTGCCATTTTTATTTAATTTGCTCAAACAAAACAATATGTTAGCATGTAAGAAAGACTAATTAACGTGAGAACAGTATGGTACAATGCAGATGATAAAAGAATAAGTCTGGAAACCCATCCATGAAACTTGCTTCAGCCAAATTCATCCTACAAATATTCCCACAAATTCACAATTCTCTCAGTTCCTTCAGCAGAAAACCGGGTTTGCAGACAAAGATCAATGTTTCCATCAGCAATCTGACATCAACATGGAGCAGACCTCACTGCAGAGGACAAAATAGTTTTTCTCAGAGATTTCCAAGTGTGTAAAGAAAGATTAGCTGCTGAACACAAACGGTCTCTGTGATATTTAAATGGCATGAGGGAACACAGAACACTGCAACCAGACTTGTCTGGACTTCTAAACAGGGCTTGAGGTTTAGAAAAGAAACATCATCTCAGAGCAAAGATCATCTTTGAACCCTTACAAGCCTCATGTCTCAAAGGTTTGATTGTACTTCTGAGCTGTAAGAAAAGCAAAATCACAAATGTAAGAAACCACATTTATGTAAAAAAAAAAAAAAGAAGAAGAAGAACAAGAAGAGGATCCTGGTGGAAAGGTGTTTTCTTGGTGGGGAACAGCACCAAGGTCACGGAACTCTCCTTTCAAATCAAATGACCGTGATGCCAAAAAAAAAGAAAAAAAAGAAAGACAAACAAAATAATAACTGCATGTGATCATAATTACAGTCCCTAGATATTATTACTAGTCTTCTTTATAGCTTTGACATATAAATGCAACTTCAGAACAAGGCACAGACCACATAGCTTCACAAAGAAAAACTTCTCTTGATCGAAACAGTTCACCTGCCATCACGTCCAAAGCACTGAATATAGAGATGGACATCTTCCTGGTTTTAGATCTCTTGACAAAATGATACAAAAATAAGAAAGGCGACTTTGTTGAGAGTGATTATGTTTAGCAGGAGACTTTGGTGAGATAGCCACACTGTTGGCGACAGAGGCTTTAAGCAACTGTTGTCAGAGTATGTTGGTTTGCTCTGTGGGTTTTTGTCTTAAAGTGCAATCAATGCTGTGTAAACACTCAGGACAGGGAGCCTCTTGGCCGGGTGTTTCCATTAAAAAAAAAAAAGTTGGATGAAAAGATGACACAACTTTATGAACAGAGAGTTAGAGCATGAGATAGACCAGCTGAAACAGATGCCAAAAACTCTTGTCAGACTGAAGGATTATGGCGTTTGTCTAAAATGTCTAAACTGGAATTGAAAGCAGCTGTTTTTGTTTTGTGTTTTTTTTAACAAATTTGACCCAAACCCAAGAAAATAACTAAAGGGGAAATATATATATATATTTTTTAATTGTAGCAAAGCTATAACATCCAAGCCCTTGAACAGCTGTGTTGTACGAACAGCCGCAGACAGCCCCTGATTAACAAACCTTTAGGCAGGACAACGACTCATTAGCCAATTCTCCTAATTGTACTGGGGCATTCCACAGATTTTTACACATTAAAAAGTCTACAAGAGGAGCCTCAGCCTTTGGAAACAGTTGAGTAATGTTTTCTGCGACTCTAAAAGAGCTGAAGTCTGAGAGATAACCCAAAATTTGATCAGAAACCAGAACAGTTTGAAAGACATGGGTGTTAACCAGGCAAGGAGGGTTTCATGAAAAGACACTATCAAGGTGCATTATGGGAACTGTAGGACCAAGCATTTTTAAAGCTTGACTCAGTCTCAGGACTAAAAGTCAGAATGTCTTGGCCTCTGCTGTTGTGATTTTGATCCTTCTTCTTAAAAATATTGGCCTATTGCAAATCTCCCCAACTTAATGGAAGCTAAATATTAAATCACTGCTGCATCCCTTTAAGTTAGACACACTGTTATTGTCGCAAAGGAACCAGAAAGGTAACTATGACGATAGTATGCACACTGTATTGCCTTGTAAATTCTCTGTTTGATGCTTGTAACAATCAAGATACCACAAAATTCACCCTGTAGATCCTAAATTACTTAAAGTAGAACTCTCAGACTTTCAGCAGGACATCCTATCTCCTTAGGATCCTCTGGAAGGGTCACAAGGTTGTTACTAAGGTTTGATTGTATTAGTGAGGCCGTCCCTCCTCAGGATCTCATTTGGATAAAGAGAACTGAACCAACATGGACTTTAATCTGTTACCTTGACATGCAGTCTTGGAGCAACAGCTACAGTTTATGGACACCAGTCTCAGCTAACAACATATCCCTCTGAGGTTGACTGTACACAACAAACTCAGCCCTAAACTGAAAGAAACGATGAAACCAAAGTGTTTTAGTTCCCTTCTACCTATGTTCAGGGAAAATACAGTTTTAAGGATTTGACAGAGGCAGGAGAAAAAGGCAAAGACAAAGAGATGAAACGAAGACGTCATCACTAAGCACTGGTGAAAGAGTAAATGGCACATTCACGTCCTCATATGGACACCATCTCTTACACAGTTGGGTTGACCTGTGCACCTTTAAAGTTTAAAGTTTTTACTCTTATAAATGCTGTAAAATAAAAATAAATGATAAAAAAAAAATCAGTTCAACTCCAATGTGGCTAAAGATACAGTATCCTTGGATGTTACAGGAAAAAAAATGCTAAATAATAAAGGAGAGTGTTGTGATGGAGAAATTCCACAAAATCATGTCTTACAGTGTTGTTCTGATATTCGTTCATGTCAGCCTTCAGTTCCACAGAACATCTGCAATACAGTCGACAAGAGGTGGCGTAGTAACAGTAAGAACTTGCCCAACAAGAGCTCAGGAGGGCCAAAAAGGACAGACACACACTGAAATATGTTTGGTGGTGTTGGGACTTGGGCAGGCGGGCCTTAAAAGAGATGCTACACTTATTGCTTGTAATAAAACTTGTGAAAGTTAATACAATTTTCGTGGCAGACTTGTGACCTTCACCTCGTAAAGAAAAGGACCATACGTGCACCAAACAGAGTACCTAAATATGACAAACAGGACAGAGACCGACAGAGAAAGGGCGAGAGAGTCCTCAAATCAAAACGCACAGGAAGGAAGTCATTTCTATCTACACGTCTGGCCATGGTCAACTAGCATGACGGTAAAAATCTCTCCACAGAGCGCTCGCTTCAGGAGGGAAACAACACTTCTGATTATGATACCACAGGTGATGGAGAGACAGACGAGAGAGCTTCCTGTTTAAGGACTGGATTATTGAGCTACTTGATATGGCCGTAGATCTACACGGAAACAGACATGGTTGATAGATACGTGTGTTTTTTTTTGTTTGTTTTTTTTTCTAAATAACTTTTTCTCTCTTTTGTACATGTTCAGGTTAAAATAGTATTTTAGGAAGACAAGCTTTACAGTGTCCTGCAGTGGTGGACTTCACCAGAGACCAGAGTCAGTCCCCCCCATACACACTCACACACACCCAAACATGCACACACTCAGGCACGCTACCCCTATGGCATTATGGGAAAAAAAAGTTTTTATTTTCCATCCCCACCTTCTTCCTATCGCCACACTCGCTTAGTAAAACGCGGCCTTTGATAGTAAATCACAAGAGTTGACTCTGAGCATCAGTGTTGCTGTTCACTTATGCGCCAATGGTTAATACAGTATCATCAGAGAGTTCAGTATTATTTTGTGTGTTTTTTTTCCCTTGTTATAGACAGAGAAATCATCTTTGCATAAAGATTTTTGCTTCTCGTTCAGACCGTGCACTGTCCCCCAGGATGAGATGCCCTCAGCTGGAGGGGGAAGGGAGTTGAAGTGGGGGTGTTTGGGGGGTAGCGGGAACACGGGAATGGATTCTGTGAAACACAGCTATCAGGGTTACCAGCCTTCCACCATTACCCTGTCCATGGTTGTTTTGTCCAGCGCCACTCCACCCCAAATAAAGTCCTCTCTGAGTATTAATATGATTATTGTTGTCATCGCCGCCTCCGTCGTTTGTCGCCGTTGTATTCCGCTGTCGTTTTCTGTCGTGTCTTAAATTAACCGTGGTTGGCCTGTAGGGTCACGTGGATGTAGATGTTCTGAACAGCAAGTCTGGATCCTCTACGCCGTGCTGGACTTGCCCAGCTCCTCCCTGATTGCTGAGGAAAACAAAGTGAAAGACAGATGCCTGCGTGTGAGAATCACTGCGTTATTCTTAACCTGAGCTCACCCTCATCTCAAACCTCACCTGTGTAGTAGAACGTTGCAGTAAAGTGCAGCGTACATGAAGTAACAACAACAGAGGCTGAACACATGGAATGACCATTAAAAGCCATTTGAATTTTTAGATAATTTACTGAGAAATGATTAGGTACTGTCTACATTTCTGCATCATACTGAGTGCACAATGTTTTTAAAAGTCAAAGTAAATGATTTTTTTTAAAAAGTATTTAGTTACTTTCGAATATATGTTGCTCATATAGTTCACTCAAATGACAGAAAATGTGGTGGAGATGAATCACACGCATCGCAGCATCTTTCAGAAACAATGTCCTGGTTAGTCTGGATAATAGACAACCTGCACTGTGAAGCTTCCTTTTGGAACTACTGACTATGGAAAAAGACCCAATGGAAACTGTGGTTTATCCAAAATAACCAGCACACTGTTTCTGGCAAGAGATATTACTGTTAAATATACTTGAAATATAATTTAGTGACAGAAACAGCCCTCCAAAAAGCCTGGACCAGCTTTGGACCACGCTACTCAGGCTCTCTGGGGTCTGTGTGGCGGCATGGGCCCTATGAGGCAGCGTGTCTGCAAAACTGAAAATCCTGCTGTTGCTGCAACAACACCAGAGCTCCAGCTGCATTCTCCTTATGCATGTGAAGAAGCTGCTGTGTGGCATGTTCTCATTAACGAAACCACATTCTGTGTTGCTATTAAAGTTATGAGTCACCATACCCTTGATGCCAACAAATGAGCTTCTGTATGTATCTGAGAAGAGATTGCATATGTTATTTCACTTCCTGTCTTCAGCCAACCTTTCAGGTTTAAATCTACTAAACATATACTAAATCTGAAAATTCTATTTAAAAAAAATGGAGGAAAAAAAAAAGAAAGGGTAAAAGCTGCATTGCAGTTTTTAGTGTCTGATATGTAGATTCTTGACTAAAGAGACTTGTGAAAGCTTCACTGGTCTTTCTGCAGGATGAGTGTATGTGTGAGCAGAGAGCACCAGTTTCAATGACAGTTACCATCGATGAGCTCTTCTTTTAGCTTTGACAACTCCTTCCTCATCTCATCCAGAATGTCCTAAAGAAAGATCAACAAAAGCAACGTCACATTTTCATGCAAACGGGATACGTTTCATTAAACCTTAGAGAAGACAGAGACAAACCAGACCTGGCAGCTTTCATTCCGACCTGAGGAGAGGAGATGATAACTGACAGTTTCCTTTAGCTTCTGTATTTAGTTAGGTGGAGGTGCTGCCAGCAAAGGGAGATTATCTGTCTACTTTAATCCGTGTGAGATTAGGCCTAAAGACTTGCTTAACAACAGAAAGACGTAAACAAACTGACTGAGATTAAATGAGTAAATTAGTATTATGAGCCTCAAGTGTGAGCTATGATCTCTTGCTTTGACAACACAGTGAATGAGAAAATGATAGTGAGTTTAGTGGTGACTCTGTAGGGTGCCATCTGTCTCACAGTCCTACTGCTATGACCAGTTGTAATGACAGATAGGCAGGAGTCTGAGACACTATATACTTATCTACCAGGCTCATTCACAGCAGTCAGGGGGAGAAGCTGCCTTATAAAGGACGGGTCGCTGATCACACCCACACTGTTTTACTGGTAAGAGGGCAGTCTAATTATTAAAGGAAAGAAAGCCTGACCAATGAAAATCCCTCTGTCAGTGTAGGTTAGGCATCAGATAATTCATTTTCGTATTATATACAAATATAAACTCACAATCAAAAGCAGAATTATATATAGACCTCAAATAATGTAGGTACTGAGCCCCCATATCTGTGTTTTGAGCAACATATTGGCACAAAAACATACACATATAACCTGTGCAATTATCACAACTACTAATCCCTGCAAAGAGGTCTTGTAAGTATAAAGAGCTATAGATCTTTAGGAAAGAAATTCATTGCTATTTGGAAGTGCTAAAAATCAATCCAGTGGAACTGAAATGTGGAACTAAGAGATGGACAGACAACATTTACATTAATGACAACATTTACATTAAAGCACAATAATGAAGAAAGTGAAGGATAAAAGGTTAAAAAGGATAGAAATTTGTGACATTTGTGCCAAAAAGTTGCATAACAATGAGGAAAAGATATTTAGTCACACACTGACACAAACAGGCACCAGCATTACAGAATATATACCCCCTGTACAGTGATGAAGTAAGTATTAACCTTAAAATGTGTGAAACGTGGTCCTTAGTGTTTTTGTACCTGTTTCAATCTGTCATAGTCAACAGCTTCTGTTGGCACACCGTTGGCACTTAAGGATGCAGTAGGTGTAGGAGTGGATTTAGGTCTGCAACAAGAGACAAAAAAAAAAAAAAAGAGCCGGGAATGAGGTGGACCAAAAAAAACAACAACAATGGGACAGTTACAGAGCAACACCAGGATATATCACCCAAACTGTGCAGTGCACACTTCCTGCCTCTTATGTAAGCTAATGTAACAATGTGGCCTGTAAGAATGGCCAGTGGATTTTATGAACATAAGCCAATGTACTGTTTAATGTAAAGAAAAAGGTTTCACCATTTTCTGCTGCAAACCCTTGAACAGAAAATAAACGATGACCTTCATCACACCCAGAAAAGCTCACTCCTCAGTTTATTGGTTAGCTGCTGTTTCATCTCACACCACAAACCTTCGGATTTTACTAATTTCTTCAGTGTCATGTCTCGTAACCTGATTTTAAATGTCTGCGCGCGCACACACACACACACACACACACACACACACACACACACACACACACACACACAAGAAAAAACGATGCTGGCAAAACTGCAATTAAGAACCTGGTTGAAGCATGCACGCACACACACACACACACACACACACACACACACACACACACACACACACACACACACACACACACACACACACACTTGGGGAACTGCGCTAACTTAGGCATGCGTGTAAACACACACACAAAAATGCAAACACACACACAGTTCACAGGACCAAAAAAAGCCTGTCCTGAGGTTAGTTACCTGCAGTAACACACATCCTATCCCACATGTCAACAAATTATCCATTAGAGCATTAATGTGTCCCTCAAAGAGACATTTGACATCTGGAAACAACCTAACCATTTTTTTTCAGCTCACATCTGTCTGCTCAGCCCTTTGGGACATTTTGTCTTCTTGTATGTCTGAAGAAAAGCGATAAGCCTGGAGGATGCCAACAATTAATGGATAGGCACGTAGAATCAGACACACTGAGAACTATTTGCCCTTTGTGTGAGTCGCTGGGGGAATATTCACTGAGCAGCCAATCGCGTTAAAGAGAGGAAGCATGACAGGAAGGAGAAGTGAAAGAAAAGGAAATGAGCTCGACAGCAGGTCATTTAGTAGCTGTGGGGTGGAAATACTGTACTTCACTGGCGGGAGGAAATTATCCTCGTACTGCTTTAGTTTTTTTTTTATTTTTTTTTTTTTGGGGGGGGGGCGGGGTGTTTCCCGCTTAAAGCTTAAACAAAAGAAAAAGAGGAGGTGGGAAATAGATTCAGGTAGAGACACAGCTCAGTCCAATGTGCTTTTAGTGTTCAGAACTTGTGGTATTACTTCATTTGTTCAGTCTGTTCATGCATTGCATGTTAATGTAACTTCATGCTGAACAAATGAAAATGATTGTTGGCCTTTTTGTCAAATTACACATTAACATTTTCTGCTCCAAAGTATTTTTTTTTAAACAAGCCTTACATTGCAATGCTCAGGCATTCATTTAGAATTTTTAAAACTGTAAATTATTGTAAGAAAAAAACGTATTTCAGATGATCACAACAGCAGTGAGTCTGCTCAGCTCTCTTTGGGCCATATATTAAAGTCACTTTTAATAAGCTGGAATCAAAAACGCCCATCTGGTCTCCTCTCTTGGGCATGCGTGCACACAGACACACGCACACACACAGTAACACACTTAGCAGGGCCTTATCTGTGCGAACGTGTTGGATCTGTTCTGGCTCTCGGATGATAATACTGTGCCAAGTCTGCTCTGCACTGGGTGGACACTCATTTTTGTGTTTGTGTGTATGATAGGGAGGGTGTATAGCATGTGACGCACACATATGGATTTCCCTTTTTTTGAAAGGGGGGGGTTTGTGAGGCTGAGCAGCAGCATGCAAAAAACAATAACTAGATTACATTAGAAATCTCCCGACTGGTTTAGAACCCACGACATATTGTAACAAACGGCACATGTCAAACAACAGACGAACAGAGCTCTGGCCCCTGCAGGCTGATAAATGAACACAAACACAACACAGAATTCATTCCAAATGTTTCAGTCAAGCATTTAAATAGAACTCCTCTCAAAAAAAAAAAAAAAAGACACGTCCATCACAGCAAACCTCAAGGAAAAAAAATGAGACTGTTTTAAAGAAAAGGATTTCTCAAACTCTCCACTGCCTTTTCTCTCTACCTGTTGGAGGAATCTGCTCCCATGGGATATCTCCACGGAGACTCTCGTCTGTGTGAGCAGCAGAGACACTGACTTTACAAATTACAGCTTAGTATCTATGTATGTGCTGTATGTTCCCAGCCTAATCAGATTTTGGGTTTTGGGTCAGGGCTGTATCTGTTCACGACATACATTTTGCTTCAGAACCTTCAGCACTGTTCTATCGAAGTATCTTCTAGAAATTTTAACTAAGAACTGATCTGGAATTAAATGTATTATCAGCAGCTACTTAGCAGCACAGAAATGGCATTATTTATAGTTATGGGAATATTCCATACATTTACTTAACAACAACAATCTGTTTACTGAGGTAAAGAATTAATCCTACAGCTGATGCTTTTACAGATGTATTGAGGACTTATATTTGAAAATGGATGTTTAAAAGCCCCTAAGACCAAACCTAGAAGTAGTGTCTGAGGAGCAAAAGATTTGCCTTAGTAACAACCAAATGTGTCACTGAAGTAATGGAGCGTTTATGTCTTTAGGAGGTGAAAATCCACTAAAATACGTGTGGAATAATACCCAACGTTTGCAGTACAAATGAGGAAACCACAATTTAGACCGTACATAGAACATACGGTGTGTGTGTGGCTGTGATGCATCATCCAACCAAAGAGGCTAACAGCATCCAACAAAAAAAAAAAAAAAACTAGCAGCCTTGATAATGGCGTAGCTAATGTGATTCTTCTGCCCTGCTCTCCTGCTCATTCGCACAAAGACGCCTCAGCAGTAAGTTGGGTGTCTGACGTACATCCGACGTGCACACGAAGGCCACATAAGCTTTAGTGATGTTAGCCAGCACTGAACGGCCCCAGCAGCACATCATGCTAAAGCTAGCTGATGCTAACGCTTCAATATGTCCCCATGGTTTCTTTTACTAATTAAAGAAACTAGTAATTAACATAATTGGTAGGTAACATACACCTTGAACCCTTCTGAACCATTTTGAATCATATAAAATGCACTTTAAGTGTAACAGTATAAAATATGACACAGTGTGAGAGAAGCAGAGAGGTGGGGACCTTCTGTACCTTCCAATAACTGGAGATTTGCTACCATTCATGGTGTTTGTTCTTTCCCATGGCTTCCTGGGCATGTCTGGAGAAAAAGACAACACACATCAGAAATATGAGAATCTTCTCACATGCTGTTCACCACTTCATTAAAGTAGATCATCTTGTAATCCTGTCATCACCATAGAAAAACAAACAAGTTGACTTCCAATGACTGTAAAACAGCAGATTTAGAGCATGAAAAGCAGAGACTTGGATCCTCGTCGCCTGCGTTGGGAAGATGCATTTTAATTGCTGACGGTTCCCCTAAGTCTTCAGACTCTGATTGCAAGTTCCTCCTGACACTTACCTGGTGTGCTACAGGCTGACATTTTAGGGGTTGTGTTTATTTCGCCCTCCTCCTATCGAACACACAGAAAGAGGGTTCAAAGGTCAGAGACGAGTCACACTAAGAGGGTCACCAATGTGATAAGGAGCAACAGATATCAAATGGAAACAGCGACAGACAGTCAGGAGGAGGGAGATAAAGTGTCTTTCTTTTGTCTGTGTTTCAGACAAAGACAAAGACGAAGCCTCCGTTCAGTCTATTTGAATTTAAACTTAAAACAGCAGAGATAAAGGCACTTTTCCTTACACGCTTACATTTCTTTTTATTCAGGGGTAAATTGTGAATGTGCAAATGCTAGTGTTGTACATGGGCCAGCATGAGTGACAATATATTATTAAACTTTTTTAAAAATCAGAGAACATGCAAAATATGCAAAATATGAAAATACGTGGAAACTTCTGAAAGGTCTGCTTTCCAGTTTTTTAATCACTGTTAAGCTATAGGAAAAAAAAAATGGTAGCTATAGTCAGTAAAAGTCGACCAGGAAAGGGATGCATTATGGGTGCAGGAATTAAGAAACAGCAAAGTGGAAGCATTTGGAATTAATTAGCAAATGAAAACAGCATTTCAATTGGAGAAGAGAATTTCAGAGTATCAAAAACGTGGAAACAATATCATACAATATGCTCATATATTGTAAATATAAGCCTGTTCTAAATAAAGGCCAGGTTTCTTTACAGTTCAGATAAGTATTTATTTCTTTATAGTATCTGACAGTAGGAATTTACAGACTGGAATTTGGTGCACAACATCCACCCAAGGCATGTAGGCTATCACACAGATAAAGCAACGTGTGATTGATTTGAGGCAGAAATGCAGTCTGCACACACTGAGGAAACCATGTGTAGTATCACACAGAGGAGCTACTGTGTGATTCAACAGTGGAGGGAAAGATGTAATGACACATTGGACCTAAATCAAACAAGATGTGAACATGGTAGACATGGAGGACGACAAAGCAGAGCTGATGATACTCACTGATCTCTGGTCAGGTTCAGGTGACGAGCCCTTCTCTGCAATTCTTCGCCTGCAAGATACAGAAGATTAATGTAAAAAAAAAAATCTAATATCATAAATTACAGTTCTTTCTCTCAACTCTATTCAGGTCATTCTCATTTCTACAGTTACTCATCTTTGCCTGCCAGAAAATGCTTTTACAACAAAGAATACAGGGAGACTGATGAGTGCATTAACAAAACCCATTGTGATTAGCTGAATAACAGCCACATACAGTTTATTGACTGTGTCTAGTTTGCCATTTCTGTGCACAGTATGTCTGAGACCCGCTGGATCTAACAATAATATGTGATGTGACACTACCTCCTGGCCAACAGGGCACTCATCTCCTCCATAAGCCCTCCTCCTCCGGGCAGAGGGCCATTTCCTCTGGCTTCAGTTTTGGCCCCTGCAGCCCCTACAGCCCCTACAGCCCCTGACACGGCTGCTGCCAGACTTGCCCCTGCATCATCACTCTGAAGAGACACAAGCAACATCTCCAGTGAAAAACAAATTAATTTAATAAGTTGTTTACAACCAGAGGGAGGTATTAACCCTCTTTTCAGAATAAAACAAAAAACGAAAATATGTTGTTGGACTTTATGTAGTAAAAGATATAAACATTAGAAAACACCATGTTTCTTGTCAAATGTGTTGCTTTCTGTATTTTAAACACACAAGCAGACGTGCATTGTTTGGATGCACAAGCTGTCAGCATTTTATGTAAATCTCCTGAGTCTGGGATGAGATGTGACAGATGACGACTGTGTGTGTGTGCATGTGAGATCCTGCAAGAACTTGAATATTTCAGTGACAGTGATTTTGTGTGATTAGGTCTGAAGATTGTGTGCGAGTGCTGTGTGTATCAGCAGTGTTTCTATCAAGTGAGTGCTTCACTGAAAAAAAGACAAAGATGGACAGAAAATCTGTGTATGTGCGCATGCAGCTAATTACATTAATAAAGCCTTTATTTACTATATCTTGTGTGATTTAGACGCAAAGAGCTGTAAGAGTGTAGACATGGGGTGTCAAGCTTTCAACTGATCACATAACCAATCAAGCGCTCACCCGTGGCACTTTGCGCAGCTTGGCTCCAGCGAGGGCGGCAGCCAGGCCTGAGAGGGGGCGGTCCTCTGCAGGAGAGAACAGTCCGGCGGGAAGGGGAGGTGCTGGGGGAGGGGGTGGGGCTCCAGGGGGAGGAGGTGGGCCTGGCGGAGGAGGGGGCGTACCACACGGAGT
This sequence comes from Toxotes lorentzi, assembly GCA_037833715.1. Lineage (NCBI taxonomy): Eukaryota > Metazoa > Chordata > Actinopteri > Toxotidae > Toxotes > Toxotes lorentzi. Next base: position 17,536,693 of record JBBMJY010000011.1, on the reverse strand, counting down.
CAGTGTAGGAGGGAGTGGAGGAGGTGGGGGAGGTGGAGGGTGGGCAGCCGGGGTGGTGGGTGTGGCGGCCGGGGTGGCGGTCGCGGAGGTCACAGTGGAGCTGGGTGGCAGGGGTGGAGGAGGGGGAGGAGTTGGGGTGGTCAACCCCGGGGTCTGCACCATGTCTGTGGTGGTGGGGGGGGGTTCATATTGGGGGATGGGCAAAGACACAGGGAAGGAAAATTAAGTTCAACAGCCATTTTTCAGAACACAGAGTAAAAACCTGCTGACTTCAGGATCAGTGTGGTCACCTGTCTTAAATCTGACTCAGGGTCAGATTCACCATAAAATATCAGTTAGAGAAATGTTTTTAAAGTGGATCAGGACTGATCCTGATCCGACTGACTGTGAAACTAGCTCACTAACTTTCCATATACACTCACTGAGCACTGAGGAATATCTGCTGCACTTTCCAATCTCCTGTTCTACCACATCCCAAAGGTGTTCTACTGGATTCAGGTCTGGAGACTGGGGGAGGCCACTGAAGTTCACTGAACTGTTCATGAAACCAGTTTAAGACTTTAGCTTGGTGACATGGAGCATTATCCTGCTGGACGTAGCCATTAGAAGATGGTGAACTGTGGCTATGATGAGATGAACATGGTCAGCAACTATACTCCACTATATGCCACATGATTGGCTGATGGGATAACTGCATAAATAAACAGGCGTTCAGGTGCACTAAGTGCTCAGTGAGTGTATCATGGAGAATTCACAGCAGCATAGACTACTTTTACATTTGAAAAAAATAAATCTAAATACATTCCTTCATATCTTCCCTCTGTCAAATGCTCATTTGCTATTATTTTGTCAGTGTAGTAAATTTGACAAACCTGCTAAAAGCGGAGCAGCATTAAACAGCGTTTCAACCTGAATAATTCTTTGTCAGGTCACATTAACAGGTGACACCACTGACATATCTGCAGAGCATGGCAGAGATGTAATTTCCAAAAGAAACACAACATGGAGCACACATATTAGATATGACAGCATGCCACATCAAATCACAGCCAATGTCACTATCAACATGCAGCTTTGGTGAGTCATAGTGACTGGGTTTATGGTTAGGGTTAGCGCTGGGCAACATAAGAAAAAAAGTGGTATGTTAAACATTAAATCTGATTATCAATGTTAATTTTAATTAACTGTAATCAATAAAAATCAATTCTGATTATTGCCCAACCATATTTGGAGGGTTTACATTCCAATTAACAGAATTGAGACACTGAATGTTAAATCAACAAAACATACTTTTTGATGTAAATGGCACACATGCATACACACACCACACACACATACACACACATAATAACACATAATGACCAGGAGACAATTAACACAGGAGCAGCAGTTGTATTTCGGTTGATACCATCTGTCTGTATGTGATAAAAGCTCTAAGTCAAATGATGATCAGAATTGAAATTTAAAGTATAAACTAGTTTTCTTCATGTTTAATAATTGGAAGGATAGTAACTTTCTCTTTAAAGCTATGATCAATAACCCATGGGGGAATGTGAACGTGTGGCATATTAAACTGGCAGTCCAGTCCTTCAAGCCAATTATTTCAATGATCAGAGAGGTCAAAGGTCACTAGAGCTCCTCCTGCAGCTAATGAGAGAAAAGCCCAGGGATGAAGGTCAGTGAGGCAGAGGTATATCTGCATGTAAATGCAAAAGTAGAGTTTTAAGGCAAATGAACATTTGTGTAAAAATGTCAAAGACTGATTCAGGAACAGCTGTGCTTAGATTTTTAAACTCAGATAAAAGCTAATATAGAAAATATTTCAAGTCAAATGTTTGTTGTTTTCATATTTAGTGACACAATTAATCATCAACGCATGAGGATGGATGAGTGTGAATCATACTGAAAATTTACAATTACCATGAGGAGTGTGCTGTAATATCTACATGTCAAAGTTTTTTATGAATGTTTTTTATGAATGAAACTTGCTATGGGAGTCCACTGGCACAGTATTTAAATATATCAGTTGCACTACTGTAGAACAATCTGCTGCTAATATCTCATACACAGAGAGCATCCTGTTGTGAGCACATAAAGTTGGACTGACTGCACAGTGAAGTGTCAAATGATTGCCGTTCGGGCAAAATCATAAGATCAGCACAGTTGTGGAAAAAAAACCAAAAACAAACTGAACTTTGGTTGTGAAATGGATTGACGAACGGAACACAAGAAATCAAAGAAAAGGCAGACTTCAGTCAGTGAATGTATCCACTTAAAAACAGATTCCTATCAAAGAGACAGAACGCCATGCTGAAGGACCAGACACGCTTCATATCCAATGAACAGTCAGCCAGCAAGACCTTTTAAAAACAGCAAGCACATGTACATAAAGGGAGTTTATGAGAAGACTGACAAAGAAGTTAGACAGGCCTGTGCAACGGTGCCTACGACACTATGAGATCCCACTATAGTCACCACAGCAGCAGTTTGAATGTCAGAGACTGCAGCTAGATGTGGTGAGAAAAACTGAATCTGGAGTCAGGTTACCGCAGCCAGGACTGACACTCCTCTGTATCAGCCTGTGTTATGGGACTCACTCTGTGATGTGGCCAGTTCAGCAAGATAACAGATCCAACAGTGTTCGGTAGCCCCCCCCCCAACCCCAGTTAGTGTGTGAGTCAGAAGAAGTGAAAGACAGAGGGGAGAGAGGCAGTGAGAAAGAGAAAGCAGAATCCAGACTGGAGGCCTTACCCTGGGGCTGACAGGAGAAGCCCCCCTGAGACGAGTGGGGCTCTGGGCCTGCGGCTGTGTCTGGCTCCCTCGGCCCCAACAGGCCCAGGCCCACGGGGAGGGAGAGGTGCTCAACAGAGGCAGAGGTGGCGGCAGTGGCTGCAGCAGCAAGGGGCGCTGTGGAGGGAGAGGGCACACCGGGAGCCTGGGATGAGGAGGGGGGAGACGAGGCAAAGGAGGAAGACGGATGGGGAGCTACAGGTGAGGGGAGAGGGGGAGGGGTAGGTGGGGGAGGTGGGGTTGGACAGGCAATGCCAATAGGGGTATGACTATGAGGGATGGTCAAGGGAGAGGGTGCGGGGAACATAGGTGGGCCGTTGGGGGACGGCGAGGGGGGCTTCTGGGTAAGAGGGGAAGGTGCTGCGATGGGGATGAGTGGCCGAGGACCTGTGGCCTTTCCTGGGGGACTGCTAATCATGACAGGGGGTGATGGAGGCAGCGGGGTAAAGTTGCACGCTGACCACACCACAGACTTGGGTGGAGGAGGAGGTGCGGGGGCTGGAGCAGGAGCAGGAGCAGGGGGCGGGACTTGTGGGAAGGCTGGCTGTCGCCTCGGGACTGTGGCGTAGTGAGGCAGCACTGGATGGAAAGCGGAACCGAGCGAAGTGGCGAATCGGGAGGCAGAGTGCCTGAGAGGCGGGGTGGGGGGTGCGGTGGAGGAGGGCGACGGCGTCCCAGGAGCTGGATAGGTGGGCGTGGACGGAGATACGGGTGTTGAGGAGGTTCTGCCGTACTCCTGAGGTGTGGGAGTGTACAGGGTGCTTTCGAAAGCTAAACACACGCCACGCCAAATGGACAAACCAAAGGTCAAGGACAAGACAGGACAGAGGGGAAAGGGAGACAGAAGGAAGGAAAGAAGGCAGGAAGGAAGCAGCCGTTGTGCACACAGGAGGGAAAGACAGCAGGTCAGCAGAGAGAGAAGGAAGGAGGGAGGGAGGAAAAAAGAGAAGGGGGCAGATGAAGCAGAAAAAACCAGCACAGAGCTATATATATATATATAAATATACGTTTTATTCCAGGTTGTGTGTGCTTTCTTGGGCTGAGGTGATGCTACTATGTTAGTGGACAGGTGTTAGCACTGTGGACAGAGCCAGAGACACAAAGCTTTCACAGTCATGTTCGCAAGAGAAGAGAGGGAAAAATGAATGGAGCGAGGAGGAAGGTCCAGATTTTACCATGTAGCACATACCCACAGAACAGCCTCAAGTCTGTTCTAGCTGCAGTGGGTCGCAACACCAAGGAGAAATTAACCGTATTTACCAAAAGACCCAACATGCACCAGTTAATATTATGCTTATCAAGATCCATTCATTTTAACAGTTTAAGCTGTACACAGCATAACTCAATACAAGGACCAAAAACCAGCTTCAGCAATGAAAACAAGTTCTACATCTCCATGTAAATTAAAATGAGAGTGTATCTGCTTCATCTTTACTGCACAAAGCCTTCAGTCCATAATTCCTCCAGCAGAATTGCTATTGGCTGCAATAATACTGTGCTAGCATCTTGCTTTTTGAAGCCCACTTTGAAAACTGTGTTCAGTCAGTTTTGCAGTGGATGTTAAAGGTAGAAACAACAGCTATGATTCCATAAACACAAGTCTTTCATCCAACCAGGTTTTAGTTGCCACGCCAAATTCAACTGAGGCCCCAATGAGTGACAATGTGCAACGTATGGGTACACAGTCCCATTAAGCTAAACATACTAATTCTAATTTATTATAGTGAGGAGTAGAAATAAATGAAGGTATGATGAATTCTTTTGTGCAAATTTCAGAAGGTGCTCGTTTCACTCCTTTTAACATCAGTGCTTCTATGTTGTTTAAGTGAGGATGATGCTCTGTGTGCTGTGATGTACTTAAACCTTTGTCTTTACTAACTGCTATCTCATAGACAGCAACGTCTGTGTTTGAGTAAAGCTCACCTCTCGCAAAGGAAGCAGACTGATCTCTGCTGTTTAAACTGCGCAGGTGTTATCTGTTATATAGCTCAACCAATACAGAATCTTTACGGCTGACAATATATTGATATTTTAGAGTTTAGAAATAAATAGGATAGTGGCCGAGATATATATTGTGATAAGCTCGTTTCAGATAAAACACTGACCTGACTGATGTTTCTGGCCTTATGTTGTTGTCCCAGTATCTTTTCATATGAACTGAGTGTCCTCTGAGCCTCAGCTCTTATTGTAGATATTCCAGTTGAGTGGTGAGTGCGGGGGCTAGTCGCCGGTGTCAGGTTCTCATGCTACCTGAGTCAGCTGACTGAGGAATGGATAATTACAGTTGTTGATAGCCTTTCTGTCAGTTTTAATCTATACTGCACTGTTCTTCTGTACACCCACAGCTCTACTTCACACATCTTAATGGAATTTAATAACACCCTTCTCTATTCTTTTTAATGCGGTATACAGTGAGGGCGACTTACTGTTTAATATCATCTACTCTGTTTCAGTAAAGCATATGTCTGTCCTGGCCCAGTGCAGCCCTCTCTACTTAATTACCTTGATTGTGTTTGTTTACGTGCTGCTCCAGCTCTTAGTGTAGGCTGAACTGCTGTTGTATTGGCCAGCCATATGCTTTCAGTGTATGTGTATGTGTGTGTGTGTGTGTGTGTGTGTGTGTGGGGATAGTGTGAAGTTGTTAATCCACAGTTCACGTTCTGCTCCACTTCCCTTCAGTACTGATGTAAGTCTACACCTTTTTTAATTCTTATACTCATGACTTTATACAGGGATCAGAATGATTGTAGATACTGAAAAGTGCCTGGCAACAAAACTACAATGCTGAATGTTATTATTTGTAGTAACAGATGATTTAACATCTCATCTAGTTTCCTGTCTTGCAAAGGGACAAACGTAAACCACACAATTCCTCACAGACGTGGCTCAGATCTACACACACAAATTCATACATACAAACTCTCCTCCACATACACGCATGACGATTTTGACCGGACGCTGCTTTGTCTCACACACACAAACAGACACACACCGCAAGGAATGCTGCTGGAACCCACATGAACACCTAATCACCAGTCACAAGACAGAGAAAACTGTTGGAGACCGCCTGGCTCCTTTCCTCCTTTTTATTTCTCCCAGCTAAACTTTCTGACAGCTCATGCTGCGTTTACCATTTATCCTCTCTGACTGGAGTCAATGCACAGTCCAGCTTCCACTCCACTGCGCACACACGCACGCAAGCACACACACACACAGACACAGACACACACACACGCACACACACACACACACACGCACGCACCCACACACACGCACACACAATTACTTTTCCAGCTCACCACACACTCCATCTCTTTTTCATTCACCCACATTTTTCCTTCATGCTTTCCTTCTTCCTCTGGGTTTCCTATACTTCTGCCAGCTATTTTTTTTCTATCAAGTCCATCAGTCCTCTCCTCTTCACTAGCTCCATCCTCATCCGTTTGTCTCCATTCCTCTCGCTCAACTTAGAGCTTTTCCATCCTTCTCCACACTTCTTTTCCATCATTCCACCACCCTCCTCTTCCTCTTCCTCTCTCTCTCTCTGTCACTCTGTAGCTCTGGGCTGGTCATGTGACTGAGAGGCCCTAGCTTTGCTCTGCCATTCCACAACAAACGCACGACCAGAACACACCGATTATGCAGACAGCCGGACACGTGCACACAAGAACATTAAGCGCACATGCACACATGAGAAGGCGACAAAGCCATACAGCAGCCAAGCTCCTCTGTGCTAAACTAACAGGAACTTTGACATAAAAAGCACAAAAACAAAAGCCTGACAGTCAAGTAGATCCACTGTGGGCATTTAACACTTCACACTGCAGATTTCTTTTGAAAACACACACACTGAACATGCTGAAGAACAGCGTACACCAGGTTAATTTTTAGTCGCACACTATGCTGCAGCATGATGAAAAACAAGAGAGGCAGGACACATAATTATAGACGTTATGATGTCTGGAAGAAAAAAGTAAGAAAGAAAAAAAAGCACCGCGGGAAAGGGACAGCTTCACATTTTGAATTTCGGTTTGTCAGTTTTTTCATTGAGTGTGTTTCTCAGTGTTTCTAATGAAACGTGCTAAAGATGCTAATTAGCCGTTTTCAGCCAGCTTGAAAACCAAATAAGGGACTTTCAACAAAATGTGCCTCATGAAGACTGGACAGAAAATAATTCAGGTAAAATTTTAGTTTAAAGTTGTCATGAGCCTGACAACAAAAGTTGTGAGCACATGATGATCACACACTGACCAGTGTTTCTGAATTGATTAAAAAAAAAAAACAACAAAAAACTTTAAGAAGCCACAGCTTTACTGAGACTGTGTCTCAGACCATCACACTTTAATAGCAATGAATTCTCAGTGTTACTGCAGAAGTTCTGACAAGGAATCACTGCAGCCAGTTTCAGACACACACACAGTCACACACACACACACACACAGTCACACACACAGTCACCCTGTAAGAGAGAAACACAGAACTGTGAAGCGTTAAATGTTAAATCACAAGCTCACATCAAACCCATTGGACTCATATGCTCAAACACACGATGCGTGTGTGTGAATGTGTTTTTCCTGCATTTCAGTGTGATCCAGTGTGTTTGTTCTCCTCTGTGCATTATTGTGTGTGACATGTGAAATAGCTCCTCCCTTTCATCCTGGGGGTCTTGCGTGCACGCACACACTCACAAACACACACATTCATCCCTAGGGGTCTCATCAGCTTCCTCCCTGATGATGTATTTTTAGCCTCTGATTAACACAGCCGAACTTTGTCTGCCTGCCTGTGTGTGTGTGTGTGTTTATGCATGCATATGCTAATAGGCCAACCATAGCACCACTGAAGCATGCCACACAGCACAGCCTTCCCTACTGACCCAGTCTTTAAATGTAGGAAATTTCCCTTCTTACAGTATCACACAGGAAAAACCAGATCCCTTACAGTTCCAGTTTAGACTGTGTTAAGAGTGTTTCCCCACCTGTGGCTCCACCGTGTCCCTGCTGCTGCTGGATTAAAGTATTACTTACATTGGACTAAGAATATTTTTACCCATTTTTGTACATGACTGAGATTGAGCTGAGCTGTGTGAATACACAAAATTCACTATATATGCTCCAGAGTTCAATGACAAGAATAATTATCAAAATCAATAAACTGGAGATTTTGTGGAGGGGGCTGCAGGAAATCAAGGATGTCCTACATAAAGACAATAGCCGTGCTGTTATGCAACATGTCTGCACACCGCCACCATAACCCTGTCATTAGATTTGCGAATGTGTGTGTGAAGTGTCAGCAGTTTTGTGTGTGTGTGCGTATGATTGGTGTGGAGGCTGGCAGCACTCTTTCTAAAGTAACACACACCCACCTCTACGCTCACGTGCAAAGACTCACACACTTTCCCCCATGCCCGAGCGCCTTAGCAATCTGTTCATAGCTCCTGTTCAGCCTATGGACAGATGAGCGGAGTGAAGGCCACACTGCAGCACTAACAAGGCTAGCTAACAATGTTAGCACCAACTAGAGAGGAAATACACACAGAAAGCCACTCTCCAAGCTGGAACCCCCCCTCCCCTCCCCGAACTGTTCAGAGCTTCACTAGACTGGGCGTGAGTTTCTCACCTTCCCTCAGTAGCACCTTTCTGAAATCATCACAGTTTACTGGACATGAACTACACCTAAACTAAGGCTGTTTCTCTGTTGACGTCTCAAGTGAATCTTGTTGGAGCTGCAACTATCAGCAACATAACTTGCAACACAACATTTTCACCCAGTTACACTCAAACGTGCTGTTTCAGAAGGAAGCCGGGTCCCAATTCCACACTTAATACGCACAGGATTAAATCTCGATGTCTTGTTTGTTACGCTTAATTGGTGGTGACATTTACAATTTGACTAACATGCACTGGAACATGTACGATCTCCTGATAGTATGAGAGTATGTTGATTTTTACCACAAAAACAATATTTTAAGAATTAATTTTACAGTTAATATATAGTACATGCTGTGTAGAGTTAGCCTGTATCATGGAATTGGGACTCAATCCAAATTTCAATATCACATTTTTTATACAAGGTTAGTTCCAGGAACTACCTCAGGTCAAAATTTAACTTCGGAGAAAAATTCCTAAACTCCTCTCTAAAACATTCTGTTCTTATTTGAACATTAGACATTACTGATCATCATTCATAGTATCAGGTCATTTTTTCCCAGAAAATGTTCAAATGTAAAGATATTATCGATCCTGTACATCTTCAGTCCAACAGTCTGAGCTCCGGCCTTCAAAAACTCAAACCCTAGTGTGTATGAAAATGTGTGTGTGTTTGTATTAGCAGGAAATCAGAGTGTATCACTCACCGGCATTAGAGATGCGTCTCCCTCTCTCCCAGTCTTGCTGCTCTCTGTCCAACTGCTCCTGCTGCTCCCTCTCCAGCCGCTCTCTCTCCGCCTTCTCCCTCTCCATCAGCTCACGCTCGGTGCGCTCCTGCTGCTCCTGGCGCTCCCGCTCTAGTCGCTCCCTCTCCATCTGCGCCTCCCTCTCCTGACGCTCCCGTTCCTGACGCTCCCGTTCCTGACGCTCCCGTTCCTGACGCTCCCGCTCCTGGCGCTCTCGCTCCTGCTCGCGCTCCAGCATCTCTCGCTCCAGGCGCTCCTGCTCCTGACGCTCCCTCTCTTGACGCTCACGCTCCATCTCCTTCTGCCTCTGTAGCTCCTGAAGCTGCCTAGAGTAAGAGAGGAGAGGAGGAAACGAGAGAGAGAGGAAAGGGAGAATGAGTGACAACAATGCGCATCAAAACAAAATTCAGTAAAACTTAAATTAGTAAATTTGTGTGGGGCCCATCTTGACCCCTCTGACCCTGTTGTCATTATATAAGACATGTCATTACATAATAATTGCTCTTAGCCACAATAGCGGTGCTGTTATGCAATCACATCACCTTTGCTGAAATTTGGGCACATTAACAGCACACACATTGAGCTGCCTGTGGGGAAAATCCTGTCTTAGCTGCACAGAGCTGCAAAGAGCCAGCTGTGCATGTGACAGAGGAAACACAACAAAACTACACAAAAGATAAAAACTCTCATTTGTTTGTTTGGTTTTGTTTTGTTGCATCATTAACTTCACACGTTATGGTTTTGCATCGTAACGTGATGTTAATGATGCTGAAGTGTGGTGTGCTCAGCACAAACTGTGTTTGCAGACTCAGGTCTGATCACTAGGTGTCAGCAGAAGGCAGCAGCACAAGGGCTGCTAATGTGAGACTGAAGCAGCAGTAGAGGGAAACAGGAGAAACTGACCATGAAAGGAACAAATTCAAGTGTGTCCACATGTATGAGTTAAAGCATGTCAGAGAGAGGAAGACATTTCACATTTACCACTGCTGAGATTCAACGAAACAACTGTAACGATGTCTGTGGGGACACTGGACTGCTGCTGCAGCAGTTTGTACAAGAATGTCCAATAAGAGCTGGACACAAATGAGAACAGCTGCCATCAGAGGACGATATACGTGCCATACACTATACCATGGTGACAAATGTGTGATGCATGATGTAGCGATGACTGAATGGAAATGTCAGTGCAGATTTCTGCATCCACAGAGTAAGTGTACCATGTAATGCAAAGAGTGTGAAAGAGCCACATCTGAGATCCTGGACTAAAGAAGTTTTTGAACCTGCTGAGACAGCATGAGCCAGACACCTGTGGACCTAAAAAAAAACATGGCAGGTGGGGTGATTTTAATTATACATTATTACCATAGGATGCAGAGCAAAGACTGGAAAAGAAACATTAAGGTTGGCAGTGTACACTGAATAGTTACTACCTCTGAAAGATGTTTTCACACAGTGTAGAGTGTGGGGAGCTCTGTTTTATACTTCTGCTTCTAAGAGGCGGAGTTACCTCATAAATCTAAACCAACTAAAACAAACTTCATTAAAACACAAACTATCAGAGCGGCACTGAATGAGAAAACTTCCAGGTCATTATTTTATCTAAGGCAACGACTGTATGACTATGGGAGCAAACACAGTAAATATTTGACAGGCCTACTTAGCCAGGAACAAAATCATAATACTACAGCAGAGAGGGACGATTAGAGATTCAGGAAGGAGAAGACATTTTGACAGGAAAAACAGCAGTTCCCTCTGTGTATCATCTTCCAAGTCATGATACAAATCTGACAATAACTGCACCAAAGAGGAACAAGACAAGTTCTTTTCTAAAATAAAATAACCAACACTAACAGAAGAACATATGGGAAACATATTCAGGAGAAGGAAATATTACAGCCGATAGCTCTAATGTGCAGAGGAAAAATCCTCAGGCCCAGAAGGGATTCTGGTGACATGGTTTAAGGCTTTTAAAAATAAGTTCACTCCCTCTCTGGGTAGAACGTATAACTACAGTTTGAACACTGCTCATCATTTACCAGAAACACCAGAGGACCCAGCGTCTTACAGGCCTGTATCACTCATTAATGTAGATCCAAAGATTTTGGCTCAGGTCTTGACTTGGAGGCTTGAACCACTAATACTATCAGTATCAGTAGAACTTGATCAAACAGGCTTTATTAAAGGAAATAACAACCCAATACCACTGAGATTTATTTATGTTCATGAAACTCCTAACCACATCTGAAAGCTGTTGCACATTAATACAGAATGTCAGAGGAAAACCTCCATGCATCAGTTACAGAAAACACTGTACAACACTGTTGAGAGGCAGGTTTGGTCTCCTCTACATGTATTAAATGACATGCAGAAATCGGTACGTATGCACATATTTGGTGGGAAATGTGCAAAGATACAAGAAGTTTGGGGAGAGCTGGAAGATGAGGTGGTTACTTTGATTGGATATGACTTGGAGGTAGCAACTCTTCAGTGTGTTTCAGCAGCTACTCCTATATCTGGCAAGAAGGACTATTTTCATACTCTGGATTTCTAGGGACATCCCTGTACTGGACAAACAGTATAAGCTGGTACTGAAAATATTCCCTCTGGAAAAGTTGACCCACATCATTCATGACAGTGTCGAGGTGATTTATTAAGACATGGACACCAATCTCTGAAACGATGGATCTCTCTGAACTGGACATCGTTCTTGGAATGAGCGTAGCATACTAGCATACATGAAGTGTACTGTTCCATACTCACACTAACAGGTTTAGAAATGTCTTATAGATGGAAGGTCATGCTTGATCACAGTGACTGACAGAAAGAATAAGAATTAGTACAGAGAAAGAGTGTGTGTGTGTGTGTGTGTGTGTGTGTGTGTGTGGTGTGAATGGGGGAACAAGTTGTGGGAGGCTGTAATCTGTCAGGTTCTAACACATACAAGGTTCCCTGGAAATCTGTCATTTAATTAGAAAGCTTCAACTGTCCTGTCACACTCAATGATTTACTTTGGTCATAAACTGCTCGGGCTGTAAATGAACGAGCGTCACATTCATAAATTACAGGAGCAAGGAGGGAGACGTGGGAACTGGAGCTACATGTCACACACACACACACACACACCAAATAAAATGCTGTCAGGTTCTCTTCCCTCACTCATCCCACTCTCTTGAAAGCCGCCTCACTCATCAGCATTACTGTTGCTTAATGAAAACACTCGCTCCGTTTCCTTCCATTTGCCCAGGTGACACAATCAGATACTCTACCACTGACACACATCATATTTCAAAGCATGCTTGGACCTGCAGGTGCACACACGAGAGTGGTGATGAGTCGCGGTCGTCACTGTGTTCCCACGGTATGGTTTGGCAGTGGTGGTTCCTGTGCATCAGAATGCTGTGAGAAACCTTCCCTCTAATGCTAAATCATTCAACAGACAACCAAACGTGTCAAATACACACAAGCACCTGTTCTCTTCCAAAACATGAAAAACAGGTGACCTTACTTAACCCAGGAGGCATGACAAGTTAAATGCTGATTTCAGCACATACTGGGACAGTTTCACGAGCAGAGTAGAAACACAAAAAATGACATTTTTCTCTGCATCACAAATTATCTGTTGATTAGCTACTTATTGATGGGGCTTCTTTCTGATCTGGACAGTCTGATCTAACTTAACTTTTCTAACTTCTGGTTGTATTTTATTTTGGCAAGCTTTTGGCTGTTTGGCAGATTTTGTTAAATGAAAAAAATGGCAAAACTTGTTTATTTTTCTCCAAACTGTTGTATCAACAGAATCTATTTCATTGGTACTGGCACTGAAACTCATGTATCGTATTGGCACCAACATCAAAAACATTCAAAATATACCCAGCCGGACTGTTGACTGTGGAATCCTGGATTATGATAAACATTTATTTCATTCACTGATGTTAGTCGTCATTAGTGAGTCTGTGGACACAGCAGTGGCCAGGTAGGCCTCAGAAAAGCCTGAGCTAAAGGTCAGCACTGGACTCTTTTTATCAGTCTGCATCGATTCGCTCCTGCTGTTTTTTCCACTACTGTCACCATATCACACAGATATGCTGTCACACTGTCGCCATGAATTTAAAAAGCTTTTTTTTTTTTTTAAATAAGCGTCACCAGGACATATTTGTCCTAAAATTAAACCTACCACAGTCCACACACAGCCCCCTTCCACTCTGTCCTTTACATGTTACAGTCTTTGGAAACTAATTAAAAAGTAAGAATCGAGTGGTTCACATGCTATGTCCGGGCTTTGTCCCTGATAAGCTGCTGTTATGATTATGTGAAAAATGTCTAATTCTTAGTCCCTGAATAAGAACAAATCAAAATCTGAACATAATAACATAACAGCATCAACATAAGTGTGTTATGTACAGTCTTATTACACACACCTTCACACAGAGGATCAGGATCTAATCAGTGAATTAACCTAATCTATCTTTTGGTTGCATTATGACTGATTAAAGTGACTATAAGCAGCACCGAAGCTAATTCCCTCAAAACCTTGGTGCCTAGCTGTGACCTGGCTGCAGAGAGCTCAAGGCCCTCACATCCACCTGTCTGTGTGTGCAGCAATGGATTCTCCCCATCTAAAGCTTCTTTCTTCCTTCATCAATAGCGAGAGAAAGAGAGCAAAGAATGGAAAGAGACAGAAAAGAAAACAAAGAAAAAAGAAATAAAAGGTGAAAGGAATTTTAAAAAATATACACTGTACTGTACTGACTTTCAGATCGATTTTCCATATAAAAAATGAAAAAAGTAAATTTAATTCAATTTTCTACAGCTTTTTCATTTGTTAAATCAATGTATAATTAATATTTAGATTCTTTATTTTTCTAATTTCTATCTATGAAATCCTGAAAGGAAAAATGGAAAACAGAAATATAAGAAAATGTGAGTACTTTTATTTCAATTCATGTCTTGGATTGCTATGCAAATTTTCTATACTAGGAAGTTGGGACCTGCCCCAGTTCTCATGGTGTTTCAGTGGTCCACTGATGTAATTACAGACACACAGAAGTAACCTGGATTTGAGGCCAGTGGAAGCATGGCAGTGCCACGTCTCTGAGGGTTTCACGGTCTCTTCCGGGGGCTTCCCTCATCTACAATAATAGATTCTCTCTGATAGCAAATTAGTCCCAGTAGGATCCTCAGAGCTGTAACAGCAGCAGAAAATCTTCATGATTAGATACATCTCATCGTGTAATGGTGTGATGGTGGTGAAATCAGTCTCATCAGAAGGGGTGTCCACATGCAGTTAGGAAAGAGGAAGTATAAATGTAAAATGTGCAAAAAGTAATGTGTCCAGTGTCACATGGCTGAAATCCACAGAAATCAGGAAGAAAGCACTGATAACATCCACCTATTCACATGAAAAACACCTGGTCTCTCATATCAACTGCTGGCAACAACAGTGTTAGGGGTATGACTAACATCAGAGGCTGTCCAGCCACATGATGAATGATGGGTATTCTGTTACTGGGAAATTTCAAAAAATGAAAATGGAGATTTTCTGAGCACTGGTGGAGATTTGCTCTCTTTGAATCAGCAGTCGTTCCAGTGCACTTCAAGAACCAAAGAATAATTAGGAACAGGTGAATTTCAGTCTCAGATTCAGTTGGAAACCCAGCTCCGCATATAGCTGATCTGATACAGGAAATGACTTCTTTCACTGTGACTGATTTGAACTGTTATTTCATGTACATTTGAGAGCTAAAGTTTCTCAAGGCTAACCAGCCATCAAGTTTAAAGATATTGGCAGTGCATGCAGTGACAGAGGAATTCACATCCTCAATGAAAGAATCTCGAGATCCAGTTCAAAAATCCTTTGATGCCCATGAGGCAACAAATAATATGATCACGACTTCCACCACAGAAATGGCCTTAAATGACAAACTCTATGGCATCCAGCGACACACAAACACACACACCTCATCATTCCACAGAACAGGAGATCATAGCATTCCTAAACTATGTGCACACAATCTTAAAATAACCTGTCTGGAGAGACGTGTTTGAGATGAGTGTCTTTGGGGGGGGGACAACTGTGCGTCTGTGTATGTTTGTGCGCCTGCTCATAAGTTCAGAGGACAGCGAGCCTGTCGTCCATCAGAAGGACACCTTTGAGTTTACCACACAGCGTAAGCTTTTCAGCTGATGTCATGCGATCGTAACGCTTGCCTTCTCCGCATACACATTCCTGCTCAGTGAGAGCAGCGGCTCTCGCTGCCAAAATCTTCAGTAGTTCGACACATTTTCACTGAGTGGCAGAAAAAGAAAGAGAAACCCTCTGTCCTCAGTGCTCACATGAGCTGGAACTCAAGGTAGAGAGTCAGACCTGCTGAGGACACTTTCATTTACTGACACACTAATTATTTCAACTGTAGTAAAAAAACTAAACAAAAGAAGAAAAAAAACACCAGGAAAAAGAAGAGGTGGATAAAATAAACTGTAATTATACTAGTGTTATTATGTAGATAATCCATTTTTCCCTCCATCCCTGCAGCGTTTCCTGTGACACACTGCCACATGAGCCCAAAGCACAACAGTTGGTAATTTGTTGTTTTTATCAAATGCTGCTCTTTTTTCTTTTTCACACACACATTTGCTGTTTCTGGCCAAAGAGCTCTCAATTGTTTTGCGAACTTCAGTCAGTGACTTTTGTGATGAAGAAAGGTTTCCCTCTGACGTCTCCTCCATGTAGTTTGTGCATCAACTGCACAGTGGAACAGTGCACCACCGCTCAGCTAATCCTTGGTGCAGGTCCTTTGCAGTCATATGGAGGGTTTGATCTGCCTGTCTGACCAGCAGTTCTATCTGACACTTTCCAGATCTTCTTTTGACTCCCACGGCTCTTTTTAACTGTCATTTCTTAATGACATCTCAGACAGCATTTCAGGCTGGACGTGCTTCGATCTCTATTAGCTTCATTTTCAGATACTCATGAAAATAAATATGCAGTTCATGTTCTTGATAATAATAAAATTCAACTTCAGTAAAATTCTACTTGGCTGCTTTTGCTGCTAGTTTACCCAGTGCTGTTGTTGCTAAAAAAATTGAAAACAATTTACTTTAATTTAAAATGAAGACACTTGCCACTTTAATGTAGCATCAATTATTTGAATTCAGTGTGAATGTGCTGAAGCACAGAGCCTGAGGACCATACTGTCCTAATACTCACAGTCTGTATGAACTATTAACAATACATATTTGTTAAATAAATCTGAGTATTTTATTACTTTCAAGTGAGCAGTGCACAGATCCCACACTGAATGCCCCCTGTCTACACTGTCTACACACTTCTTGCCTCTGATGGGTGAATCTAAAGCAGGTTTCTCTTCACGTCCCTCTCCGCTTTGCAGGGGAACATCACGGGATTCAAAGCTGTGAAAAGCCTCCTGCACCGTTTAACTGGCATCTCACTCGCCTCCTGACAAAAGTTGCCAGGGAAACCGTTGCTAAGGGAGCGTGGGCAGTGGCACAGCCTGAATCCCCGCATGCACACGCACGCACTCGCACGCACTCGCACACATATTCCTTTACTCTTCACTCTTTGCAAGAACTTACTATGACTTAGTTCAAGACTCTGTGAGGAAGAGTCAGGGAGGATTTGGGGTGAAATCTGAAACATCTAAACAACGACGCCAGGAAACACGAAGGAGGACAGATGTATAGAAAGAAATATGCAAATAATATTAAAATGGGATCTGTAGTCACAGCGTATGGAGATCAAAGGGTTGCAAAGGCATTCAAGACTGGTTAATTCTCTCAGTTTAATAGTTTGGAGTTTGTTCATTAGCAACCAAATGATCAAAAGGGACTTAAAGACTGTAAATTCTGCTGTGGAGATAAACCTGAGGGAACAAAATGATAACAAAGCTCTACAAGGAAGCACACAAGCATCACATGAAACAGATCCATGGCAAAAGGAAAGCAGACTAAAACGATGCTCCTAATCCAACAAAATGAAACTGCACAGAAAGTGAGGGGATGGGTTTTAAATACACCATCATGTTCAGCGAGCCTTGTCTAACAGGTGTCACTGCAGTCACAGCTTGGAGCCACTTTCATGCTGCTCTGTAAGCTGCTGCCCTCCCTTTTCCACCGGCAACCCACCACTGATTCTTGAATAGAGACACACACCCACTGTTTCCACCAACCAACCAGCTGTAACACTTATCCAGAATTCCTCACGGCCGCGGCACTGATCCCCTGGTGGAGAATCACTGACACAGGAAAATAAGCAGCAAAGTTCCTTAGAACTGAGAAGCTGGACACAGAGAACGTTTGCAACTTTATACTGTGAAAAAAAGGATTTCAACAATTATTCAGTTGTCAAAGAAGCTGCTGATCATTTTTCTCTCTCTCTAAAAAAATTCTGACCTGATGATGGGGCTAGAAGAAAAGTACCAAATTCATGGCAGTCTGCCCAGTAGCTGGTGAGAGAGTTCGGTCTGGACCAGAGTGGTGCACTGACCGACACTGTGCCAACGCCACTGGCATGGAAACTTAAATGTACTGAAGACCCAGTTTAAAAAAATATATACATATCTACTGTATATATACACTGGTGATAATTTTGACAAACCATTAAGTCTTAAGTCCTGTTTCAGCTGCTTTATTTATTTTTGTTTAATCACTTTTGTTTTAGTCTTTTATTCTGAAATGTTTCTATGATTTTTTTTTTTTTAGATTGATCTTTTTATTTTATCTTAGGTGAACAATATGTCACATTCTGTATTTGCCACATTGCCACAAGTGACAACTGTGCTAAATCCCCAGGGACACTGAAGTCTGGCGAAAGCTGCTGGCCAGCTCCTCAGCAGCTCGCCTGATTGGGGCCCAGATGGACCACATGGACCTACACAGGTCAGGATCAAGTCCAAGTGTGCAACAAATGCGCCCACACACACACACACTCCGCGTGTCAGGTGTCCCGCTAAGATAACACAGCATTCAGTTTTGAATGTGTGTGTGTGTGTTTTCATATTCAAAAACCGTGACTGTCGTGTGAGAGTATGTGCAGATGTCAACATGCGTTCACGAGGATGTGCTACACATGTTGCTGTCAGTAGCTGCAAGTGTTTTCACCCTCTGAGTGTTAAGTACCAGCAGCTAAATGCTAATAGAAGTATAACAAACACATTCACATCCTTAACCTCTACCGTTTCATTCAAGACCATGCAACACATTTCCTCTCTCTCCCGGCACACACACTCCCCTGCTCCCACGCAGCACGCAGCTATTTATACCACAGCCTATTATTTCCAGCTCATGTCTTTTTAATCTGAGGGTAGCACCCAGCATTTCTGAACAGGTGGTTTATTGGCAGTCTCTCCCTCAGCCACGCATGAATCCACTCAAACATGCACTCAATATATTTGCTTCAATCCATAAATTCATCCTTGAAGCAGCATGGCCACGCTCTTCTTCATCCAGTTGTGTGTCAATGAGAAGGAGGACCACAGAGGAGATGGAGGAGGAAGCAGATGAATAAATAGACAGTGAGAAGGAAAAGGAGATGAGCACCAGAATTTCCTTGAACACGTGCGGTCGCTGAGGGATGAGGTGGACTGGCTGATCTTCTTTAATGAAGCAGAACATTCTTTGTCTGAGATGTTAAGATGTCAAACACACCTCTTGATTTAACTATATCAGGAAATCTGGACATGTGCGTCCAATAATTTCTGTAACTTTCCAAAACCGATAATTCAACATTCACACCCACTTCACACTGTGACTGGTGTGTGGAGATGAGAAAGGAGTCAGGGTCTGAACTTCTCTCTCTTACACAACTATTTTTGTCACTTCTCATGTGAACAACTGAGCGCAACACTGTGAACGTCTTCATGGAGAGACTACCGGAAAATGTGCACTGTTGTCTCGATACGATATCAGGTCTCTCACCTCTCTGTGACGACAATAATAAGCATCTCTGCCCTCTAACGTGGTTGGACGAGACGTCGTCCAAATGAATTCTGTACAAACAGAACCCAGCACTTTGCTGAGAGCTGGGTCCCTCTCCCAGAGGCTGGCCTGTCTACAACGGCGGCTCTGTAAACAATGAACAGAGACTCAGGCATATTCCAGCCTCAGCCACACAGAGACGACCTGCAGTGTGTCTTTGCACCTGAGCTAAGAAAATGTGGAGCAAAGTGAGTGAAAGAATTTCATTTTTCATTTTACCGTGAGAGAGAGGTTGGAAGCTGTGTATATGAGATAGTCTGCTAAAAGTAAAGAGACAAATTATCTGAAGTTAGCTGTGATGGAGCGTCTGCAGGGAGGTGGATGCAGTGACCGTCAGCTGGCTAGGTGTAGTGAAACCGATGCATCCATGTAAAACACCATCTGAAATGCTTTGATGAAAGTTGATGATTTAAAGCTGGGATTAAATAACTTTTTTTTTTTTTTAAACAGATGTTGAGGGCAGATGCTTTTCTCTGTCTGTAAACCTCCAAACAAACAGTCAACCAATCTGAGTGGATTACTGAGAGTGGTGCACTGATTAGATGTGACACAGCCAATCAAAAATAACTTGAGCATGTTTACGGCCCAACAACCCCTCAGCATCTTCCAAAGCTACAGTATGTTAGCTTTCCTTTCAAAGGAGCGGGAGGCTTGATGTGAGCGTGTGTGCTGCCAATCCATTTCTACACTACTCTTCTCACCCTCCATCCCTCCCTCCATCCATCTCCATCCTCACTCGTTTCATCCCATTCTCACTCTGCTCTACACATCCTTTATTCGCGCTCCCAAACGGGCTGACATTAGTCTCTGTATCAGCGGGTGACCTCAGTCACTGATCCACTCGCTGCCTGTCTGTCATCCACCGCTAAATATGGAACAACTGAGAGAGGGAGCAGGGAGGGGAGAGGGGAAAGAGAGGTGAGAAGAAAAAGAAAGATGGATGAAGCCAGACAGAGACAATAGGCGGAAGTGAGAAAGCTGAAGGTGGAAGGAGGAAACATCAAAAAGAAAGACGAGGTGGAAAAGGGGAGAGAGAAGAAGCTGCGTCCAGATCCATGAGGATCTCAGACCTATAGAGTCAATAAAATTCCTGGCAGATCCAAGCAGAGGGGAGAGTAGCATTTTTTGGACATGTGGGTAAACCTGAGATCTTTGACAGGTGACTAACTATAGCAGCTGCGCCTGTTCTAAGGTCAGTTATAATGCACAGATGTGTGTGGAAACTGTATCTACTTATGCATTGGAAAATGACTTCAGTCTTTCATTCCTAAGATTTAAGCAGCAAGTAAACAAGGAAATTACACTGTGATTTATTATCTTAAATTGGTGTAAGTTGTCTTACCAGTCACACTGGTCGACATGTGTGTGACATGTGTGACGATGAGACGATGAGAATGCGTAGAATTATTTTTCTATCAAACTGTTTCAGTTAAATATAGTGGCTGCAAAAAGTCTTGCAATGGAATGAAAAAGTGCTCTCACGGCAAAGACCAAACCAAAATGCAACCTGTCACATTTTAAAGATGCAAAAAATTAGCTTCAACTTGTAATTACACCTCGAAAACCTCTCATTCTCTAAAAGCTCAGATAAATCAGTATTTAACTATCAATGATAATGTGGAAGAACCTGAAAACCAAGTAAACAGACGTACACCTTCAGTCAAAGTCTGTCCTTCAAATCAAACCCACATTCAGTGTTTCACTCTCACATGACCAACTCCATAATAATAACAGTCCTATGACGATGATCATTATATCTGTTCAACCATCCATCAGATATGATGTGAAGATGACGCCTGTCAGTGATGGTGCATTCATGAGCAAACTCTGGAGCGATTTCAGACACAGACAAAGTTAATATACAAATTTCCATCTTCATCTTCATCAATCTCAGCCTTGCTGATTTCTTCTTATTTCTTATTTTCATTGATTTTTCATGCATTGACTTAATCTGTTCTCTTTTTTCTTTTAATTAAAATTAAATATGAGAATTAGTGACAAATTAAAAAAAAAAAGAAAGACATATTATCAAATACCTTAACAAGGTAATGGATCAACATGAGCCTGCAAAACAGCTTAAAGTCTGTGAAAACCTCCTGGAGGGAATTAACAGGATCCTTCCTAAACACGTTTCCTCGTTTAGTGTTTTAATGATGGTGTTGGAGAGTGTTATCTCACACTGACCGACGCGTGGATGTATACTCACACTATTCATACCTGCCTCGTATGGGAGCACCTGCATTCATTTTGTTGTTCCTAGGGTCCGATCACCTGGATGATGGGACCCTGTTTATTTATCCCTCCAGCTGTCTCTCACGATGTGACGGTGTGGTGTGCAGCAGCCGCCCTTTATCTGAACTGCTTACCAAATCAGTCGTCATTGTTTGGCTCATGTAACTGATACTGGAGTTAGATGTTTACATCTGTGTGTGTGGTCACGGAGTGGGATCAGGGATGAGTGAATATAAAATACAACAGCATGTGTGTATGCATGCAAGTATCTGTGTGTGAGTATAGCTGTTTTCTCATACTCACACACAAGTACTTGCATACACACTCACATGATGAGGCCTGGAGTTGTCCTTTCACACGTGCAGCACACAGCCGCAGCTCATCCGAGTCAGATGCGTTCACATACACATCCTCCGGGTGATGTCTAGATGAGTTCATGGTTGCAATGTATGTGAGGTGCTTTGTAGCCATTCATCCAGAGCCTCATTATTACCAGAGGGAAACACTGGCCTTGAATGGGGAAGGAAAATAAGTGTGTGGGTTTTCCAGTGTATGTGTGTGAGTCTGTGTAAGACACTGACAGAAACAATCATTATTTATAAATTAACAACTGAGAAAAATAATAGAAATCTAAGAAAAGAGAGAGATAGGGATGGGAGACATGATGGTGCCAGACAGGGTGAGCCGACTATTTTTATTTTAAGAGACAATATTGAAGCCTTTGTCTGAACTTTGTGTGGTCCTTACCTTCTCTGCAGGTCCATCTCCTCTGGTGTGGGGCCATTTTGAACCTGGGGGCCCTGTCTGGGCAATGTGGGACCTGTGAAGGGTGACACACATAGACAGCTGTGGTTAGACAGCTCCTGTGAAGGTTGTATGCAGCCATCAGTAGAAATGAGCTTTATCTTAAAACCTCCAAGCAGGTCAGAGAGGAAACAAGAAGATTCTGCTGGTTTGAATTTTTTCTGGCTTCATGTCCTCTGAAGTCACCTTTTCTTTATGTGCTTTTTTTTTTTTCTCAGCACACACTATGGAGGAGCAGACCTGAAATAGGTGATTTCTGCTGAACTGGCCGCAGCTTGAGTCAAACACTGTTTTAGCTGGACACATCTCCTTGTGTGGAAACTGAACCTGTGACCTTTTCTGTACATACGTCTCTAAGTAACCACCGGACCAACATGGTACCTTGTCAGGGGTTGTTCCCATCACTGAAAACCTTTCCTTCAGTAAAAGCAGCAATTCCATAAGTTAAGAAAAAGTCCTGCATTCAACACGTGTTAGCAGTTAAGTGCCTTCAGGCTGCTACATGATCCCATGTTTCCTATAAGGTCTAAACATATACGACCATAACACTTAGAGGGCCACATGATCAGAACTGGGCCTCGTTAGCCAGCTACACTGCAAGCTGAGCTCATATTATGTTTGAATGAATCAACAGAAAATTAATTACCAACGCCTTGGTGCTGATAATCATCGTAAATGTCATTTAAACAAAAATGCCAATAATGTAAAGTTATTATTGGTGTTTATACTGAGCAAAGTAAGGTATCAAAACATATTTCCTCAGTATTACCTCAGCACAGAGTAGTAACTCATCAGCTTACAGTGATGTTTTATTTGTGATTTGCAAATTTTCGGGTGGTAAACATCGGATTATCAGTGAAAACAACAACGCAGCAGGTGTTAGTGTGTCAGTGTTTTTGTATGTAGACAGATCAAGAGAGACATAACAAAGGCCTAAATGAGGGATCTGTTTCTGCAAGACCTGAGCTGGACCAGATGGACCAACACTGTGCACTCTCTCTCTCTCTTCCTGTGTAACACACACACACACACACACACACACACACACACACACACACACACACACACACACACACACACACACACACACAGACTTCTGGACCTGGATGGAGGTGATAAGGAGGCAGATTTGACCGCAATCAGTATTCAGCCTGGTGTTAAATTGGTATTGTAGCTAATGCCAATACCAACTGTGATTGGTATTGGCATTAGCTACTTTTCTACAAGAGAACAGGGTTTGCCACATCTGAGTTGAAACAGTTAGAGCACTGGAACAATAGCTCTGTTTGTTCTTTTCATTATTTTACTTGAATTCAGCTTCTTTGTCTTTGACTTTTAAAACCTGAACCTAAACATAAACACATTTTTCCCTTCAGCTACCTGATGCAGAATTGTCTAAAAACCACAGAAGACCAGCCACCTTGAAAATCACCTTGATATCACCTAAAAAAATGCTAAGCTCCAAAGAGTGTGAAGGCAGGAAAACCAAATTCCTGGAGACAGACTGTCTAGACAAAAACACAAAAAGATACAAAGATGAACACAAACTTGTCTTGGATGGAAACAGAAGGTCAGAAAGCAACAAAGAAGGCCTGTGTCATCTTTTAGTGGGACCTTGGATAATAATGACTAAGGCCTGACTGTGATAAGATTTACTGGAAGCCAGTCTACAGGCTGCTGAGTCAGCACAACCATCATTAAAGCAGCTGTGGATCAATGGAGCATTTAAGAGGTACAGCCCTCAATATCATTACCAGTGTGAGTGAGTGTGTGTGTGTGTGTGTGTGTGTGTGTGTGTGTGTGTGTGTGTGTGTGTGTGCGCGCTGACTGGAAACCATTCAATGCCTCACTGACACCACTTAACAGGTATCTGTCAATACAAGATATATACAATCACAATGAGCATAAAAGCACAATCCCAACTCAAGGTCCACCTTGGGTTAAGGGGACCCTTCCAAGAGAGAATGATGTACATGTATCACAGAACTGTCACTGTTCAGTCAGATTCAGGTGTAAAGACAGGGTCACAATTTGTGTTTGTAACTTCAGTGTCACACACAGAGTGTGGGAACTTTGAGCGCTGAGTTGTACATACAGTTTTCCACTTTGTATCTGTACACACATTCACAAAAGCACTTCTTTTTTTTTGACTGTACAAGCTCAGCGTCTCACTGACCCTAATTTGAGCCCATAGGTTTTCCTCTTGTGAGGGCTGAATTGAAATGCTATTGAATTAAGCCGAGTCGTCAAGCAGTCAATATCTATGACTGTAATTGCTGACATGGTCTCTCGTCTCCATCTTCCGCTGCCTGTGGGTGTAATCGTGTTACTGTCTGCTCTAATAGAGCTTATGTGCTAATGACAGAACACAGAGAGCAGCCTTGCAGGGCCGCAGCCCTGAAAGCTGCTCAGGAGGGAGGACTTAAGATCAGATCAGCGGGCTGGGCATTCAGTTAAGCCTCATTTTCTTATTAGACCGAGCGTTTTATTACTGTACCTTACTATTTAACAACGTCACTACAAAGAACTGTCATTTTGAAGCATCTCACGTTTTGACTCTGAAGGCGCCTTCTCCAAACAGACATCCAGTCGCTTTCCATTCTCATCAAACTGAACGTCTTAAGCGATCTGAATTGATTCAGTGACCCCAAAAACACTATCTGACACAATACTGAGACAGAAAGAAGAAGCGACAGAGACAGGGCAAAGACAGAAGGCACAAAGTAAAGCTGAGAGAGCCTGTGTGGCATTCACAGACAAAAGCAGAAAGAGAAACCATTAGCTGGTCATGGGATCCTTATCCAGTTTACACATACACCTTAGAGAAGGAGACTGTGTGCAGTATCTCATCTCCTCAGCAAGATTACAAGACTAAGGAGAGGAAAAAACAAGAGTCAGAGAACAGTACTTACAAACACAAATCCTGTTTCCATAACTGATCCTAAAGTTTCTGGCTGACGTCAAGAATAAAATCCCACAGCATAGTTTACAAACATAAACATATACAAACAGTATAACAGCCACAGAGGCCTGTTCCCATCACTGCTGTATACCTACATGAAGGCAGTATCAGAGTGGGCCTCCTCTGGCAGCAAATGTAGCACCACAGTCCATGTTGGGCCCCGTCTGACTTGTTGCCAGGCCTCAGTGCAACCACCACCCTGCTGTTAGCTCCCCTCACACACCCAGCTCCCCCACTACAATCCTGGGAGGTCGCATACAAAACCATAGCTCAGGCTCTGGAACTTCTCCTTTCAGTTTCCAGTGCCTTAGTTCTGCATCATCCAGAATCTCAGATAAATGGATGAACTAAAATTCCACCATGGTTAAAAAAAAAATGAAAACAGATTATTGAGCCTCCTTCTGTTGCAGCAGCCGGTTCAGTTCTTTGTCCTCTGTAATCTGATGCATTAATATTCAGACGGTACACCTTTAAAGATGACGCTGAAACGCCTGGTGTGGTTGTTCTCTGTGCCGGCTCTCCGATGGATTATAATTGATGGAAACAAAGGGAGAGGAGAGGGAGGGATAGGGAGTGGGAGGGAGGGATGAACATGAGAGGGAGAGAGAGCACGGGATTAAGAAAAGAGAATGAGACAGACACAAAGAATGAGGAGAAAGCAAGGAGACAAAACACAACAGGCAGAGAAAGAGAAAGAAATATGTACAGGATGTGGAAGGACTCGCTACCTGATGGGCTGGTCAGCCAGCTTCTACTTCCTGGATCCAATCTATTATTCATACACCGGATAGAGAGAAGGACACAACGCTGCTGCCCTCAATATCATTGCCAGTGTGAGTGTGTGTGTGTGTGTGTAGGGATATGGTGGATGTCTTTTACCTAAATTATTCAGTTAGATCTCAGAAAGTAGCATCAAATGGTAAAGAGCCCGTTCATCCAAATTAGAAGAAAAGATGTTTTCTGGCTATGAAGATACACTCCCAGAGAACACAGGCACACCTGCACACCTGCTTATTTATGCTATCATCCCATTATGTGTAACATAACAATGCAGTGTATAAAATCCAGCAGATACAGCTCAGGAGCTTCAGTTAATGTTTACATCAAACATCAGAATGGGGAAAAAAAAAATTGTGATATCAGTGACTTTGACCGTGACATGATTGTGGTAGTGGAAGTGGTTTGACTGGGATTTTCACACACAACAGTTCAACTCAGAGAGGTGTGACAAACAAACCAACATCCAGTGTGCAGCAGCTCTGTGGAGAGAAACACCTTGTTGATGAGAGAGGTCAGAGGAGAATGGTCAGACTGGTTGGAGCTGACAGAAAGATCTGATGGATCTGGATTTGTGCTGAGGCTGCAGATGGTTGAGTCAGAATTTGGCATCAACAGAATGAATCCATGGACCCAACCTGCCTTGTGTCAACAGTCCAGGCTGGTGGTGGTGTGATGTGTGGGGAATGTTTTCTTGGTTCACTTTGGGCCTTAATACCAATCAATCATGGTCTGAATGTCTCAGTCTGTCTGAGTATTGTTGCTGACCATGTTCATTCCTTCATAGCCACAGTTCACCATCTTCTAATGGCTCCTTCCAGCAGGATAATGCTCCATGTCACAAAGCTAAAGTCTCAAACTGGTTTCATGAACATGACTGAGTTCAGTGAACTTCAGTGGCCTCCCTCAGTCTCCAGACCTGAATCCAGTAGAACACCTTTGGGATGTGGTAGAACAGGAGACTGGCAGCTTGAATGATGTGATGAATCATGTCAACATGGAGCAGAATCTCAGAGGAAAGTTTCCAACATCTCGTGACACAAAGAGGCTGTTTTCAGAGCAAAGAGAGGCCCTAATAGTATTAGTATGGTGTTCCCAATAAAGTGCTTGATGAGTGTAGATTATGTATTGTATTCTGAACAAAAACATACAAATGAAAATGCAGCCACAGATATATATGAGCGTGTCATTTAGGCTTTGAAAGTTTTTCTGCCTCTCTTCTGTCTCTCTGTCACTTGATCCTGGTCTGCTTCTCAACCAGTTCCTTTCCCTTTCCCTCCTTTATCTTCTTTTTAAATCTTGAATCCAGCCTGGTTTTGTTTTCCCCTTGTGAGTCAGCGTGTTTCTGTGTGTGTCATCATGACAAAACGTGGTGTCCTGGAGACACCAACTGCAGCAGGAACTACCCCCAGAGGCGGTTTTGAGTAATTTGACAGGTGTTTATATGTCTGTCTTTCTGTCTGTGGACAGATTTTGTCACCGCTATAGCATCACAGCTGTTCAAGATGAGTACTCAGTACTAATGGGTTGGACTACACCCATCAGTACTGAGTACTCATGTCATAATGCAGTAATGAGTACTGAGTCCTCGTGGGCCTGAGCATCAGAGTGCTGACGGGCGTCGCGGCTGCAGTGATCCCATCGGAAGTGTTGTGTTTGTTCTGTCGCCAGTGTTGCATCCTGTGTTTTTCCCCTCATTTCTGTCTCATTCCTCTTTCCTCCCCTTCTCTGTCTGGAAATCCAAAGAGCTTCCTGTTTTCTCAGACAGTGCATGAAACAGTACATTAACTTGTAGTTTTATTTACAGCAGTTGTGGATAAAAAAACGTCATTGCCTGGAGGATCATGTAAACTGTGGAGTTTACATTCAGCTTAATTTAAATGATCAGCTTAGCTACAGTAGCTACCTGCGTTTAGGTCTTTTATTTGAAAGATTATCATTTAGTGTAGCAGGTATCAGACAGTGTCACATATCTCTCTCTGTCCTGATTTGTTTGTCTGCCTCATGAAATCAGGCCCAGATCATGTTTCTGCTGCTGGCTTCAACTCAGAGGGTTCGCTTGTTTTAACTACCTTGTAAGCACCCAGTTGGGTGGTGGGTTGATGGCTACTCCATGTTAACTCCATGTTAAAAAAAGAAAAAAAAAGATGAATCCCAGAATTTTCATATTTACAGGTGTAAAGTATAGGTACTGTGTGTGCGTGCTGCATAAATGCTCAGAATTTATGCACCTCTACAGCCCCTCCCATTACTCCCAATACCCTGTCTCCACCCTACATAAAGCATATGCATCAGAGAACCACTGTTATACATGTAACCTTCAGTTCTAAGGATGTGTTTTTTGTTTTATTTTTGGAAGTTTGCAAGCTTATATATATTTTATCACCACCAGGAGCAAGGCAACAGGAGGAATCTTAAAATTGATTTAGTAGAATATGATCATGAATATGACTTTAACTATGACTTTTAACTTCTAAGTAAGATTTCCTCAAAGTAGCTGCATAACAGCTGCATAACAAAAGAAATAACTGACTTGAACCTGTTTCATTTTGTGATGCTGGTTTCATGACTGCATTCTTCAGAAGAATTTGCCTTGAACTAAACCTGTTACCGTGTTCTTCTTATCTCCGTGTCCCAATTGTTGTTATCGTTTCTCATCTTTCAGTTCCTGATAAATATCTCTTTTGGCATTCTCTCCTTTCATGACCTGTCACCAATGCTCAACCATGAAAGTGTTAGCTGTGGGAGTAGGTACATTGACTCTTTTGTGCGTCCCACCCACAGAAGTTCCACACATAGACGAGTCTCCCTCCTCACCATGTCCCCACTTGTCTTTCACTGCGGCTCGTAATTGTTTGTTTAGAATTCCACATGTCCCACGCTGACATCTGTCACATATAATCATTCATCTTTTTGATGTCTCGCAGTACTAAGCAGTTCAGACGTCCCATCAGATTCCTGTCAACTTTACTTTTACCTGCAGTTTATCATCACAAGAACTGGAGCACATGCACAGATGTGGATGCTGTAGCTTCCAAACTTTCCCTTTGGATTTCATTCCAGGTCATGTTTTCCTGGCAAATACCAAAAATCTATCAAACCTCAAATAGGGCACTGACTAACAAGATGTGGACTCCAGAGGGGACAGGGGATGTCTGGTGGCTCAGCTGAGGTGTAATTGTAATGTCTAAGGTACAAATTCCATTTTAGACCTTTGATGCTTTATTTCCCATTTCCCTTTACTTCTCAACAGACTGTGAACTGTGTAATAAAGCAGAAATGTCATGAAAATGATCTTTAAAAGGGCACGGCTCCAGAGGTGCTCTCAGGTCATGAAGATATGACGCTTCCCTCAGAGCCAGATTAAGTATGGTGATGTCTGCAGGTTCTTCAGTTGGTCTGCCCATGCAACACTTTGTTACACCCGAAGAAATCTTAACAACTGCAGCCCAGATTGCTGTGAAACATGATACAATTTGTAATGATTATCAGCATCATTAATGATTCTCCATGATGCTGATGATCCCCCTGACCTTCTCTACCACACCACTGTCAGGCTAAAATTTCAAAGCAAAATAAGTAGATTGTAAAGACATCAGCACATTCATGTTCCCCAGAGGATAAAACCAGAAGGATTTAACCCAGTGGGGTCAAAAGTTTTGATTTGAATGACCTCATGACCTCTCCTAGCATCAACATGTGGACAAGCTTTATATATTTTTTGCCCACTGATTATAAGGCTCCAAGTAGAAAATGTAGCATGTTGTCCATTCTGTTCACATGTGCCCTGTGAGGTAAAATCAGTATGTGTAAAAAAGTTCTCAAATCGAACATTAAACTACATTGTTCAAGTCATTTAAGTGCAACAAACGTAATTCATTCATTCAGTCAGACATTCATGCCTAAGGTTCAGTTAGGTTTAGGAAACCAAAACTAATTGGTTGAGTTAAGAAAAGATTGTGCTCATGGGATAAATAAAAGACTTTGTTGAAGAGAGTTCATATAACTTTTCCTGAGCCACTGGTTTTGCTACTTTGCAATTGTAAGACTGTTACTGTCAATAAATGTAGCAGCACAAGTAAAGAAGAGAAAATGTCACAAAGCAATGTATTTATGATACATTACAATATCTTACCAAAGTTAACTTTAGCAAACATTAGCCATATACATATAACATATATATATATAAAGTTAAAAAAAAAAATATATATATATATACACCATGCAACTTCCACCTTAGCCACAGCAAGAGGAGAATATAATTATCACAAGGATACTTTTTAAGAAAAAAATGTAACCGTGGGCTGTTCGGAGAATTAAAAGGAAGAAAAAAAGACCAAAGTTCCTGGTGAGAATATCCACACCCAGTTTCATGGCAATCTCCTCAATAGTTAGCCAATAGTTTAAGCTACTGACAGGAACTAGACAGCTACTGATCAACTGTCTGATTAACGTTAATCCCATAAGGCTGTGTTCAGACACACAGCACTGCCGCATTTGTCAACAGAGGTGACACAGCAGGAGTGGTAACACCAAAGATGTTTTGTGCTTTTTATAGCTCAGCCACCAATGTTATCCAGGATAAGGGACGTCAGGGTGCTTAATATTTGTTGAACCTTTAAGCATGTGATTGCAGCAAAGTGGTAGCAACCTGTGAAAGTGGAAAAAATGAAACAAAAATGATTCTTTAATTGAATATTATGTATTGTTTTAGTGTCTTTTAGCTATTTGTTTTGGATTTATCCACCTGTCCAGCAGCAAACAGCAGACACCTGTGGCTCAGGTCCCACTTTATTTGCCCTCCCTGTTTGGTTAGTTTTCATACTTTATTTCCCTCTGGGGATCAATAAAGTCTTATCTTATCTTATCTTATCTTATCTTATCTTATCTTATCTTATCTTATAGGTACTTGAGATTGTGTGCTGTAAAGACCAGTGCTCAGCAGTGCATCATATAATGTGTTATCATGAGCACTCTGCTGCTCCTGTTTGAGTCTTACATGTGAGTAACACCACATTACATGACATCAGCTGTTTCCCACAGCACAGTCTGGCTTTTTACTTAACTCCAGTCCAGACCTGCATTTTAACTTGACAGTGGCTAATGCATTTCTGACGTGTCCCCACAGTATGATCCCTCTCTTACTCACATGTCTGCTCTGATCTGCTGCTGGTAAGTACTGTGTCTGCATGTTTGTACAGTGTGTAACAGGGAAAGCGAGGTGTGTCTCTTCTTCATGTGGCCTAATCTGTGACTCACTAGTTGTGTTGCTGCTGTGCTGATACAGTAGATCCCGAACAGCTGTGATGAGGCACGCTTTGTAGACAGACAATAACAGACCTGCACAAACAAGTATTGACATGTCTGTTAAGATATTAGCACATAACATTTTTTTTTCCCTGCCACACTGAAGCTGCGGCAGAGGACTGTAATTAATACCTTCAATCTCCAGTTTTGTAAGCTTTATTTTTAAAATTTCTATATTTTATTTGAAAGTTTTCAAAAACAAATGTCCATTAATAATAATGTACATTATTATTCGTAATGTGCACCAAACAAAAAGACCTTAAGTTACACTAAAGAAACTATACATTATCATTTGAGTCGAGCTGTGTCAGCCAGACAAGGCTTCTTAACTATGATCCAATTCAAGAGGACCTTTTCAGTTCTGGTGATTTGGTGACATTGAAATGCTCTGTGAATTAAAATTCAAATAAACGATATCTGTCTTTGAGCCGACTGCAGCACTGATGACACACAGCTGAGAAAAATGTTGCCCAGTCGTTAACTAATTCTTTAAATTACCCACTATTATGTTAAATGCTGTAATTGGCCTTTAATTTTGATTATGTAAGAGTGTTTAAACTTTGACCTAAACTCAGAATATGATTATGTCTGATGCTGATTTTGCAGTTTGGCTTTTTTTTTTTCTTTCACTATAATTTCAGTCATCTGTGCTTAAATGATACAGCGCAAAATTTCCATTGAATTTTGAATAAGTGCTGAAAAAAAAAAGCATTTAATGTGTCTGATTAGGCAATGATTATTTCATTACATACACCGCTGTCAGTGATGTTGAAATCGAGAAAAGGGGTACGGTGATGTTTGTTAGCCCACCGCACAACACTGGAGGCCTCGTCTCTCTTCATTCAATTAATCCACACTCACTATGTGCACTGAGAAAATAATTGCATTTTCATGTTCCATTATTCATAATTTTGTGCGAAAAGAAAAAGCGCTGGTGCTAATCAGGTCGAAATAAACGTGATCAAATAAGTGGAGGGATGTATTGTAGTGTGGAGAAGACGTTACAATAATGAGCGTGACACTTGGGAGTTACAGCGAATCAGCCGTGGGCTCGCCCAGTGCTCATTTGTGCACTTCAGAGGCCCCGCCGATGTCTGTTGGATCAGGCACTCAAGTCTGAACTCCCATTGGTCACATGGCACTTATCTCAAAGAGGATTATCATTAACCTCTGCATACTGGACAAATTCCCAGCCGGGGCTCCCTCCCCTGTCTCCACCTAATTATCCCTGAGTTTAATTGGCTAAATAAATCACTGCTTTGCCTTAACAACTGGTGTGGGGTGCATGTCTTGAACTAAACAGGAAAATAAGGATATTGAATTCATTGTCATTCTGGACATAATGGAAGTTCCAACGAGCGACGATTCCCCCAAGTAACCGTATAGCTTGCCGAAGCCAAATCAGGGCAAGCTGAGGTCGTGTTTGGGCCAGTGGAGAATTCACTTCAGCCAGGTACAGCCCAGCTCATGGTGTTGCTAATGAACTCATAGAGCTGTAATACGGTTTTAAAGAATAATTCTGGCTGATTATAAATTGGGTCTAAAAGCTCCTATGCAGTGCAGTTCTGAACAGGGAAACATGGTGAAATCCAAAACTCCTTACAGTGTGACTGCTGCTATGACCAGTGTCTACAAATGGAATCCAACATTACCAGCATAGAATACACTTTAAAACTGCAAAGTTTTAAAAAAGACTGAAAGACTGAAAACACCACAATGTGTCAGGTGTTCTCATCTGATGTTCCCTAAAATTAATTTTTAGGGAACATCATTAGACTCCTCTTGTACAGTGAACCTGCAAAATCACTACTATCAGACTGCAGAAAAACTTTATTTTTATGTGTTTTTACCACAACAGTTCTTACGATAGCACAATACTTGCTGGAAAACAATGGGGCAAGAAAAATGAGACACTTGACATTCAGATTCAGATTCAGAAAACTTTTTTTGTCCTCGGGGGGCAATTTAAGATAAGCCCACAGACAGACAAGCCCACAGTTCATCTATCTAACCGACTTTGTTTGGACCTGAACGGTCTGCAACAGTCCCTCACTGCACAAGAAAACTGTGTATGCTGACAAGTTCAACCAGGAAGTTGGTCTCTAAACAGTGAAGCATGTCGACAATGGACAGTTTGGATAATAATTTAGAAAAAAAAAAAGTACAGTGTTATTATTACGGATTGGACTGATGTTCCAAAAATGACAAAATAACACCAGAATTCTCCTTTAACCCTTGTATGGTGTTCAGGTCTGTGGGACCCGAACACCATTTTATCAAAAAAAAAAAAGATACAATTAATTATTTTTTCAAACATTAGCCTTGGCTCATTTTCTGCAAAGAACATATATCAGAACACATTTTCAATGACCACACACTGTACTGTTATATTACATACAGGATGTTTGGGTCCACTGGACCTGGGGCTAGTGAAAGTGTGGAAATTGTAGGTCCTGTGTACCTTCACTCTGTCCTGTGTGGGCCTGCTGTTAGTCATCTAAACCTCCACAATATTTTCTACAGATCTGGGCTGTGATGCCACTTCCTCATATACTTGGAACTTATAAGTCATGTCGCCTGGAGTGGGGTTCAAACCCCGACCCCGAGAGACTGAGTCTCGTGCACTACCAGCTGAGCTAACCGCGCGGTTGAACGTACAAGTCTACACAGGGAAACCTGATGGAGGAGCCCCTGAGAAAAATCAAGACGGGGCTCAGGGACTCAGGGACTCAGTGGACACAAGATCACATGCAACAATTTTTTTTTACCTTGCACAAGCTGGGATCAGAGCTCCTGAAGAGGAAGCTGACCATGGTGGGAATGATACGGAAAGACAAGTCTGAGCTCCCACCACAACTGCTGACTACAAAGAACAGGACTGTCGATTCTTCCATGTTTGAGCACACGGCTGACACGTCCCTGGTATCCTATGGGCCAAAGAAAGACAATAATGTGGTACTCATGAGTACACTGCACAGGGATGGAAGAATATGTGGCCAGGAGCATCAAAAACAGGAGATCTTTGAGATCTTTTCATTATTCTAGGTTGCTGCCAGCAGCAACAAAAAGAAGCGCTGCGAGTGTGTAGAGCCAAGATGGACAGAAAAACATAATATACATGCATCACGTGTCTGCCCCTCATGTGTTGTATAGGCTGGTATGAAAAGACAATGTGTTCAATGGGGTAAAAAGGTAAAGGGCAAATATTAAGCATATATGCTGTTTATATTGCTTGTAATTGAGATGAAGTAAACATCTGTTGAGTATTTTAACATGAAATTGTTTGATTGTGTTGAATTAAAAACACAAAAATGCAGCGGGTCCACCAGACCCACGAACACTGGCTGAGTAATAAAAATATGAACACCACACAAGGGTTAAGCTGAGTCCAACTGTAATGTGCAGCATTCACACCCTTCATTATGCACATGCAGAGGATTACAGATAAAAGAATTAAAGATTAAACCTCACTGTATGTGATTATAGCTTAGCTCAAAATAGGCTCTGAAAGGATTCTCTGTAACACTGGTGAGAAATATAAGTTTATTAGAACCCAGGTGTGCACCGAGCACATATCAAGTGGTAAATACATTGTCAAGCATGAACCTGGAATTCCAAGGGCAAGACTGGAGGCACGAATCTCGTCTCATTTCTCTGCCGCAGTACTTTAAATGCTGTGAATAGCCCCGTACCGGCTGATCCGGCACTTGGGTTAGACGCAACCTGCGGTGTATCTCTGAAATACCTTTCTAGATCTGTCACAGATGAAACCCGTGTTTAATAAAGGTAGTGTGTTGTCAGCTCATAACCAGAAAGAGGTTTTCACACCATAACGGCTTATCCAGGGGGATTTTCCTGCTTCTATGCATCTGCTTAAGATTTCCTTCAAGATGGGATTTTTCTCTTTTTGGTGTGTGTCTTTGTGAGTCAGGAAGTCCAATGCTTAGATGAACAGCATGAGTCTTGTTCTGTGTGGGAGTATACGTTAGAGAGTAAATTGCTTTGACACATTCTTTACCAACTATTTCTTTGTGATAGAAACCAATGAATAAAAATCCAAAGCTATTTGCTGTCCAGAAGTGAACGGTGAGGGACAGAAGAGGCTCTTTTAATCCATGTAATGGGTTATTGACTTTGACCCCAGGGGGAATATATTTGCAGACGCAGGATGACACTTTTTTACTTACACTACAGTTCAAGCAATAGAACAATCCAAATGGATCTACACCTCTATTTTCTCACCTTTACTCTCATTCATTTAGGATTCTGACACAAGTGCAGATAAGCCATTTTGCTGGAGAGGACCACAGAATGTCTTTTCTACCCATTAAACGGTAGAAATACTGCCTTCTACTGCTTATGCTGCCAGTACTGCCTCTACTACCAGGTAAGTGTATGTATTGAGAGTAATGAACTGTGTGGGGCCATGTAGGGCCACAATTCATTCTGGCCCCTCCACCTACATTTTTTTTCTGCTCTTCCCTGTTACATAGATTTGCGTTACACTCTATTTTTAGACATGTGCAAATCTATGAATTTTGCAACCCTGTATCCTGAAAGTGGCTTCCACATACAACTGATTTACATTACATTTTTATCAGTGTAAAGAGGAAATATGTTTAACGAATGTATCTGCAAATTTATCAATGGTTCACACCAAAAGTATCTGCAAGATGTTCACTCTCAGTGAACAGCTGCACTGTCTGGCTGTAATTACAAACGGTGGTGCTGATGTTAAGCAAGCATAGTGTTTGTGCAGTTTTCCTCTTAGCTTGGCGTATTAGCGTGCAAACGTGTGCTAATTAGCATGAAGCACAAATCACAGCTAAGGCTGATGAATGTGTGACTGGTTTTGTTTCAATTAGTTTCAATGAATGTCCGTGTAATTTAATTCTTAGTTGATATCCCAGCACCTGCAACAGCAACACATATCAGCTGCCTCTTAATTCTACCACGGACAGCATATTTGGGGCTTTATATATTATTATTTTATTTATTCTTTTTTTTTTTTTTTTTAGTAACTCATCCTTCATTTGGATGAACTTGTTGCAACTGGTTTGTTCCAGCAGCTGTTGTCACCAACTGCAAAAATGTTCTTCACATTCACTGGTGTTGCGTTTGTATCTGCGCCTTATCTCAGGAAAATGGAGTCATTAGTGTGTATCCTTGAGGCCTAACAAACCTGATGAATGAATTTCCTAAAACATTTGCAAAGCCAATTTTTTCTTCTCAGAGGGGGACCTGCATTGTTTCACGTCCATGTTTACCAGCTTGCAGTCCTCTTCTTTCCTGCCTTTGTTGGTCCAGTGCTGGATGTCTTGGCATATTACCACCACCAGGTAGGTCAGTGGAATAATGTGAAACCACTGGTAGGAATGTGTATTACATCACCTACTTTTGGACCCCACTGTACCGTATGTGTGCATGCATGAGACCCCACTCAGAGAAAAATAGATCCAAAGCATTGCTAGAGGTAAATACAAGAATTCCACAGGCAAACTTTAAGTAATAAACCTAAGTATTGTGAAAATTTACATTTTGAGCTGCTGGCGGTGATAAGGGAAAAGTCAGCGGATCACCAAAGTTATTACAATTCATCCCCTGAGGACCACGAATGTCTGTACAAAATTTCATGGCAATCCATCCAATAGCTGTTAAGATATTTCAGTCCAGACCAAAGTGGAGGACCAACCATCCCTAAAGCCATGTAGCTAACATGGAGCTGAAGCCTGAGACAGAACATTTCACTTTTTCACTAGGTAACCAGGAAACATGTGTTTCACTTGTTTAATTCATGTGGAAGCTAACTGGAATGACACAGACCTGTTATCAGTGATGACAGGTCATCCTGTTTGCTTCACAGGGTGAGAATGTCTCAAGGTTTGTGAAAGAAACGGGGACACTGTGAGGACACTGACAGTATGGACGTTTCACATGGATGTATTCTAAACTGCTTACAAAGAGCAGCATGATGAATGACCCGCAGATGCTGATCAGGTTCAACAAAGTCTTCACCCATCTGTATGTTTGTTTGGGTAAAAACAATAATTTAATATGTATTTTTAGTTAAATTTAATACATAATTGTATATAAATAAAAAAATATAAGGCGGCAAAGCACAGGGTTCTTTGTAGTAAGGATGCAAATATAACCTACATAATCATCATCATGCAATTTAACTATTACTAAATATTAGTGTAAATGTAAAATTTAAACCTGTCTTCACAGACTTAAAATCTCCAAATACCTTTTGACAATACTGAGGACACGACCTCAGTCAGTTGTAGCTGTGGTGAATGAAACTGATGTAAATGTAGTAAAAACTGTGCCAGGCTCTAAACACAACTTCAGGGCTGCAAAGTACATAAATCTGTGAGTGAGGATGGATTGGCAGGATTGTCTGTGTCTTTGAGCAAAACATAAAATTAGGGCATGTACTTCTAAATATAATATGCAAAGGATGAGGAAAAACCTTCTTTTGTGAAGACAATTCTGAAGTCTCAAACCGAGATGCATAAATAAATTCAAATCCATGCTTTGGATCTCGTTTGGACCGCACTGCCCACACACAGTTGTAAGAGAATGTCCGTGCGAAAAACAGAAATCACCTGTGGACAGCCGTTTGCTGGCTATTCTCTCAGGTTGAATAGCATTTATGATTCTGTGGATTGTCACAGTCAAAATCCCATGTCAAAGTTTGTTTTAATTATTCAAAACAGGTGTTGCAGAGCACGAGACAGATAACAGAATCATCAACCGCATTTGCAAAACAATGCACATAATGCGACAGATTTGTCCGTCATTTAAAAGACTTTGCATAATTATGCTCCCGTTGAATAATTCTCCATAATTACTCATGCACTAATGCTCACCAAGAATAGAACAGTGTGCAGTAAACCGTCAGTAAGAAAGTATATTTGCTGCCGTCCGGTCTTTCTTGGCCTCCGGTTTGAAAGGCCAAATGTATTTAAATCCACATTGTATTTTCCAGATTCTCATTTGGACGTCTCATTGTTCAACAAAATACAGTAACTGATATAATGTCAGCTAATGAAAAACACCGAAGCCATGTGAAACAAGGTGGCAGTTTGGTCCTGCCCATGTTTTTTCAGTGTGCGTCAACATGGCTGATATTTTCTTTTCCTTCTATGCTGAATGACATGAAACCCTTTCATTAAATACTTTTCCAAGTTGCTCTTTCCTTAGAGATGCAAACTTGTGATTGAACTTGTTCTGCTTTGAGTCAAGGTAAAAGATGAATCCAGGTCCATTTGGCCTGGAGAACCTGCTTAAGCCATGGTCAAGCTCCACTCAGTTCTTGGCAGCCCCACAGGGCCCACAAGGTCTGGCTGAGGTGTTATGAGCTCCAGCATTGTCAATTTCTGATTCCTGTCTGGGAAAAGTAGAAGCAGACATCCCTGTTTTTTTTTGGGTTTTTTTTTCCCCTTCCTTTGAGCAGGTGCCAACACCTGAAGGTAAACAACATACAGAGGGCAACAGGGTCAGAGCAGCGTCTGGACTCAGCCGCTCCCCACAGACCAAGCCTGTCAGAGCCTGGATCTGGCCTGTCTGGAGGGCTGAGAGGAGCTGAGCCACCATGGCGCATGGGCTTGACACCATGTCAAGCACCAGGGCAAGGACTGTCATGGAGAAGGGGGCTGCTTCCTGAATCCAAGGTTCAGTTTCAGCATGCAAACCCTGTGCAGCAGGGCACATGTTTTGGAGTCAGAGGCCAGCTGCTGCTTTGTGGTGCTAAAGGGGCTGGGCAAATGAACCCATAATCCCTCACTCCAAATTTATGGGCGAGGGATGGGGGGCCTGCACTGGCTCACAGTGAGGTGCCCGGGCGTATCGAGGTTGGGGGACATCCAGAACCCTGTATCAGCGTATCATTTGTAGCCCTGCAGGTGCCCGCCTACGCTGCTGTGGAGGTATTCAGGGCTGAAATAACTGTGGCTGTTCCTGCTGCAGAGCGGAGAAACAAAATACACTGTCAAAATAGTCAGTATCAGTATCAGAGTCCTGGCAATCCATAAAACATATGAAGAGTGAAGTGAGCTGCTGCACAGCAACCTCCGAAAAACAGACTGCGACACTGTTGGCAGGATAGAAATCACATGAATGCTTCGCTTCAGTTATTCACACTACATCACCTGCAGATGCAGCTTTGAATATCTTCTCTCTTTATATTTGTCACTACTACAGGCAGATACACACATTCTGAGCTGTCTGAAGATGTTATTTATCATATCATGCACTCTCCTTATAGTGGTGTTAAATATGCTATACATCAGTTTTTTATTTGAACCAGAACAGTTTTGGACATTGATGCACTCACTGGCTAAAGACAAAAGGGAAAAAAAAATTCATAGTTTTTCTGGTCTTTAATGCAAAATGCACAAATTTCCTCCTAAGCAATATTTTGTCACTATTTGGCAACTTAAGCCAACAAATAATTTTCCCCACTGTCCTCGAAAACCAACCCCACCGTCATACACCAACCCGCCATGGTTTTAGTATTACCAGTCATTTTGCATGGTAAAACTAGAATGTACAGGGAATTTAAGCTGAACTAAGTCAATTACAGATGCATTCAAAATGTATAATAAAAACTGA
Organism: Toxotes lorentzi; assembly: GCA_037833715.1. NCBI lineage: Eukaryota > Metazoa > Chordata > Actinopteri > Toxotidae > Toxotes > Toxotes lorentzi. The sequence continues at coordinate 17,496,818 of JBBMJY010000011.1, read as the reverse complement.
ATAATGAACCTGACAATTTAGTTGCCTGTTTAGGTTTAGGTCTCATCACAGTTTGAAATTTTGGACACAATCTGAAACAAAAAAAAAAAAAGAAAAAAACTCCCCAAACCCAACATGAGTCTGCAGAAGAAGAGACCCAGTGCAAAAGGAACCCAGGCACAGTCAGACCTGATTCAGACAGACCGGAGTAAAGTGGTTGATTTGAAGCAACAACAGAGAGAAAACACAAACAGTGGCAGCAGCGTGATGGACCTCTCATTCATTTTCCCTGTATTTCATAATTCACACTCTCTGGTAAGTAAACACAGTTTTTTTTCCTGTTTCTTATGAGGGTTATGATGCACTACGTGATTATGATAGAGTCCACTTAGACCTTTTTTTCAATTCAATTTTATTTATAAAGCGCCTTCCACAATCAAAATTGTCTCAAAGCGCTTCTTGTCATTTAGACCTGAGGACTGTAATGGAATGGAATCCTCTTCGACCTGATTAGACTGAATAGTTGTCTGGTAAACAGCTCATGACTTGTTCCTCCATGTTTCACTCAGTCAAGAATGATTTCCAGTTAAGGAAATCACTTTATCACTTTTTTTGTTGGGGGTGGGGGTGGGGTGTCCTTGTCTAATTCGAGGGATCTAAGGACAGAGGGAGTCATAATGCCGTACTGTAAGACAGGGCATCAGTGGGCTACTGAACATAAGGTGAGACACAGGCGCAGCAGTGGAGGTACAGGAAGAGACAATAACAAAAGGTGCAGTAAGAAGAAATGGCACCATGTACAACTGAATAATTGGCCCAAGGATCATCTGTGGAAAGTGGTGTTTCAGTTTCTGATCAGACAGCGTAAAGGACGCTGCATGAAGTCAGCCTCTACAGACGGAGTCCAAGAAGAAAACCATTGCTCACAAAACTGCTCTAAACTG
>JBBMJY010000011.1:17474472-17485844 GCA_037833715.1 Toxotes lorentzi | reverse complement strand
CACACACACACACACACACACACACACACACACACACACACACACACACACACACACACACACACACACACCTTGCTGATGTGAGCACCTCACAGAATAATTCTAGGAAACCAAACACTAACGACACAGAAACTGCACACTCGTACATTTATTCATTTCCCACTAAAGCCTTTGAATAGCTTAAATAATGGCGAAGCTCTTCTTTGGCTATTTGAGTCAAACTAAAAATCACAGCAGTTAGAAAAGGCATTTAGGAGAGAAAGATCGGTTTTATCTATGAGATGACCCACGTTGTAGCCTTTGTTTGTGTATTTGTACAGCACGTCTTCATCAGATACAACATAGCAGAGAGAAATCCCAGAAAGGGAAACAGGCCACTGAGGGCAAAGGTCATGGGTTGGTTTCACTGGTACATCCCAGGAATAATTTACAGCAGTGTCACATTAATTTGTCAGAGTTGTAGTGCATTTAATCCTCACTGTAGCTCTGATGTGGACCTGTAGCATGCTCATGTCATGTGCTGCTTCTTTATACTGAAATGACAGCCCTCTAACCTCACACACGTGCATGGATACACACGATATTTACAGCCAGAGGAAGCAGTCCACTGTAGCAGCAAGCATAACACTAGGTACAGTCTGTAGGAGTTAACTCTCAACATCTTCTTTTTCATGACCGTGATCACTCCATAACTTTAACAAAGTGGTACTTATTGTAACCATGATGATGAAGGTCCAAAATTTTAACCCTTAACTAAGTAGTCATTTTAACCCAAACCTCGATCTTGCCCTAAACCTAACCAAACCTTAGACACTGAGTTGTCACAGCACAAAACTGATTCATTTTCCACCTGTGATTTGTAACAGTTTTCAATGGCACAGACAAATAATGTTGCTCTGCTTGTAGCGGTCATTGTCACTTAAATTAGAGGGTTATTGACTGGTAAACAAACCAAAGTGTCACAGTGGGTATGAATGATGTAGTCATTTGATGTCATTTTTAGCTGAAAAGGTTGCATGTGGGTACGATTGGGTGCTATAAGGAAAAAAAGGGGGAAAAAAACGCTGCTATAGAAATATTTACTCTTCATAGCTCTTTGAAACCTCTGTATGATAATACAATACATATTCCTCTGTTCTGAGAATAATATAAATTTTTTTTGTGGCAAATCTTTTTTGCCTTTATAAGCAAACGCTAGAGGTACTGAAAACTGGACAAAGAGAAAAGCAGAAAAGGAAAGAGATTACTCAAGTGGAGCAAAACAGTTTGAAGAAGGAATAATCACACCAACCCTATTCAATCAAGAAAGGGAAAAAAGCCTCCACTTTCCACTCTCCCTAACAGCAGACTCTCTTTTCAAGTCCACTAAATGTTTGTGGATGAGTGCTCTCAGGCTCGGGGATAAGAGAAGGGACCCACCACGAGTAAAGATCAGGAATCAGGATCAGGCCGATACAGTGAAGACGACTGTAAATACAAGACAAGCTGCAGAAATGACCCTCATTTAGAAAGCTAGCTAAAAGAATGGCTGCCATTACTGTGCTCATCCAGCAGTCTGTCTTGCTCTATTTAAGCAGGGGGGGCTGGGGGCTGACCAAGGTATGATTTATGTCTCCATTGACTGAGTGTGAACACTGCCTGGATTAGGTCACAGATTCCCACTGTAAGACACTTCTGATAATAGCTAAGATAGCCAGTTTAAATCAGTTACTGCCCTCATCCACTGTAAATCAGCACTTTGTGTTCATGTGTTGTGAGAGCCACAAAACAAGTCCGACCAGACGGCAGCTTCCACGTAAACTTAACATAGTGATAATGGCACTGAGCCAAACTACGCCACATCACAGCTAAGGCATTAAAATGATCATTAAAAGCTTCCTCTCAATCGTTCACGCAGCATACATCACCTCATTCAACAAACATTTAACACCCACTGAGTGAGTGATGGACGGTGAAGCCCATGTGTCAGGGAGGATTGTCAAGTCCACAGATGACTTCGACCGAAACAGAAGCCACCAGGAGCAGCTGTCAGGACACAAATATATTAGCAAAACAGTGGGGTTGAAAGGGGAAACCCTGTCACCTCCCTCTGGCTTCTGTATGCAGCTCGCTCAACTGCTGAGAGAGGGAACGGGGCAAAGGAGAGAGGGAAGGAGCTAGAGAAGGATGGCAGTGTGTGAGAGGAATGAGAAAGTGACAGGGAGGGGGAGCTGGAGGAGATCAAGTAAGGTGAAAAATGGAAATGTTGGAGAGGAGAAGGGGGAAAAGGGAGAGCTGAGGGAACAAAGGAGGAGGAAATTAAGAGAGAAAATGAGGAAAGGAAAGTGAAGCAGACGTCTCTGGTTGAGCTGTTTGTTAGTAAGACGCTGGTCTGATATATAGATTCAGATCAGACTCAAAAGGATTTGATGCTCTTATTTGATTATGGCTGAAAATACATTGGTTTAGAAAACTCAGCTTTTATTTCAAGTACTGAACCAGAAATCATGTGAACGTGTGCAGTGATACTCTTTTTGGACAGTCCCTAACTAAGGAGGAGGAATTTTTCACTGACTACTGCCATGGGTATTGTTTACCTCAGGCTCAGGGTCACTGTGATCCATGTAAATTAGCTACATTCATTCAAAGCTCTATGGATGCACGTCGCTGTGTGCTTTCCAATTATTTTTTTTTTCAGGAAGCAGACAGCTCACAGTATTTATGTGACTGGAGAGCAGAGCTATCGAGCAGGGGAGGGTCAGACTGCAAACACTGACACTCACAAGAGGGAGGGGGCCACATATATAGAGAGAATCACATGGAATGATTATGTCCAGCATCTACTGGACATGTTAGACAACAGTTGCCTATTTGCAGCAGACAAAAAAAACAGTGCTTGCCTTCATTTTTGTTTCTGGTCACCTTGTGAATGTTAAGTCCAATACTGACTCTGCTTTTTGCTCTTTTTGGGTCTACACCAGCTTTTCAAAATATCCACTCCATGTTCTTCAGCGAGTTGCTGACTGACTGTCTGCCAGTGCTGAGCAGGTAGTGTTAGAGCTGCGTCTGTGGCTTAAAACACTGACGAGAGCAGTGAGACTGAACCAAAACAGTAAAGCAGCAGGTTGAAAAACCAAAACAATGTGCTGATAAGCACTAAAATGCTGTATAAAGCTGAGGGGAACTGAAAAGTCAGGTGATTATGTTCTGTGGTTTTGCATGACTCCCACAACTATAAGCAATCCTCCACTGACATACAGTTTGCTTACATATAGGCCAAATTTTGGATCCTGTCAGTTCCCTTCACCTTCTGTCACTTCTGTCTCTCATCCCCAGACACACAAACATACTACACACAGCTCTTAGCACCATTAGGATAATGAGGTGCATCACTATCAGGTTAATTAGTGGATGGGATTAGAGTGTGGTGAGAGTATTGGCTTAGGGAGAAAGGAGGAGATGGTACAATAGAGTGGAGAGGAGAGGAGGGAGGAGGATGTGGGTCATGGTGGGTCATGTGGAGCAGCATCTGGAATCACACAAATACAAAGAGGCTGCAATTAAAACCTCTGCTGCATCTTTGTGGGATTGAAAACAGGAAAGGAAAATAGAAATGTGGTAAAGTTGGTGGGGGGGGCAGCTTCAAATGCGGTAGGCCAAGGTTAGCATTCACTTTGGGAGCATAAATCTGAGCACAAAAACTTGCACAAAGACACAATTGCCTCTTCTCGTCTCTCCCCTCCTCCCCCTCTCATCCCCTTCGGCAGGCGGGCAAACGTAGATACACAGCCAGAGGATGGAGCTACGTAATGAGCACATGTTTCAGAGAACCAAGGTCATGATGTACCATTCACGGTACGGCCTGCACATATTTGTGGCTGAATCAGATTGGGCTGTGTGCAACATGAATACCGATGCCTTCCTGATGATCCTCTTCATGTCAACTAACATCCTCTTACCATGAGGTCACTCATTTCCTGTTTAGCTCTCGCCTCTGAATGTTTCATACCCATAAGTCGACCTGTTCCTCCTGCACACACACTCAGTAACAATGAAACCAGCTAGTTATCCACAGGATTACAGGTCCAAACTGCAGCTACAGCTTCATTTTAATGCTCAGTTATTAAATACATGTAATTCCCTCAGCAGCCTTGTCTGTGGTGTACAAGACATGACCTTGTGTTGTTCTGTTACAGCTCTGCCACGAGGCCTGGGGTAGGGCAGCGGGGTTATATCCCTAATCCAAAAGGATGAGACACTTCTATTTGTTTAAATTGGATTTAGCTTAATTTGACTGCTGCTAGTGTAAATGAGTAGGAACTGCAGTGGATGTTGAGGTCTGCAGATGCAGCTGATGTAATAAGAATAAATGGCAGTGAAGTGAAAACTGGATTTTTTTTTTCTTTTAGTTGCTAAGTGCTCGATTTTCACTCTGCTTCATCAGATGAGGTCCGGCCACATGTGATTGGACATGTATAATACATATATAATCGACCTTTGAATGATATTTCTTTCCCCTCGAGGAAATAAAATGATACACAGAACAAATAAGAAGGGCTCTACATTGTTCAGTTGATGATTCAACTTCCACAATTTCCAATGCAATAAGGCAGCACATACAGTATAAAGCAGTCTTACCCGAGTCCTGGGAGTTGAGCACCTCCAGAGCGTGCATCATGGCACTGGCAAATACATTGGCGTCCTCCTTGCTGCCAAAGTTGAGGCCGTAGACCTGTCTGGAGTCACGCCACTGGTGGAAGGTCTGCGTGGCCTGGTTGTATTTCAGACCCTTGGGAATTGCACAGTTTATCACCACCTGGTGATGAACCACGACGGGGAGAAAAGAGAAAGGAGAGAAAAGAAAAAGGAAATGTGCGTCAGATCGGCTAACAGCTGCTAACTAATGCATTTTAATCATCATCTTCAGGAGCCACCATGACAGACCGCTGCAGAGTCCCAGAGACCGCTGTGTTTCTGCAGAGCTGGGAGCTTGAACTGACATTCTGGAAAAGGTTTGGGAAAGTGTGTGTGACAGCATGTTGCGAGGCTGACTTGAGATTTATGGCACAGTAGCACAAACACAGACATAAAAACAAGGAGTGAATGTGCTCTGCTCTCAGTCCATCAGTCACTCTCTCTCAGCCGTGACACTAACTCCATCCACCTGCTGCCAGGCTCACAGGAGCCGAGGCGATCGCAACGATGATTCAAAAACAAACTTGCGCTATCAGATCTCGTCCTCCTCAATCACATTAAACTGAAACACTGTTGCTCATAATGTGGTAAAAGGTCATTTTTACATGGTCGTAAAGTGGCTTTATGATCAACACAGCCTGTGTTTAAGATGTTTTCAATGCTAACATCAGGGATTTTTAGTGTCCTGGGCTCCAGGCCAAGTAGAAACCCCTCGAGCTACTCCTCTGTGACTTCTAGAGACAGAGTGGGAACCTGCGAACCTCCTCTTTACACTTCTGCATCCTCCATACTAGTGTTAATTCTGTCATCTGTTTTTAATGAAGTCTTAGTCCTGAGATAAAATTTTCATATTCCTTTTAGTAATGTTTTTTTTTTTTGGTTTCAGTTTCAGTCTTATAACACGCTGGACATTGGATGTTATAACACTCTGGACGTCTCATCTTAGTCAAAGAAAACCATAAACATTTTAGCCTAGGTTAAGTTAACGGATGCAGTTGACATTTTGGTCTTTTTTTAGCTTTTGCTGAGGCAGTGTGTGTCACCCCACGGGAGGGAATCATTCATACACTGTTAGCACACACACACAAGTCAGCTGTGTCCTCAGCCGTTCTCCCCTACTCATTCACGCCTTTTCTTTCAACAGCTACTTGCTGTATTTTGTGTCGATGAAACAAACACACTCATACCCACAGTGCATCAGACCTGCCTGGGATGTTCCTATGTAAATTGTGGATTATGGCTGTGAGCTCTTCTGAGCTTCTTCCTGTCATTTCCGAGGATTGCGTTGTGTATGAGTGAATGTGTATGAGTTGTATAAGTATATGTATAAGCTTTTGTGTGTGTGTGTATGTGTGTTGCTCGTGTGTGTGGAATAAGAGCTTAGTATGGGATGTGATGACATCCACTGGATTTAGAGGAGTTGCAGGGTCAAGGAGAAAACTGGTAAAGATTCAGGAAAGAGTTTCAGTGGAAGGTCAGGTTATGTGTGTATGTGTGTGTGTGTCTATGTCAATCTGGCTACTATGACTGTTCATTTCCATGTCAGTTCCCTCTTCAAAAAGCCTTTTTTTCCCCACACATAGTGGCAGAGTTCCAGCCCTGAGTGTGAGGAAACACTGTCTGTGTACTTTAACAAGCAGATGGCAACAAAACACATTCATTTTTACAAATCTTTAAAAAAAAAAAACAAAACACAACAGACACAGACTTTTGTGGCATTTTATAAACTCACTGACTCTTAAACTTCTGTGTTTGGCTCCTGGGAGCCCCTCACACCTGCTGACAACTTTAGATTCTTTAAACTTCATGACTTGAATTTTAGATTTGATATCAATTATTTAAAGGCCTTTGTCAACCCTGAGAGTGCTGAGCCCACACTGTCATATTTGATGCACACTTGTAAAAGGGTGCTGAACAGCTAGTAGCATGTACTGAACCCATTACATGTTCTTACCCCAGCATTCTCTGGCTGTGTAGTCATGTGTTCACCTCACTGGGATCATAAAACTGAATATTGGTAGACACCATATTTGGTAACAATCGGCTTTGCTATCCTCCTTTTAAGACCTAACAGTCTCTATAAACTTGGCCCCCTGTGTGCCTGGTGTGCAACAACGTTCCTGCCAAACTTGTCAAACTCAACATGGTCCACGTTTGTTTTGGTTAACTCTGTGCTTTGTTACATAACAAGAATAACATTAGGATGTTAAGACTGCACATTGTGGAAATAATAAAATTTTGTCGTACCTTCACCTGGAAAAAACGTACATTTATTTATTTAAAGGCAAACTCCATAAATCCGACCAACGAATCAGGTTCCATGTGTGTAACTGGTCTGAGGGGAACCTGTCGGTCCGTGTTTCATCCACTGACCTGATGATCTTGGATCTTGCGTCCCACCACGCGGAAGGCATTGTTGCCTGTGTGGTGGTAGATGTGGACTCTGCTGAATCCGGTGGAACCGCCGGCCGGGACCCACTTCTTATTGGCATCGTCGTACACCATGACAGCGGCTCGTGCCTGGCAGATACTCTGTTCACTGTGGAGAGAGAGAAAACAATGACACATCATTTACCCACAAAGACTGAAACCTGATCTGATGATCACACATTCATTTGAGCTGAGCTGACCATTCCCGAAAAACACTGTACCACCGACGCCTATTCATGAAACACCAGGGAGCTTTTACATCTTTGATTTTGTTTTTATTTCTTTCCTTTCTGTGTGAGTTTGTCTGAAAAAGAATCTTCCAGACTGAACATGCTGTCTAACTCACAACAGCCTGGACGATGTTCTGAACTGTGATTACAGGTCCGGTGGTAATGCAGCAGGTATGCAGTCCAGCCTCGGGTACAGAGTACAGCCTGCTTTGCCACATTTTTTGCTATAATTAAAAAGACACACTGGCATGTTTTCAGGTAAGTTGACCCTGGTGCACAAAAAATGAACTCCAATTAAACATGACTACAGTAATATATTTCAATGTGACATCCTGTGACTGCACAGGCCACCATTAGACCAACACAATTATTTTTAAAGCTACTGCTGATATTCATTCATTTGGAAAACATGAGGCTTTTTCCCTTACTAATTTTCTCCTCAGCATATGTTTAATGTAAATGCTTTGTAACTTTGTCTCTTTATTTTTCACTCCAAGCGCGCACACACACACACACACACACACACACACACACACACACACACACACAGAGGAGTGAAAAATGAAGGACAGCGAAGAAGAGGCAGACAGAAGGGCGATGTGTGGCATAACAAAAGCAGACGCAGAGGGAGGTCTGGCTTGAATGCAAAACATCAGCATCACTTCTGTCATTCTCTGCAGCCCAGACTCCTATAACGAGCATAAGAGCACAAGAACTGTGCTCATGTGAGATTTCATTCAAAAGTTTTCAGCCCATGAGCAAAAAACTCACGAAGTCTTCTTCATGGCTGGCTGGATGCATTTTCTATCAGTCACTAAATAACTAAACACAGTTTTTTTTCCCCCCAACGTTTTGTATACTTGGCAAAAAACAATCATTATATTCCAGTTATTTTTCTTTTAGGTTCTACTAAGTAAGTCCAAAACTTAACAGGTCCATTAGTTACCCAACAGATCAACTAAACCAAGAATAAAACACAGTAAACAAAAAAATTAAGTGGTACACACACACACACACACACACCAAAAATAATACAGAGGCCATGTCACTGATTTTACCCTTCACATCACCAATAAAATATCCAAGCATCCTGAGCTCTGTGCCTCCTACAACACTTCCAGCCAAGGAAAGCATCTGTCTGTGAGCTGTGTATTTTGCAATCTCAGGTCATGTGTGATAGTTTGCGGCGTGTGTGTCTTTTTTAAGCCAGTTCATTGTTATTGCTTTTTTGTCTGCTAGAAGAAGCGTGTATGGTACTTATATCTTATTTCAGCTCATCACCACCTGTGGGACGGTCCAGAGGACAGACTGAAATGGGTGGAGAAAGGCCGAATATTTTGTCAAGTGAGCTCGACAAAGCTCCTCCCAAGCCACAAAAGACATTACACGACTGTTTTGACAGTCAGAGCAGCTCCGCATGTTACAACTAAACTGACCTCTATGTGTAAAATTGGTGGAGTGCTCCTTTATTGTGCTACTTTGGGCTGTGAAGTGATTTTGGTGCAGTGGCCAAACCGCATCAGTACAACTTCTATGTTCATCACGTGACGCACACAGGACCAAAACGCATTTTTCCCTGACAGAATCATGGGAAAAGGATCAGCTGTAAAATGGTGAATATACTGGTGTAACAAACCCTGAAAATGACTATTTTCATTGCCAGAATTTTAATTATCCATTCAGTCCAGCTGTATATTTTATTTTATCCCATTCATGTTGTTAATACATCCATGATGTGAGCACTGGGTGGCTGTGCAAGAGGAAGCAACAGACTGCAGGGAGGGAAACAGTCAATAATTCATCGCATGACTTCTTCAAAAAAAAAAAACTCTACCAACACCAGAGAATGACAGAGGTGGAAACAGGTGAGAGGAAAGCTCCTCAGAAATATGGATTTCTGTATGTCACAGCAATGCTGACAACCTGAATACAAGCAGGGAAAGAGACCACAAGTGAGAGGGGGAAAGAAAAGAAACGGAGGGAGGAGAGATTCAGGAGCAGAGTGTGAAAATGGAGTAAACTGCTTTGGGAGATGGAAAAAAAAAGTCAAAAAGGAATGAAAAGAGCCAGAGGGAGGGGAGGAGTGATGAGAGGAGGACAGACAGTTTTCACTTTATCTTCAAGGTTGGAAATGCATGAAAACGGTCAACACTGATGAGCAAGACACTGAGTAAAGCTCATACACACACACACACACACACTCGTGCATGTGCCAAAGCTACTTTACATGCATGTACAGTGTGTGTCCATATCCACACCTTCTCACACATCCAGCTTTCCCATACACTTTCACACCTCTGCTAATGTGCTTCATTATGACAACAGAAGCTGAACTGTGTTCACACTCTGCAGCCGCTGATGAACTTACATTACGACTGAATCTCTGCGCTTTTAGTTTAATCACTTTCATCACAAATCTGTACGGAAGCTGCATTAAGAGCCAACACCTCAGCCCACATCTTCCATCTAACTGTCTACATCTGTGAGCAGGAACAAACAGGAGCCGGTAATGAAATGAAGGCAGGATAATTAATTCATGACTTGCTGCTCTGGCTGAGCAGCAAGCATATTTCTTTTTCACAAAGGCTCAGAGCAGCAGTTGTTAAAAACCTGCAAGCCTATACACTCCACTTTAAGGTGTACGCCATAACAAGGAAAGTCGAACTGCTGTGTAACACATGAGAATGCTGATATCTCAAAAAAAGAACACAGATGAATCTCCATCCATCCATTAGCTATGCTGCTTCTCCTTTAAGGTTTGCAGACCAGTTCCAGCTGATACTGGGCGAGAGGCAGGGTACGCCGCTGACATTTAGCAAACCAGTGTTAATTAAAATGAAAACAGGAAGCACAACAACATTTATAAAAAGGTGAGTGCTGTGGATATGGGGGTAACATAAAGTTTACTTTCAGTCGCCCATCTTTAGTGCTGCTGTCAGAGGAGTCAGTGAGGTCCAGGATTAATGTTGGTGCTCCGTCTGAACCATTCTCACAGGTGAGTGAATCCAGCCTCTGAATGACTCACCGCTCTGCAGTGAACAGCACAGGTAGCTGCAGCTAATGCTTGGTTAGCAGGAACAACTGGACTAGATTAGATTAGAGAGAGCGGTTCTGTTCTCACTGCTAACTGGATTTACTAAGATGAGTACACCTTGTGAGAGACACGTGTAACCATGGTAACTGTACACAAAGATGGCGACAGCTGCAGCCTCAAACTGAAGACACAGAAATTCAGATGTGTGATGGAAATGAGACAAATATGTCCCTGATGAACACTGGACTAAAATGTCTTCAGTTTTTGTTCACTAAAACTAACAAAAATCAAATGATTAAAAGTAAACCCATTACACACATACAAACATGGGCTGAAACTAATTACCTCTGTCTTAATCTGTCTTAGTCCACAACATGAGACATAAAGAGAAAATCCCCTTCACACTGATCTGTGGAGCACAGAGGGAAGCACACACGACTTATCTTATCTTTCACTTCCATCATGAACATCATTCATTTTCCTCATTTAGATCATTAACAGTCCTCATTAAGATCAGTGAACATTATGTGTTGATGCATTGTCCCTTTTGTCTTTGCAGCTACCTGAGGGACATGGTCTCATAATCGCAGCAAAATGAGGATTTCCCCGTGTTCAGTACTTGGCTGGTGTAATCTGGTCTTCCTGTTAACCCTTCTACTGGACGCGTCACTCGTTCTCTCCCTCCTTCCTTCTCTCACCACTGTATTTTCTGACAATTTCAAATGTCAACACGTCAACAGAACGTGGCATTTCTCTTCTCTTCTCCGTGATTTTATGTCTCCCCCTGGCAATGGCAGGATTATCCTTTGGGGAACGTGGTTTACAATTTAGAGATGTCATACATTCATTTTTAGTTTCACATCACAGCAATATCTCCCTGTTATATACCTACCTGTTAAAAAGTCTATAATGGAGTGGAAGGAAACACACTCACACTCACTCACACACACACACACACACACACACACACACACACACACACACACACACACACACACACACAC
>JBBMJY010000011.1:17408898-17467434 GCA_037833715.1 Toxotes lorentzi | reverse complement strand
ACACACACACACACACACACACACACACACACACACACACACACACACACACACACACACACACACACACACAGGGGTGTACTGCAGGTTGTTCTGAGCGCAGGTTGTGTGTTAAATGGGAGCTTGGCACATTTTACAAGAGTCCAGTCACGTTTCCATTCACACGGGAGACAGGGGACACATTGACAGCAGAGCAGGTCTGGACCGGACCGAACAGCAATCAGCTTTCACTCCTCGTACATAACCATGGAAACCAACAGCTGAAGCCTTCACATGAACAGTATTCACTTGTTTCAACCACAGTCACAACACAACGGTGAAGTGAGGCAACATGTTCATAAAATACCTGTGAAATTCTGTTGGTTCACCTGTGAATGAGACGTTTGTCCCTTCAGGAAAACCACAGGTCACTTCTGTGTGCTGAAATCTAATCTATCTACTGTTCACTGGGTTTTAAAAACAAACTGCTGTGTGTCAGGCACAGTCACAGAAAGTGTTCCTCTTTATGTGAGGCCAAATTTGTTTATGATACACAATGACTCTTTAGTTATACAACTAGGGCTGGTCAATAAGTCAATAAGATTATTCAAATATGTGATAAACTAATTTCTAAATTTCTTGTTTACTTACTGGCACAAAGAACCGTGCCCCTTCTCGCTTTTAATTTTAACGTCGTTTCACACCCGCGTTTTTAATCGCCAAACGAAGGGAATGAATTTAACAACTTTAGCACTAATGAGATTTTAGTTAAATGCAGCCTGAGCTGCTTGTGTTTACATGTAAACTCAGGCCATGGGAGGATTGTGTGCATTGCTGCCTTTTGACCTTAGTACCACCATACAACGCTGGGCATCAGTCACCTCACAGAGCAAAGCATGACAGACACACACACACAGATTCTGTTGTCGATGCACACAGACAGACAGACCAATAGCTAGCTGAGCTCACCTTATCCATCAACATAATCACAAAGACACTACGACTTAATGAATGCAGGGTGATGCAGGGTGGCGGGTGAGACGTGAGATTTTGATCTGACTCCCTGAGCGTTCTGGGTTGTAAAGTCTGTATGGCAACACAACAACACCACACCACAATAACAACTCTGTGGTTGTGTGGCTCAACATCATTCTTTCCTCTCGGTCTTCCCTGATTTCCTTTCCAGATCTCAGTTACACTTTCAGTGAATGTTGCTGAGTCTTTTACTTTATCTTCCATCCTCTGTTCCCCACGATATTTATTAACAATGAGACCAAATTGGTGAATTTCTCTTATTAGCATTAACCAGATTTAGAAAGTCCGCCTTTAAAAGAAAAGACATTAATTCATTCAAGACATTCTTCTAAAAAGAAAGTGGTTGAAAGGGGCAACAGCCATCAGTCAAATGCCAGAGGTTAGATAACAGGTCTAATGACTGTGCATTTCAAACTGGAAAGCTCCCACTCTATGTTTAATCGGTATTTATATTCTAAATGCTCCTGCACCTTTTAGGAAATGCCATGTGATGCAACACAAGGCTGATGCTGCAAGGTCATTGTAGTCTTTGTCCATAGGAAGGTCAGAGGTCAGCTACAGACCATTATCCATGGAGCCTGGACCTTGCGGGGCTTTAACAAAGGTTGTCTGGCTGAAGAACGGTCGGTCTGATGATTCATTAGGTCGTATAAATACAATGAGTTCAGTTTGTTAGTTTGTTTTATTCCCTGGTTTAAGAGGAAAAAAAATAGTGTTCTTTACTAAATGCCATGCTTTTCAAAGGAATGTTCCCTTCCAGTGAACATAACATTTGGCCCACTGAGCATAAGAAAGATGTTTTCTGACATTTTAGCAAACTGCATCAATAATTAAGAAGCGTCTCCTTGTTTAACATTATGTTACAGCTTGTAAATGCAGAAGCCAGTGATGTTGTTAGTTGAGTCCTAACCAAGCCCTGAGGGAGACAGGCACACAGGTATGAGGAGGGAAACTCTACAGAGAGTCGGCTCAGAGAGCAAACACTGGGTCTGAAGTCACAGTGAACCATGAGCCCACAACCTTTCCCTAACCTAAACCCAGTGCTGAGAGAGTCTAAACATAGTTTAATAAGGCTGTAGTCACTAAAACAATCTGTGTCTATGAACATTTTACTGACACGTTCAGTATCAACATATTTGTCACTTTCCAAATATGTAATGATATGATTTCCTCATTACATTAATAAGAAAAGTAATCCTGTTGCAATTATGTTTCCTGAAAAACTGCTTTGTTTAATTGTGTATTAAATGTAATTTGGAGGAGACAGGGTTGTCTTTAGAACACCATGAGAAACTGTCCTCAGCAGAGGATGGAAAATGTAGTTCTAGACAGATAGTAGATAGTTTAGTTAGTTTTCATCCTGCATCCCAAGCCATGTGCTTAGTACTGTACACTGCAGAGGCAGGACTGACTCAGCTCCACAGCAGGTGTGGTCAAGCTGGAACCTTGAATCTGATAATGTGACGACGACGACCCAGAATAAAGAAAGAGTCACAGAGTCTACATGAGGCCACCAAATTTTCCCCTTCATCAGTTCAAATACTACAATGAACATGAGCAGAAAGGCTCATTCACGAGGCCTTGTGACTACTCACTGATCAAACGGGAGCAGCAACATAAACAGACAGTTTTTATAGGATGGAGAACGACAAGAGCGAGACTTTGTGTCAGAGCCTGATGAAGAAACACATGAGAAGAACCCACTTCAATGAGTCTGTGACAGCTGGTACATACCGGTGAATTTCCATTTTGGAGGCCAGCACACATCTCTGACTGAGGACGAAGCTGGAGGCTTTGGACTGTGGACCGGAAGACTGGATCTGCATGGCTCCACACAGCCTGCTAGCTGCTGCCTCCCCCCCACCCCCCCCTTCCTGCTGAAGTAACCCAGGATCCCCTCCACTCCTTACTCCTCGCCTAGCAGCCTTTCCCTTTCCCCCCCTCTGGCTCTCCTGTCTCAGGGTCTCGTCTGCCCTTAGCGTCCTCTCTTTCACTCAGTAGCCAAGGTAATTTCTCTAGTTTCTCTCCCTACCTACCAAACAGCTTTCTTCATCATCCAAAGCAGGGCGCCAGCCACCTCCTCCGACCCCCTGCCTCCCACCTCCTCTCCTCAAAGCCTCCGTATCAGGGTGATTCCTCCCTTATTCATATGTGCACATCAGCAAGGGAGCCAGCAAGCAAGCGCGCGAGGGAGCCATTCAGACAGTCAGCCAGCTGTGTTTTTCCCATGGCAGCGGCACCAGCCAGCAAACACGCACACGGTTCAGTCCTGGCTTTTTGCCGCCGTGGCGACAGCAAGGGTATCCAGGCAACAGGATCCTGCTCCTGCACAACCCACTCTTGCAGCTCTCTGAGCTCCGTGGCGAAGGTTGTTGGGGAGCTGGTCGGGGGGGAAATCACCGCCGTCGTATCACGCAGCCTGGCACGGTTCAGCTCAGGAGGGTTCAAGCAGGGATGAGTGTGTGTGTGTGTGTGTGCGCCTCTTCTATATCTCTCTGTCAATTTTCTTTCTCCCACCCGGCTCCCTCTGCTACATCTATCTCATCTCTCACTTGATCTCTCCCTCTTTCATCTGCCCGTGGCTCCCTCCCTCCCTTCCTCCCTCCCAGCTTCTCGCTCCGCTTTTATCTGTGCGGCTATCCACGCACTCATAATCTCTCTATTTCGAACTCGCCAAGCACCCATCCAGCTCAGCTCTCTCACTCTCTCCAAAACAAATACGCTGAAGAGAGTTAGGAGCAGCCAGAATTATTGATGTCTGGTGACACTGGAACGAGGATTAGTCGAGCATTGCCTCGCGTTTGACAAAAAAACAAAACAAAAACACAGTCCTGACAGGAGGGATTCTCCTTTTCACGGCACACAGACACTCGCCGGAACATTGCAAGGTTTTACACCAACTGTCTAAATATGGCGCATTTGTGAGCAGCATACTGAAGGCATGCTTCTGTGTGCATACGCTCGTATTCATTTTCCTTCTCTCCATTTCAGCTGTAATCAACTGGCACTGCTCGGAATAAAGACATACGACAGAGAGACTGGAGTCAGGCGTCAGTACTGAAAACACAGCTGAATGGAGTTAAAAATGAACTGTAATGTTATGGAGTTACAACACAATATGCACATCCGTCATCAGTATGCTCACTAGTATTCATAATTAAAAGCACTGTTATAAGATCCGATATCTGACTGAGGATGTGGAGAATGTTTTCAGCCAAACGTTTGTGCCTTCACACTGAGCTGATACTTCCTGTACCGCAACCCTTGGTTTTACTGCAACCCTAGGTTTCACTGGTTGCTATGCCAACTCTTGCAGTAACTTGGGAGCTTGTTGGCCATCTTTTTCCTCTGTTATGTTTTGTTATGTGTATGTAAAGAACCCTGGATGAGCAGTCTGAAGCTTCACGTGCAAGCCTCTGCAGCAATATGAACACAGGAGCCCATCGAGCCCTGACTCTATGCCGTAGGACCTATAAGAGCTAATCTTGTAGGAAGAGTCTTCTATTCACCATGAGAATATAGCTAATGATGAATTATCTGTAAAACACATTCTTACTGTATTAACACCATAACCAGATAAAATGTTACATTCACTGACTTCTGAGGCAAACAACAATCTAATAACACAGCTGCAGCCTCATAAATGCAATGCAGGCACAGAGCTGAAGCTCAGAGCACACCCACAACATGCTGATGATCCACTGCACATTAGAAAGGACGGAAAGAAGTCATTCTATATTAAAAAATGAGAACAGTGGTTCTCATTTTACATCTTATATTTGCATGTAGCTTATCCTGCAGCTGTCACTGACAAACCATCAACTTGTTGAACACATGCTTCTTTGAATGAAGTGTGTCATTCACCCTGAAGGCTACACACATGTAAATGTAAATGTATGTATAAAAAGTTGTTTATTCTTTTCCCATTGGACAGCTGACAGGTAAGAGATAAGTCACAATAAGGTACTGCATGTATATACATACATGTATACAAGCATTACTTGTTGTTGTTGTTGCTGTGCTGTTTCCAGGATAGACATACCATACCATGCAGGCCATAAGTATTTGGACAGCTCTGTTCACAGATTAGGGCCACAAAAGTAATTGACAGATACATAGGAAGTAAAACGAAATGATCATGTTTCGTGTTTTATAAAAAATCCTTTGCAGTCACTGACTTCCTGAAGACTTTGACCCTTAGACATCAGCAGACACTTGCTTGTGATGCTCTCCCAGGCCTTCACTGCAGCCACCTTCAGCTCTGGCTCGTTGTGGGGTCTCTCTGCTTTGGTTCTGGTCTTCAGAAGTGGAGTGCACGCTCAGTCGATCATGAGATTGAATTGGCCAGTCAAGGATAATCCACCTCTTCACCCTGAAACGCTCAGATGCGTTTGGCAGCGTCTGAACACGCAGGATGCTCAGCGAATGTCAGTTTCTTTTTTGTGTGTTTCTGTGAACTGCTACCAGGCCTTTTTGTTTTTAAAGCTCAGCAGGGGTTTGCATCTTGTGGTGAATCCTCTGAGGTAATGGTCATGAAGTCATCTGTTGATCACTGACAGGAAATCTACACCTACGCCCTGGTTTTTCTTAACCATGCAAATGATTTTCCGGTCATCCACAGGACCTCTGCTGCTCTGTCTGTGAGGTCATTTTAGCTAATGTTAGCTCGAAGCCTCGGTTTGATCAAACCAGTAGATCATTCTGATTCACAGAAGCATCTCTGCACATTAAGACATGTTGGGACATATTTCAACTAAAAAGTATGAGAAGAAAGTTACATGCTGCAGCTTTAATGTGGTATCCATTATTTTCTATTAAACTGAATGTGAATGTCCTAAAGCACAGAGCCTCAAGAGCAAAAAATGGGTAGCTGTCTAAATACTTAGGGTCTGGACTGTACATATGAAAGGGAACTGACACACACTCTCACACATATACAGACATACAGTGACAGGCCTGCAAGGGAAGGCTGTACCAAACTCTTGGAGGTCAGAACAACAGTGACCGGAGGAGAGAGAAACATTTCTGCCTTTGTTCAGCACATTAAAGTGCACGCTGACGCTGTGAGTCAACACTGTGCATAACTGAGGCTTCAACACAACACATTACTGGCCGACACATGTACATTCAAACACGCAAAAACACTCTGTTACCGCTTCAATCATCATCGAGAAATAATGGACACACCAGAAATATAAAAAGGCTTTTGCAGCGATGGAAGATTAAGTTGTTTACATATATGTTCTGCTAACGTGTCCATATTCTACCATCAGACTCAGAAATAAATGAGTGTATGTGATTATATACAATTACTGCTGTGGTCCTAAAATGGAGCTACCACACTAATGCATATAACTATTATCTAGAATTACAGCCTCGTGGTCGCACGCCTCCACCAAGCAGTCAAGCTGCAGTTTCCATCCGTCTGTCCAGACTCATATATGGAATGAAGACTGTGAATGATTTTAATGAAAGGTATTAGCTTTTATCATAATTAGCATATGAATATTTGAGCTACGGCTAAAACAAAATGTGTTCTGTGAAGTCACAGTGACCTTTGACCTTTGACCACCAAAATCTAATCACTTCATCCTTGGGTCCAAGTGGACGCTGGTGCCACATTTGAAGAAAAAAGACTTTTTAAAAGCAGGAGGAGAGGAGAGGCAGCGTGTGCCCCAGGAAATGAGGGCTGTGACGGATGAAAGGTCTACGACGAGAGCAGTTTGTCACACTTTGGTTAAGCACACAGTCAAAAGCTGTCTAAACACCGCACACACATCAAGAGCTATTACGATCAATTAGAGGCAGAGAACAACAGAGAGGGATGAGGAGGAAGAGGGAAAATGAGAGAGCAGTGTGAGGCACCTGCAACGAGCTCCTGCCTCTTTTAGCAGCACAGATGATGTGAGGGAGGAGAGGAGGAAGAGGGGGAAGAGGGGAGGGAGAAGGGGGGACGGACAGACAGATGGAGGGAGAGAGAGCGCGCTCAGTCACTCTAAAAAACATTTTATTTAGGGATATAGCACCTTGGTTAACAAGCCTAGTGAGCACTGATCATAGCTCCTGATATGTTTGAGTCCAGTTTTAATGTCAGCGTATATGCCATTATGTGGTGGCAGCTTTAGGTCCAGCTTTAGGGTGTCAAAGGCCAGTAAAGTTATATGTTAGGCTGCTTTCACACCTGTTACAACAAACTCAGGTGTATTTGCCCATTTCGTATTTTTCACTTGGGGCGGTGCAAAAGATGTGGTATGAACTCGTGGTCCACTTCCACTCTGACTCTGGTGGGGTTCGTTTGTGGCCTGAAGGCAAACGGACCAACCATCAGATATATGATTTTAGCATAAAGTCAAAAGCTAAACTACTATCAAATACATCAGCGTCTTGTGAACTGTTCACGGTCAGCACGGTGTAGCTTCATGTTGACAGCTCTCGGATTGATGTAAAAAAAAAAAAAAAGCCAGTGTGATGTACTGGAGCGGAACTAAAATGCTGCGATGTATAATTTGTCTCTTGGTCAGAGACAAATGAAGTGAAATAAAGGTGTGAAATTCTCTTAAGCGTAAAAATAATCTGGCAAGAATGTAGTGTCTCTCTCTCCAGATACTACAATACACTGTATGTACCTGTATATATTTATAATTAGACTTCATTGTTACTATTATTTCAAGTATTATTTGGCCCAGTTACCACTGACATTGGTCAGCAATCAGCTAATTCTCAGTGATCCAGTATTCTGTGTTAGTCAGGCTGTAGTATTAGAGACAGTGTCCCACCTCAGCAGGGTGAGAGATCTGGGAGGACGTATGAAGAAGACAGAGAAACTGTAATGGTTCTATTCATAGGAACAAAGGTAGCAGGAGGAGAAAGAGATGGAGGTGAACAGCGAGACGTCTTCTCTCCCCTTAGGCCTGATGCCATTGCAGGTTGTGTCACCAGAGGAGGCTGCGGGGCACAGGTGGTTCAAATGCCACAGACGCAACCACACACACACACACACACACACACACACCAAACTACACAAAAAAACTACACAAAAAAAAAAAAATTCCCACACAACTCCTTCCGTTTACACCTTAACATTCACTACATATTTTTTTCTGCATGTTCATATTTTTGCTATATTTGGCAAATGAACAGGAAATAAACTTTTCTCAGCTGAATAACACTTTCTGTAAAAGAATAATGAATAAATAACCCACATAAACACTAACTATGGAACAGTGTTTATTTAAATTATTTGAATGTTTAAACTGTTTAAACTGTCTGCTTCACCTGACTACACCACACACACTACAAGGCTGTTGTATTATAACCAGGATCTAACCAGGATCTGTGTCTGCCCTGGTTCAACCTGCTGCTGCTGCTGCTGCAGGTAACACTGGGCTTCAATGTGGACTCACAGGATAGTTACAGAGGATTTACAGTGGTAGATGATGTCTCACAGAAAACCATAACAGAGCAAAGAATTGGATGCCTTTACCTCTCACTTGTCAGTGTCAGCACTGCCACTGACTTTGACAGGTTACCGTGAGTCCTGGACACTCGATTTGGCAGCCAAGGAATGAGAGTGGGGAAAATCAGAGATCTCAAAGTCAACTGTCTTGACCCAAAAAAGGGGCCCTGGTGGTGGGAGGTGGAAAATCACACTTTGACCAGAAAGTCCAGCAAATCCTCGCACACACTGATATCACACAACAGACCTTACACACAAATTACACACTGTATCTCTCTCTTTCTCTAAAGTCACACAAATCAAACTGGGAGAAACTGAAATAAACGCACATAAATATTAGAGCGAAACCCGTATTTATTTATTTTCTCTCTCTCTGTCATCTTCCCAGTAATATCTACACTGTCTTTAAATGGCCCTTTGACACTGTCTCACCGAGGGAACAGTAATTCACCATCAGCCCTCCTCTTTAATTAAACTCTACAAACAGCCTCCCCTTTTTAATGTGTGTGTGTGTGTGTGTGTGTGTGTGTGTGTGTGTGTGTGTGTGTGTGCGCGTGCGATGACATCATAAGGCCAGTCAGCAGTCCTTTTTGCCACAGCAGGCAAGAAACACCAGAGAGCGAGAGCAGAGCTGACTAAATAGAAAGAGAAAGCTTTTTATTTTCTTTGTCTTTTCAGCAGCGGTGCTCATTACGTGCCACCTCCCAATCTCCTCTGCCGTTTATCTGGATATCTGTCAAAACTTTGCTGATTCCACCTTCAAAATAAAAGCGAGGTATTTCAGAATTTTCAGAATCGTGACTGACAGCACGGGAGTGAATATCAGAATATCAGAAGGCCTGATGGAAAGATTACAGCTCCAGGAAGGAGTCAGTTTTGGCAGCAGAGGAATTTTCTTTGACTATTAACATTTTAAAGATTGTCCATCTTCCAACATGACATTCTCTGATACCGTATTTCTTTCCCACTTGGCTACTATATGTTTCTTGCACAGCTGTGTGGCATTTCAGAGCTAGTTCACGCACAAAGGAGCTCACACATGGCTCAGAGTTGACTGAGAGTTGATACTTGCCTTTTAGATTGAGGGGGAGCTGTCAGTGGATATGAGGAGTTCAAAAAAGCAAAAAAAAAAAAAATCTATCAAAGAGCCGTCAAAGCCAGTTGGTTTTCAGAAACAAAAAAAGCTGGGTACATTCTAAACAATCAGGCACGCAAAGGAAATGGCAAAAGACAGAGGACGACAGGGGAGTACAAGTCTTGTGGGTGACCGGAAAATCATTTGCATGGTGAGAGAAAAACCCCTTTATGACTGCACAGGAAGTCCAGGATCCTCTCCAGGACGTAGGCGGACATGTTTCCTCGTCGACGCCCAAGAGACGACTTTGCGACCATAACCTCAGAGGATTCACGATAACATGCAAACCACCACTGGTAAGTCTCAAGAACAGGAAGACCAAGTTCCAGTTCACGAGAACATTCAGAAAGAAACCAGGAGACATCTGGAACAAAGTCGTAGGGACTGAAGAACAGAGCTGGATTTCAGCACTGACCTTCCAATTCAAGTCACAGAGGTCACATCACATTGTTGTTTCCTTGGATGCAAAAATGGGCAACGTGGATATTATAGGTTTAATCTGTAAAAACTTTTCCTGCTTATAAAACTGGGGATCAATGATTTATTTTCCCTGGCAAATTCAAAACAAGTAAAACATGATACATCTGTATTTTTTAGGTTTGCAGTTATAAATAATAATAAAAGCCTGCACCACTTACAAGGACGTCATGATTATGCATATTTAAAAAAATAAATAAATCTTGTACACTGGCCGACAGCAGCTGACGCTTCAGCTAAGCACAGACATCAGCTTTAAGCATCACTGTGAGCACAGACAGGACAGAAACAGGACAGTCTGCTCACTAATTCACAGTCAGTTAACCACCCTGACTCACAACAGCTCAGTAAAGTGTGGCAGGCCCGCAAAGACTGTAATTATTCACGTCACAGTTTACAGGACAGTTGTGACTCAAGGCAGCAAACACAGGCAGCAATCATCTATGTTCATTTTTTTTTTACTTTGAATAAGCAGAAAATAAAAATAACCAGCAGATTTAATAACTCAAAATGGAAATATTTTACACTTCCTGCAGCCCTGACTCAACCAAGATTCCACTGCACACACATTATATTTTGCACAGATGTACAAGTTAACTATTTACAAAGTGTAATTAATTCTTTTTTTTTTTATCTGGCCCCATTGATGAAACAAAAATTCACCTCTATCAAAAGGAGGACAGAGGAAATTATTAAACCACCGTGTTGGTCCTGTTGGGCCCTGTTTGGGACTGACACGCTGACTGAAGCACCAGGTAATGCAGAGAACAGCAGCACTCTGGTCACACTCAAACACAAGGGCACTGTGTGTTAACAGGGCTGTGTCTCACACAGTTCTTTTCATATTGATGTAAACATACTCAAATTAAAGCAGAGACTTTTTCCATTATTTTAATTCAAACTGAATTCCATTTTGTTTTCTATTATCATCTTTAACCAGAACCAGGAAATACTGCTGTGTTCAGGAAGGTACAAACAAATAATGATTTTGTAAATGAGGAGATGCACATACAGTGAAGTGATTAGGCTGTTAACATATGAAACATTAAATGAGACCATAGAGGGTAAGATGATTGTAGCAGTTCTATTTTGTTTTGCTTTTAATATATTATTTGAATTTAGGTTTTGTATATATGTTTTTAAAAAAAGCTGCATGTCATCTGTGTCTAACGTTTGATAAATAACCTTGTAAACCTTGTAGTATCTTGTGGAACGAGCCCAATATTTGGTATGACTCAGAGGAAAAACCTGATGGGCTGTCTGCTGGTGTGAATACAAAAAAGACCAGTCCTCAGAAACAGTATGACCCCACCACATGAACAAAACATTCAAATTTAAATCTATATTGTGTCTTTATAGCATTGCTATACCTATATTAGTTTAGGGTAGTGTTGTATGTTTTGAATCAAAGGAATAATCCCACTCAAATGCTGCTGCAGTGGTTACTGTCCCTGCTACACTCAGTCTGAGATAGATTGACTTATTTGTAGGCAAAGTGAGCAAAGTACAAGACGCATTGTTTTGGTGCCAGGCTGTTTCCCAGGGTGACTGTAGAACAGGCAGGGAAAACAGTGGAGAAAGACATGTTGAGGAGGCAGACGAGTGAGGCACGAAATGCAGCTCAGCAAAACAGTGACACAACAAACAGATGAATGGAGGGAGAGCTGAGGAAAGGCAGAGAGAAGAATAACAGAAGACATACGGACAGGGGGCCGCTGCACAGTACCGGAAACCTAAAAAAAAACGGCCCTGATCATAACAGAAAGAGAAGCTGCCAAAGGCTCATTAATCATTGATACCGCTTTACCCAAGTGTCTCCAGGTGACTGGATGCCCCGTGTTGACACAGACAAATGCTGGGGGACAAAACAAGACAGACATGATCTGGTGACAGCAAGGTCACAAACCATCCATGGCTGTCAAAGCGTCCTTGAGTGGACAGTGAAGTGGTTTGTGTATGTGTGTGTGCTTCATGGCAACTATAAAAAACTGCCTGACCCCCTCAACACAGCCTCCTGCTGAAACACTGATGGGTCCGAGTGTCAGGGGACATGAATAGCTAATAAGTTCCATATCAAATGGCAGACAGGTGCACCGGGACTGCTGGGCTGGTGTGTCCATAAGACAGTGCTCCTACTGCGATGACAGAGGTGCATCTAATTCTCAATACACGATATGGTTCACACAACACACAGGGTGTGTGAACGCTACCTTCCAATAAACAGAGAGCATCCAATTACTGCTTAAATGGCAGAATTGAGCAGAATACAGTAGAAAGAGCAGCCTTTGTCCTTTAACTCCCACAGGATGTTTTCAGGTCCATTGAAATGCTAATGGTTCATTTTACATGAGAGAGCCAAACAAAGACAGAGACCTGGAACAGATAGTGTTCAGCACAAACTGATGTGCTGCTCTGGCATTTTTTTAAGTCTTTTTTTTTTCATTTCTCGTCCAAATCTTGACCCTGAACTCAAACCTCCACGTCTGCAAAACAGTTAAAGTGTCGACACAGATCATATAGATTGTATAGATTACAGTCTGTGCTGCATTGTTCTTTATTAATGAAGAATTCAGCCTGGAATCTTGTTTCCATCAAGACTCAAACAGGTATTCAGAGACGTGTTTGATCTAATATGACACACTACTCCTTAGAACCGAAACAACAAGACCTCACCTGGCTCACTCGGTGGTGGCATCATGTCAGCAGGTGTGTCAGCAGGTGTGTCAGCGTCGCAGGTGATTCACTCAACACAGAGGTGGCAAAGTGAAGTATATGACTAGATTAATAATATACAGTCCCAGCTGAGGAAATATGTTTTTTAATGTACTTGTACTGTTTGTCATGAACAATGAACTAACACTAGCCTGTGTAAGGGGTAGGTTCTGTTTTGAACCTGGTTCCAGGTTAATGCCTGGATTCACTCAGCTCTGAGGCAAACAAATCTTTCACCAACACTCAGCACTCAGCACAGTACCAGGCTTCTCTTCTTTAGCTGATGCTGACAGTTGCTTTCACTGATTTAAATGACGAAAGGTTACTGGTGGACGATAACCTCAGCTGTAACATGTTAATGTTAAAGCCATAAATTACTCGACAGAACGTGAAAACTGAATCATCTACTGTCTGAAGCAGCACTGTGTTTTCTTCTAGACCAACAAATCCAACAGTCTGGAGTCCTTGAAATGAAACAATCAGACTGAGTCACAGCAGTTTCACTTCTCACAATCTGCAAGGAGAACTTTCAGATTCTGAGAACTGACAAATTTAAGGTCATCAGTTCAACAGTTCTCGATCAGGACCGATCAGGACCGATCAGGACCAGTCAGGACCGATCAGGACCTCCAGTATTCACAGCAAACAGCTTGTTTGTCTCATATTCAGGTGGTGCCTACAGGTTGTAAAGATTCTCTGCCTCCTCAGCCAAACAAAGGTACAGATCTCAACTGAATCTTTAAGTTTTAGTTACAAATGTTATAATAACACTTAGAATATCAGTTAGAAATGTTGAAACCTGAACCAGAATGGGTTTGATAAGGGACACAAGAGTATTCAGTTCAGCTTCTATTGATCAGAATGTTTCTGGGCATAGACCATCTGCTGTGGGTGTGTCCACTACTGAACATGACAGGAACAGAAACACAACAGAAATATGAGAGGCCTTAAAA
Source organism: Toxotes lorentzi (assembly GCA_037833715.1). NCBI lineage: Eukaryota > Metazoa > Chordata > Actinopteri > Toxotidae > Toxotes > Toxotes lorentzi. The sequence continues at coordinate 17,453,687 of JBBMJY010000011.1, read as the reverse complement.
AATGTATGTAGTGTATTATTAATATTGGAACTGCTATCAGTTTGGAATGTGTTTGTCGTCTTTGCAGTCACTTTGTTTTCACAAATGGACGGGAAACATCAAGATGAGTGATAGCTCCATTTAAGAGGCTCACTAAAACATGCTACTGAGCAACTGTTCACTACACCTGTGGTTTTATTTTCTGTCACTTGTCAAACTTTGAAAAAAAAAAAAAGATGAACAGCAGATAAAGCCTTTGATCAATAAAGCACAATTCATAGTTCAATGCATTGTTAAATTAAATTAAGGTTAATAACAGAATTGAACCATGATCCCAAATCACGCAGAACACAGACAGTTTACTTTAAATATCCGACTAAATGGCTCATCCAAAGCCACAGAGCACACAGACAGCAGCTCTGTGGGACAGGAACACAACTCTTGACTTGCTGTCATTTGACCTGCGTTGCTTTTGTTGTCGAGTCTGGACAATGATGTCATTGTTGCTGGGTGAACTCGCCCCGCTGGCGACAAGACCGGCAAAAAGGTGACATGCAGATAGACGCTAAGTCAACACTGCAGCCTCATGATGGAGGGAACATCTCACTGAGCAAAGACTGACCTAAAACATAAATCACATGATTCAGCTTCATGACGTCCACTTATTACACTGAGACACACTTCTACACTTTGGAAATCAATTGCAAACCATATAAAATGACACACAAGTGTTTGTCTGCACCTAACAAATGGATTCAAGGGCAACAAATCAGCACCATCTTCTCCTCAGTGTTCGCACTGATACAACACAACAGGTGCTGAATTTGCAAACAGCAGAGGGGCATAACCCCCCCCCCTTCCCCCCCAAAAACATGAACGATCATAATAACCCAAAGGGAAAGAGCTTCATACATGTTTCTACACTGCAAGTCCTTCAGGAAATAAAACTGCAGCACCAGAGGCAGAAGCAGAGGTTCCCCACCTCCTCACACAGAGACGAATCCCATCCTGCAACTGAGCGAGAAACTCCCTTTGATTGGACCCGCAGGAGTTTAACAGCCACTGCAGTTCTATAAATACAAAAGCTTCCCATCTGGTGAGAGATGCTTTTTTTAGACAGGAGCTCCAAATAATGAATGAATAGGTGGATGGTGCTAAAAGCTAAAGCTAGTTTGTCATCTTTGTGGGGACAGAGGGCCAACAGCTGAACAAGAGTGTGGATAGACAGGTAGAAAGGCAGGTGGACGCACTCAAAGACCGGGCTAATCCTCAATCATAAGATGGCTTCTAAGATCCCTCAGAGCTCGTATTGTAAATGCTAAACCTGCTTTATAGGTGATTATACTGAAAGTAAGGAAAGGGACACGTTTAATACAGCTGATTAAGTCTCCTTCTATCTCATATGTAACTATTTGTTGACCGCTAAATCCTACAGCAGCTCCACCGTTTCTAAACCACGCTCTGAAACTTACGAGTCACGAGTCATCTTGGCATCCGTAATGGGTGAATCCGGCACCTCCACCTAAAAGAAAATCTGCTGTTGGGAAGCGTTTGGCCTAATTCTTCAAGTGTCCACTTTCTCCACAGACTGAGCAGCTGCTTCACTGGCTGCAGGACTGGCTGTCTGACTTCAGAGGGGGGAAAGTCAACCAGTGTTAAGACGGACAGTGACAGTGGGGAGGCACCCACCCACCCGCAAGGTCTGCTGGAAGTACCCCAACCCCACCCCCACATACATCCACCCACACTCACTGACCTCATTGGTACCAGGGTTAAAAGTGGAACAGCTGGGTGGGGAGGGTGGGAAGGCCTTCAGTTAGGGGGTCACTGGGAAAGGCAGCCGCTGCCGCCACTGCCCCCCCCCCACTCCCACCCAAGAATGCCTCTCTGCCCTGTCCAAAAATAGATATTCAGACCTGCACAAGTCATCAGCCTGGATTATGTGCAGGATTGTTAAGACCTCACCAATACAAGGTTTAGTCATTGTGAAACAGATGTTGCCATCTGTTACCAAAGAAGGAAACACCTCATCCCAAACAAATGATGCCATTAAGAAAAAAAATAAAATCATCCTTCTAAGTTTCAGCCAAACCTAAGTAAAGTGTGAGCCACAGTCTGAAATGTTAACCTAGATTAAAGCATTCCCATCAGGGTGCTCAGAGCCATTTTCCAAAGCCAAAATAAAGCTTCGAGGAGCATCCTGGTTTAAAAGTGAATTAGTCATGTCCAGTATTTCACAATTTGAGTTAAAAAAAATACAGTTATGATAAAAAATTCCATTCCAAAATTTCCGCTCACGTGAACAGAGCTGCCTGTCGGCCTTTTTCATGTCACAGTAGGAAAAGCACAGGTGTACATAATCAAATGAATGAGGGCTGAATCCAGCTGCTTCTGTTTCAGGGCCCTGGTTCATGCTGACTCACTGCCACACTAACATGGCTTACTGGGACACCTGAACAGAACAGAACCAAAAAGCAAAGACCTTCAAAACGCATTTGACGTGACGATATTTCAGTCTTCTCAGCTCCGAATTACTGCTCAGTGCTCTGTATATAGCCTGACCGCACTTGAGCACAGGATTGATTTGAAGCCCGCTGGATCAATGGAAATTTACCTTGGGTGATCAGGAAATCGTTCCCGTCAGCCATCAATTCCCTTATTACCGCAAGGAGGAGTGAGGTGGCTGCTCCTTAGCTGAAGGATCAGACTGACACACCCCTTTATTAAAAAAACTGTCAGTGATTGGCTGCTGCAGCTCATTGGACTGATCTCATACTACCTCACTGCAGTTTTATACCAGCACAAATATAGTGACTTATAGTCACTGAATAATATCTACAAATTACAAGACATTCTCATCGTAACTTGTTAATTACATTATGAATTCATATTGAACCGTGTTTCAGTGTCTGAGCAGTAACTTTACAAACCGGTTGATGATCTATTTACAATATAAATACACAATATGGGTTTTTAAAGAATATATAGAGGGTATTCAGACTGTTCAGTGCAGAGATGTTTCACATTCACGTTTGTGATGATGGAGGACGTTGCTACATGGCTGAGCTGGCAGTAGTTATTATTTGGACAGTACATTATTTGGCATACAAAGCTGTTAACAGCTGCAGACAGCTGATCCAGCTGTGCTGTTGATGTCAGCTTCAGATGATGGGTCAGAGGAAAGGACTCATGTCAAAATGTCATGTCAAAATGTGTTTCCTCAGTGATGTGGCTCTGGACTATGATGCTGGACTATGCTCCACTATTTTGTGGGATGCCACAAGGCTCTATTCTCTGCCCCACTTTGATCCACTTTAGACATGCTACTCTTGGGGCAGATCATGAATAGACATAACACTGATTTCCACTGCTATGCAGACGATACGCAGCTGTATGTCCTGCCTTGGTGAAGGACTGGATGCCCAATACTTTTCATAACTACACCACCTGTTTCCAACACTAGCAGCATTAACAATCTCTTATCTAGTCTGGGCATCTTATCCAATAACGATAAAAAGGAGCCTTGTAATCTAGGTGTTGCTATTCTATGTTATGTCCTATATAAGGTCAGCCATGTTTTTATCTCCTGCAGACTGGACTATAGTCTTTGTCTTTTATCCTGGTATGAGCAGGTGGAATATCCAAAGACTACAGCTGACACACAACGCTGCCGCTTGGCTATTAACTAGTCCTTCCTGCCCTTTGCAGGTTACCTGTGAGTTTTAGAATTGATTTTAAGATTTTACGGTGTGTTTTTAAAGCCTTAAATAGCTGCTTAACATCCTCAACTTCAGCCTTACTAAGGTTTCCAAAACCTTGACCTCTCACTGAAGGTAACAGGGCCTGTGCTGTCTGAGCCCTCAGCTGTGAAGCTCACTGCCAGTATCCTCTCTTAAATCTCTTCTTCAGTCACTTTTATTTTATGGCTTTATTTCCAAACTGATGGTGTTTGTTGGAACTGTTTAGTCATTTATCTTCTTTCAGATTTATGTTTTTGATTTATTGCTTTATTTTCGATAGTTATTCATCCAGCCCATTCTTTTGCTCCATTCCTCCTTCAGTATCTCCTCTTTTTCCACTCAGCTCTGTCCATCCTAAACCCTCTTTTACTCTCTCTTCCCCCCCTCTCTCTCCTTCATTCACTCTCTCTCCTCTCATCTCCTCGGCTCACCTCTCGTGCATTGATGTGGTCTCTATGGTGATGTGCTTTTCATTCCATTGGAGAGGAACGGCCCAATGGACTGACAGGATTAGGGAGACGCGGAGCAGCCCGTGAATGTGTGTGTGTGTGAGCACATTGTTGTGTGTGAGCTACACACAGTGATGAAAAGATTATTCTAGGTTTTTCCATTTAAAGCAGTGAGTGTGTGTGCGTGTGTGTGTGTGTGTGTGTGTGTGTGTGTGTGTGTGTGTGTGTGTGTGTGTGTTTATGTGCAGATGTGATTCAATACTTTGTTCAAACAAACTTCCTTTTCCACTTATCTTGAAATGCATAGTTTGGCCATATTAATAAATGTATTGAATTCCAGGTTCAGCCATTATTATATTAAACGTTTCTAATGTTAACAGCAAGAGTTAAAGTGATTAACTGATTAGTCACACAAGAAGTTAAAAATAGTTTGTACATTAAACAGGGTTAATTAAACAATGCTGGGCTCTGTTAACCTGTTCATGCCCATTTGTTCTGAATATTTAACTTATCTGATCTATCACTGCAACACAACTCAGGCAACAACAGTTCCCAAGCTGGAGCCTCACATATCACTGCCTGACTAGTTAAACCTGCTCAACAACACTTACTATACAGTCATAAGTGTGTGTGTGTGTGTGTGTGTGTGTGTGTGTGTGTGTGTGTGTGTGTGTGTGTGTGTGTGTGTGTGTGCGGGTGAGTGTTTTTATAAAAAACATAAAAACACAGATCAGCCTGAATCATGCTGCTGACTTGGCTAAAAGAAGTGCAATAATATGACCAGCAAGCATCGGCTGTGTTTGGAAGCAATGCTCCGTTGCTACAACAAGCAGCAAGAATCCCATCTATCAAACTACAGTGTGGTTCCATGTGGACACAAAGAGACTACGAGCGGGTCAAAGGCACAGAAGGAGACTCAATGTCTTGAAAGAATTTCCTGTCCACAATGAGAACAGTAACCAATTTGAATTTCAGAGGCATTGTTGTTATACCTGTACGAGATGCTTCATTATTTCATTGAGATGTTTTCGCACAGACTCCACAAACTGGAGCAGACTGATAAACCCTCATTAAAAAAAAATAAAGCCTAGTAAAAACTAAAAGTTAAAACTCTAAACATCATTATAAAAGCCTGCTTTTCCTCAGATGAAAGACGAGGTAAGACAACAAACAATACACAGATTACACTTTACATCTCATTCTAAAAAACATTACAACCCCAACTCAACTGCAGCAGTTCTGAGGCTGCATTGTCTTCTCTACTCATTTAGCCTGCTCCTCTAAGTGATACCTGGAAATCAACCCCTGCATGCTTGAAAAGTAGCTGTAAAAACCCTGTAAGGCATGTAATGCACACATGTAATATCCTTCACAGACGAACTGGCTGTGGTCAGGTTGAGTTCATGTCTGTGACGATGGATTCCAGTGGAAACAAGATTTGCTGTAGAAGACAAGTATCACATGTCCATAGAAACAAACCATTCCAGCAGTATAATCCACTTCTCTGCTGCCAAACCATATGCTCCGTACGTTCCAAATACTTATAGTTTTGCCCAAATATAGTTAAATCCACTGCTTCTCACAGAGCTTTGGTGGGTGATGCAACATGAGAGCGGCATGTTTAGCTGTATTTTGGTGAAACTAAGAGTGTTTGGAGGATAATGAGCGTAATCAAACACTGAGTCAGGAGTCAGAAATGTCTCAAAGCCCGTGCTCTGTTTCTTCAGCCTTTTATTATCTACACGTGCTTTTTTCTTTTTCACTAGCCCCTCGGCAAATTACATGTTTTAGTCACAGACAGTTACATTTGAGGTAGCTGAGTGCTACAACACAGCTAGTCCTCTAACCAGCTGCTGGTTCAGTGCCTTGCTCAAGGACTGTGACATTTTACAGAGGAACAAGTTCATCAAACTCACTATTCCTGCCTTCTTTCCCGTCATACAGGGATTCAAATGTCCTCGCCAGCAAATTCCTTCTTTTCTATCAACATTAAAGCCCCAATAATTGTTTTTTCTATAAACAATGGATCAGATGAATGTGTCATGTGAAGGGGGGTCACTTGTAGTGAAAAACCTGCAGCCGTGCCATATTTCTCTTAAAAACATGAGCCGCTGAGCGTCTCTCAGGTTCGCCGGAGGAGGACAGGGTCGTGCTCATGTTTACTCTCACGCTCAAGCTTTTAAAATCCCCTTAAGCAACCTTTAACAAAATAAGTGTCCAGTTTTCCACTGACTTGCTTCTTGATCATGTTACAAGAGGGGAGATGTTTGTAAAAAGGGTTCTGTTGAGGCCTTTTCTACTCGGTCTCTGCCTCCTCTGCGGCCGGTTTGTGCTGAGCCTGTGGAATTCCACTCACACAGGGGTCTGTTTGTGAGTGTGTGGGTGTTTTATTTAGGACTTCGAGGGAGTGTTTCCTGGGTCTGCAAGTGTGTGTGTGTGTGTGTGTGTGTGTGTGTGTGTGTGCGGTCTGTGTTTTGTTATACAGACTGCTGCCAATCTTCCACTGCCATGACAAGGCTCTGCAGGCTGATGGTATCTGCAGGCATGCAGGACAATGAGCTACAGAAAGTCTGAACCTAACAGTGAAAGCTTCACAGTAAAAAGTGGACACGCTCATTTAAAGTAGAGACATCTGTGATGGTTTAGCAACAACTTCATGATGATGAGCTGAGATTCTCAGCACAGAGACAACCTTAAGTCTGCATTTTAAAAGCACAGAGACACCATAGGCTCCTTTAGCAAAAACTGAAACTGGTCTAACATACATTCTAACTACTCTTATGATTTCCCTTAATATTATAAGAAGTAGAACCGGTTGCTATGTCAGCACCTTAATACGAGGTACACCATCCTCCTTGTTTTCTCTGAGGGGGTGTCAGTGGCAACAACTGTGTAACAAGACTAAGAGTGTACAGCCATGCTAGTGGCTCTGTGAGGCCATAATGTTGTCAAGAAATTATCAAGAAAAGCACACTGTATATAAATATAAAATCTAAACATAAAAGTAGGCCAGATGTCCAAACTGATTTTGGTCTTAAGCAGTTGTAGTGAAGTAGTAAATGTAGTAGCAGGGTTTGGCCAGCCCTGGACAAATTTACCTATTTGAACAAACTTTTAATTCATGAACTTGAAATTCTGAAAAAATGTGGCATGTGCAAAAGTTGTAAAACATAAACTCATTAGGCATTAACTGGGTTGTTAATACTTGTAATTCAGGTCAAGAATTGAGACTGAACGTATTCTCGAACTCCTCTTGAAACTTTGTGGTATGAGGCTAATTGCACACATGAAAAGTAACATCTGGATAAGCCACTGTCATTTTGGAGATGTGATGTGGACAAATGAAGTTAAAAAGAGCAGCATTTGATCAAAGGAGCACCTTGGCACTGCACGGACACAGATTGGATTTCACTAAACAGCAGAAAATTCTGGATACAAATGTCATGAAGTCAGTTGGAAACTAAAGAGAGGCTGGTTTCTACAACAGGACAATGATCCTGGTTACAGAAGAGGAAGAGAGAGAAAGAGGGGGTGACTGAGTACTGAATCAGGAGGGTGTCGAAACTTTTGTCCACAACTGTTTTTTTTTTTTTTTTATATTTTTTTGGTTCATGAAATAAAAACTGACAGTAACATTAACATTTGAGGAAAGGCTTGATTTTAATTTCTGTTTGCGGCAGGGGTAGTTACTTCTTCTCACTTCAACAGGCAACAAAATATGTAACCTGGCCTGGGAGCGGCCAAACGTTTGCATAAAACAGAAAGATTTCTTCATTTATTTAGCTGCTAAATGCTCCACCATGTTCCCCACCTCGTCTTTTCTCAGAGAAAAGTTACCTCCAGCAGTCGAACGGTGAGAGCGACCTAAAACTTGTGGGTCAGACATCGAAACAATGAACCGAAACTGGCTCGAAAGCTCTGTAAAGCTGGGGGGGGGGGGGGGGGGGGTTCTGGACATTCAGGTGGCAGTTCTCTGTAAGAGTCCCCTTTCACAACATAGATATCATTCTGAAGCTGAGGCTGAAGGCTGCAGGAGAAACCAAAATCTGTGCCATATCGAGTGGATGTTAGATATTTCACAAGATAAGTGACATTTTTGACCCGCTGTTGACACCAGAGGAAAAGGCAGGGGAACACCAAAGTCATTAGGGTGAATTTTACTGGGAATTGTGGGTATCTGCACCAAATTTCATGGGAATTCAGCCAGTAGCTGTAGAGATATTTCAGTCTAGACAAAAGAGCCAGACCAGCAAACCGAACCATTTTTAGAACGGCTAAAAATGCTCAGAGTGCTTCCATGAATACTCTGCAGCAGCTCACAGGTACACACTAAATAGCACGATCATTACTTCTTCATTACCAGTTTGTTGCACAGAGGAACACGCAGAGATGTTAAATTAGGCCTGCCAGGATGTGGACAGTATTACACATTAGGTCTGAGTCTGTATCCTGGACACCTTTTAGGGCCTCAGCAGCCCATGATATTAATAAGTCTGGGAGACGACAGCGGTCAGATCACGGAGCTCTGGATCCAGCCTGCTGCTGTGGTGTGATGTGGTGAGAAAGAAAGACAGAGAGAAAACGAGAGGACGAGCACAAAGCCTGCTAATGTGCTGATTGATGGTGGACGTGCAAAAAGAAAACCAGCCTGCAGAAAGGAGAGGAAGATGTTTCAGAATTTACACGTCGGGCTTTCAGCTGGCAGCACTTTTACAGACTGCGAGCAGTCAGCAGTGCAAGTCTTCATTAATTATCTTGTTAGTCCTTTTATAATAGTTGACTGTTTCAGAATTTTCATTTCATTCACGCTTTGCAGTTTTTGGAAAAAAAAAAAAGTGCAGCACAAAGACTATTATTAATTACAGCAGCAGCAGCTCAGAAGTATTAGATGCCTCAATTTAATCAGAGGGAATAAGCTCTCTCAGTTTTATTAACAAGTTATTTTTTTCTTCTGTGACTAAACCTCAGGCCCACAGCTGAAGTCGCACCATGAAGAAGAAGAAGAAGAATCTTATCTTGTTGTGTTCTTCAGAGCTGAACAGAAGAAACTGAGAAGAAAAACCCTGTGTCATACACAGTCCACATGGCAATCAGCCTCGAGATTCCCCTGGGCCTCCCGTGGTTTATGGTGGTGTGACCGGGTCCAGATGAGATGAGACCGAGTCTGAACCAAACACAGAAATCACCTGGGGAGCCGTTAAAACGTACGGGTACGCTGTGTGTGTGTGTGTGTGTGCACGTATCTCGTTCCACATTCCTTTATGAAGCCTCGACGGGCGATGGAAAGATACACTACATGTGTGCACACACTGCGGTTCGATCCATGTGGCAGGACGCGAGAACAACTGGGATTCCACCACAGTGGAAAAATCGACTTTACACACGAAGATTCATGAGACAACAAATAAATTCTTTCTATTTTTTCCTCTCCTCCTCCTCCTCCTCTTCTCAGCAGATTCCAGTGAGTCAGTGAGGCCCGGCACGGAAAAGCCACAGCAGTGATTAGCAAAAACATAATACAGCAGCTAGCCACACATCAAAGCACTCAAAGGAGAGCTTTTACTTTTTTAGAGGCCAAACCCATTAATCACCGCACGCATTCCCATTTTCGTAGGAACCAGTAATGAGCAACAGAACCTGAAAGGACTCGTCTCTCAGGGAGAATGAGATTAAAACCAAGAAAACTTCACCTCCTTCTTTTGGCACAAATCCCAGATGCAGGCCGGCACCCAAATCTGATCAGCTGGCTCACAAGTTTTTGACAAATCCCTCTGACACAATCTGCAGAAACTGAAGTGAAAACACAAACTGGTTTAAGTCAAACTCCAGTTTAAACATCGACTCTTTGCAAAAAGTGTCCCCTCATCGTATCCAGTGGCCGATAACAGAGCATGTACATAAACTGGGTTATTTATGGTATGGGATTAGAGTGAAAGGAGTGTTACATAAGTAGTTGGTTGGCAAAATAAAAGCTGTTTCACGGGCTGAATCCTCCCATGTTGGGTAAGGACAGATAAACTGGTGAGAATACTGGTGGGTCATTCTGTGTCAAAACAAACAAACATCACAACAAACTGTAATGGTGGGCCTTCATTAAAGTGATACAGTATGAGTATATATGTGTATGGCTCTGTGCTTATGTTTCTAAGTCTCTGCAAACAGTAGATAAGAGTCAAAGTGTGGTCACGGTCTTTGTCTGGGCTGCTGGTGTTTCTCCAGAGACAACAGGAGCTCAGCAGAAGCATCAGCAAAAGAAACAAGAAGCCCTGATGAAGCTGCCAGCTCCCCTCCTCTCACCTGCCTTCCCCTTAACTTATATATTTTCTCTGTAGCTGAGAATTTTCACAGGAGTCAAGCTCATATCCTGTACTGTAAAACCATTTCTGACCGATCATCGTTTACTCAGTTTGGCGAGAAGGTTTCCTTAGACAGTTTGTGATGTGAAAACAAACGACGACTCATTATGAAAAGATGGATGAGAGAAGAGAAATCATTTCAGTGTGTGAAGGTGACAGGAGGGGGAGAGACCAGGAACAGCTGTGTATACTGTTGTATCCAAACACTCAGACTACTGATAACAGCTACAATACTGTGATCCCAATTACTTTTTTTTAATGAATCAATTAATCACTAATCAAGTGGCATTTTATTTTGTGCTGACTGCTTTATGGATGTGTACTTATGGTAAGACAGTAGTTTAATGAGTTTACTGTGAATGGAAACGCCTCGTTGACGAGAGAAGCATGAATCTGTGGGTCCAGACTGGATCATCACACACATAAATTATGTTTCAACTATTTTTTTTTTCCCTTTGATAATCAGAAATGAAGCCAAGAGTTATGTTCTTCAAGCTGGTTCAGCGTAAAAGTACAAGTTCCCCTGCAGACATATAAATGTGAGTTAACAGGACTTGGGTTGCATCAAGTTTTATGGGCTGAATTCCATCATGGTTCACTGTTCTCCTTCTTAGGAGAAGAATGACCTTGAAATTAATAAAACTTTATATTTTATTCCATTAAATTCCTGTGATTTTTTTTTTTTTACAGTGTATTTATGTTTTTAAGTCGACACTGTAAAAAGTCCCATTGATGCAATAGTTTTTTCATCAGTTGTTTTATTTGCATTTGGATTTCCATTGTTACAGTGTTTTCTCACTTTTTCTTTTAGTAAGCTGACCTCTGTAAATGAAGTGATGGTAACTGTTAGTCATTTAATCTCACTGCCTTACAAAAACAGCACATAAAATACTTCTTGCACTTGCTTCCATTAAGTTCCTGGAATGGCCTTTGAGATGTTTCAGTATATCGAGTACATTTTGGTATATTTAGACAGCCTGGATTCAGAGAACAGATTATGCCAATCAGCAAAACACAACCCTGGAACATTTATTCCCTCCAGGACTCTGGTTTCCTTCAGCCTCGATGGTTCCACTCTCTGAGTCAGTTAGATATTAATTAGATAGGCCAGTGACCAATGATGGCACCTTTCATCACCTTTTTATCAAGGGCTCAAACTCTTTCATTACCATGTGGGATAAATACGTTAAAGACAAACAGGCTGCATAAATGCCCATGAGACAATAACTGATACAATTTTATAAAAGATGATTCAAATTTATCATTGTACCTGAAGAAGTGTGTCCCTAAAAGGCCACACTGCACCTCCTCCCTGACGAGATACACCGAAATTAGTTACAAGTGTAAGCTGCAGTAGTTACTAATATGAATGTGCTGCCACAACTTAAATAGAGCTACATTTAATAAAGTAATGATAAGAAGTTTCCTGGATGACTGGTACAGAGGACTAACAAACTGGCTGAAAAATATACACACACTGGCTTGAAATGCATATTCACGACCCACAGTTTGACTCTGTATTCTGGCTAACTTAACAAATAAACACAGGCACAGCTTCTAAAATCTAAAAAATGAACAGGACGGTAACAGCATTGGTCCCGACCTTGATCTCATGGGGAACAATTAGGCGCAGAGAGGTGGTGGTGACGGGACACTTTGTATCCTGCAGGGAATCATTGTGGCTCTAACTGTGTTATTATTTTCACATTCCATCCACAGAGAAGGGAACAGTGGAGCTAGTGTTAATATTCAGACAGTGCTACTAAGAATCCACACACTTTCAAGCATGGCTGAGTATACGTGTGTGTGCGTGTGTGTGTGCGTGTGTGTGTGTGTGTGTTTCATATTCAGTCAATGTAAGCAGTGCTGGATTCTCCGGTGTATGTCAGACACACAGAGCTGTGGCTCTAAGGCAGAGCTGGACCTGCATCCTGATAACTGCTAACTCTGAGCTGAGGCTGGTAGATTTCTTTCAGTCTCTAATAAGCACACACACACACACACACACACACACACACACACACACACACACACACACACACACACACACACACACACACAGATATAAAGCACACTCATAACTGCTGTCAGAGCCCTGCAAAATTGGCCGTGTTTGCTGTGTGAAACAATAGCTACGACCCATCTGTTAGTGTGGGCGTGAGAAAGACGGAGAAAACTGAGAGAAGCGGCTGAGAGGTGAGGCGTGAGAAGAGGGAGAGATGATGGAGGAACGGGATGGAAATGAATGAAAAGAGAGAGAATGAAAACAGGGAGAGGGAAGAGAAGTGAAAGACCGAACAGCTGATGTATTTTTACAAACAGCGTTCGCTTGTCAAAGATCTGCTAAAGAGCTGATGATGCATCCTGCTGCTGCTCATTGCACCAACACATTTTAATGAGGAAAAATAACAGAAGCTAAAAAAAAAAAAAAAAAAAAAAAAGTGGAATATCAGCTTTTAGCATTCTGATAGCAGTGACTTTCCTTGTGTTAAAAAGCTGCACCAGCAGCAGGGGAAGCTGGGTGGAAGCTTTACATGGGTCCTTCTGAGGGAGGTGCAGCTGAAAAGTTGAACTGAATTCAGACAGCAATTCAAGGAGACAGCTAAAGCCCTGATTCTGTACTCACAGAGAGAAGGAGCTGTTAGCTATACTGTGACTGTGCCTGTGAAAGATCTGCATTTTTACATGAAAAAGCTAATTCACATAACTGTTGGCATCAAACGTCCTTCACAATTTGATGGGAACACAAAGGGGGGGGAAAAATACAAATTCAGAAACAGAGAAGAGACGGAGAAAGAGAGAGGATAAAAGAGAGAGAAAGAAGGAGAGAGGGAGGAAAGAGAGACATGGAGAGAGGAGGAGGCGGTGGGGGGGATAAGCTGAACAGCCAAAGTGAAGCCTTACTCTTTATCTTGAGCTGATAAGTGCAGACTTGGCTCACACAGTATGAGATGTAGGACAGACACTGCTCCAGGTCTCTCTGTCTCACACACACATGAATAGAGCTGGACACTGTAGCTTTTAACTGATGTTTTTTAGGAGTGAATAGTACATTTGTTGGGGACTATTTTCAGCAGCCTATTATAACACACTTGTGGAGCTGAAACAATTATTCAGAGAATCATTTAGTTCATCGACAGAAAAATAAAAAGCAGCAACCACATGAACTAATCACTTAAATTATTTCTTAAGCACAAATTCCTAAAATTCACTGACTGAAGCATTTCTGCTCACAAATGGTTTTATTTTATTAACATTTTTAGAACTGATTAATCTGCTAATTATTTAGCAGAGGAGGACAGGAGGACAAGAAGGGTCTTGGTCAGGGAGGAGAACAAGAATCGGTCACTGTAACAGATGATATTATTGCTTGTTTTTACTGTAAAATGCTTTATAACTGTGTTTTGAAAGGTGTTTTATAAATAAAGCTATTATTTAAAAAAAACTGGCACTGCAGCTCTACTGAAAGCTACACATGGCCTCAACCTCTCACATCCTTCACAAAGAAAAGCCTCTGAAACACAAAACTCCGACACTGCTCCCTCCAGCAGACACAAGCAAACAGCCAGATGAAGGGCGTTACTGGGGCTCGGTGGCACCAAAAGTGTTTTATGGGAAAGTATGGACGGCGTGGATCAACGTAGTTTGTGACCCCTGACCTGAGCAGAAACATGCAGAGGAAAGAGAGGAGAGGACAGACAGCTGCTGTGGAAGAGGGGACAGATGGACAAACAGAGCAGCCACCTGTTTTTACTCTTCACACACATTTACACCCAGACAGCCAGCTCTCTTCCCCCAAAAATCATAGCACCTCATCACACCGGCCTCTCTGTGCCTCAGACAGGTTTCAGCGTCACACACACACACACAGATATCCACACAAAGGGGCAGCATGTTTCAATGGCTGGCACTCCTCCCCACAGAGGGAGGGCCCACAGTGACTGTGAGAGGAAGCAGAGAGCATCTAGCCTGGACCGGATCATCAGACAGCCCACAGCAAACACACACACACAACCACACACATGCACACACAAGCTGGCTGGGAGGGTAGGGTATTGGGCATTAGGTTGGCAGAGGCATTACAGGCTGCCACATAAGCCTCTTCTAGTTTTTACTACCAGTGACATCTGTTGCCTGAGGTTACGTGTGCATGGATGCAGCCCTTACACTGATAATACAGCACCAGTAATGGCAACACTGGGAGTATGATTTGCACAAATACGATGCAGTCATGGTGGAGAAACAGCAAAAAAAAAAAACAGAAACAAAACATAAACTAGATATGAATAATTGAGGCCATTTTGTTCCTATTACAAACACAAAAAAGAAGTGGCTGCAGGGTTGGGACAGAAGCGTGCAAGAGCAGCAGGCAGAAAGGATTTATACTGCAGACTGATTTTAGACTGTGTCATCAAAGCAGCTAAACAGCTACTTGTTTTACAAGGCTGTGGTATCTACATTCAATATGGGAGGGCACCACATATAACAGTGGAACTGTTATACTATGCAAAGGCGTAGCTTTAGGGTTAGGGTCTATTTTTTTTTTTTAGTTTGTTGACTTAAATTATAAGATCCATCAAAAACGATTCTGCTGATTTAAAACTGCTCTTTCATGAAGTAAGTAGCAGAGGCAAAGATATCCTGACTTTAAGCACCTAATAAGACGCTGGATCCTACATTTCCCATAACTCTGCAGCATGTTTTTATTAGATCCTCCCCGCCTGTTAAACACACACAGCATTTAAAGGCCAGAGTTTCCAAAGCCAACTAACTTTTTCAGTGCAGCTGTATGACACAGAATTAGTCTGAGGCTGCTATCAGCTGACGCCTGGTCATAAGCAACTTTTTTTTTTTTAAATAAATAAATAATAGGACATTCTTAGGTGAAGTGTCCCTGAGAAAGACACTGAATCCCCACAGAGCTGCAGCGCAGTAGCTGACCCCGAGCTCAAATATCAAATATCAGCGACGGTGGAAGCGTAAAAACATATGCTGGTGGCTGTATTGAATGCTGGGATATCTTAAAATACAGCACAGTGAGGTGAGGCTGTGCGGTGGAAAGCAGGCCAGAGAGCGTCTGTCTGTCCCGGACGAGGTAAAACAGATTCGCGTCTAGTCCAGGTCTCACCCTTCTAATCCCATCTGACTGTCATCTTAACCCTACCTCCTGCAGACTTTTTACACTGTAAGCCAACAGCCCATGTGTTCACACACACAAACATGTACACAAACACTACTAGCAGGCAGGCACCAATGTGTTTCCATGTGCAAACACTGATAAAATGCATTAATAGGACTTCTAGATGAAATAAGGGGAAAACGGGAGCTTTCTTTTTAGTCTCAAAGTAAGCCTGTCCACAGTCCACTAGACTTAACATCCAAGTACATCTCTGTCATGTGAGCAGCACAAATCATTTTGGGCTCAGGCACAAAGGTTAAAAAAACCAATCAAGCCCCGTGGCCTCCAGTAGAGCTGGACTCTTTTATGTCCAGTGGAGAGAGCAGTAATCTGGTATAATCTGAGTAGTGTCCACTGTGAAGATTACTGTCTGACCTCCTCCAGCCCACACCCAGGAGACACTGACACACACACACACACAAATGCAGGTAGTAAAGAAGGACATGTCCACACAAAGTTCAAAAACAGCAGAAGCTGAAACAAAATCAGTTCCAGTTTCCTCCTACACAGCAAAAATAAAAAAGAAGACCAAGACACATTCACGCACCTAAAGGTGAGGACAACAACAGCACCTGTCCAGAGTAATTAGAACGCCAAAAGTCAAGCTAACAGCTAACGTACATACACAACTGCCTGTGTGTTCTCAAGTGGCAACAGGTGATAAGCAGGCTGCTTTCGAGCAGCAGCTGTGTGACCGTGGGCTGTCAGGGGAGAAAGCGTGGCACCACAGACCTGTGAGTTTCATAAGCGGCTCGTTTTAGAGATGAGGGGAAGCTTCCACAAGAAAGAGGATCTGGAAAAAAAAAAAAAAAAAGGTCACCCAGCCCGCTGGCTGTCCAGCTCTGTACGCTCTGTTTGTTCCGTCCAAACGTGTGGGGCTTCTTTTAGATCAAAGCCAGGGAACTGGTGGATGGAAGAATGGGCTTTTCCAGAGTTTTCCTCTCATTCTGCAAACTGCAAGTTGTTTGTCTTTTACTCGTGACCCACTTACACACACGCATGTGTAAAGAATTCATTTATGCTAAAAACTGCAGCTACCATAAGGTATGCAGTCATGGTTATATAGAACGATAAAGGCCTACCGGTCGGGAATTTACCTCACACTTAAAGTAAAACATATCCTCATCAACACAAACATCAAATTCCTGTCAGTGTGAGAGGACATGAGCTTTAAAACAGTCCATTTGTTCCGCACCTGTTTTCACCCTCTGTGTGAATCGCTCTGTTTTAGCTCCTGTCCCTTCTGAAAAGTCCAGTCTGCTCTGAATGTTCAGCTTCAGCTCCTGAGCAGGAAGTGAAGTATTTGTTATGAAGAACTTGCAGTAAATTAGAAAGTGGCTGATAATTAAGATACGTAACGTGTCTGATAAACGTTTAAGAGAAAACGTGGGGGGCGGGCTGAAACCTCATGTGTCCTGAGAATGTTGGAAATATTTACCTGTACAACAACAACAGGATGCGTGTTTGAGATGCTGTGACGTAAGAAGGATGAGAGAAGAACAAGTCTTAAGCCAAATGAGTCTTAAGCCAAGAGAAAATCATTACCAAATAAGGAAAGGTCATCTAGATTGAAGGCATGTGCATCCTGTGCTAATTACCGCTCGTGTGTGTTGGATCAAAGTACTGTAAGAACCGAGGGAGACGGGCTCTCCTCAGTCACCTCTGTGTGTTGCTAGCTGATGGCTCTTGCTAGCAAGCAATAAGAACTATGAACCAAGTCTCCCAAGGATTATAGTCTATTTGTACAAACATGTCCTCTGTTACACTGCAGAGGTAACAGCACAGAGTGGAGCTGCATGCCGGTCAGACACTCAGCAGACGCAGCCATATAGCACAGCTGATGTCGACACAGAGCACGGCTCAATCTGTCCATAACTTGGTTAATAATAAAGTAATACCATCTGGTTCAGGACTTACTGCAGCCTTCAGAAGGTAAATGAATGACTGTGTGTGTGTGTATATTGGGTCAGTACACACCAGCTCATCTAGGACCTCTCAGTTCATGTCATGGGTTTTCTCAAAAAAAAAAAAAAAAAAAAAAAAAAAAAAACCTTTGAAAACTTCTATTAAATTCATGCAAAGTCCTAGAGCTCTACTCCAAATACTTTTTTTAAGTTATGAATTTTTGAAGTGTGGCCCTCAGAGATAAATTTCAGCTGGACTGGGTTGAATTTTGTACTGAATATCCAAGAAACCCTCTGGATAATTTGTAACAAGTGTTCGTGTTTGTGGAGTATTAGATATGTAATCATGCTCTGTGTGTCTGGACAAAATATTAATCTTAGTTCCTTTGCTCAATACACATATATTCATTTACAGTTTCAGCCTTTTCCTCCTGTGCGTCTTGTGCGTCCTCTGTATTTATGGTCCTAATTCATTTCAGTTCAATTCATTTTCTTGACCTGCTCTTTGTTTGCCTGCTTTCCTTCCTCTGTCATCATTTCTTTTCCCACACAAACACATTTGTTTTTCTTTCTGAGTAATGTACTCTTGCTTTTTCCCTATGAATCTGACCTTCGTCCTGCCAATTAAATAAAATTAATTAGTAATTAGACAGGGCATGGCAGCAATTACTTTAAAAGAGAGAACATAAGGCCTTGGCCCCTCTTTCAGCTGAATTAAGTATTTAAAGTCTGGCAGTTTTAATCGTTTTTTTGTAATAAAATTTATACCAGATATGATACTAAATAAACCTTGTTTTAAATTAAGGCCGGCAACATGTTTGGAAAATGAAGGTAACATTAAAATAGTTCCTGCTTGATGCTAAAGAAAAGTGACTCTGTCAGGGCTGGGCCCATCACCCCCCTCCCTCCGTCCAGCCTGTTGAGCACAGCTGACTGCGGGGAGTTCATGTGTCAGATGATTCTCTCTCCCACTGCACAGCTATTGTCCACAGGAACAAAGATGGAGAGGTTTGTCTGGGGTTGCTTCATTATGGAGGACAAATGAGGCCTGACTTCAGTGGTTTCACAACTTGCTCTTTACAGTCCTCCCTCCCTCCCTCAACCCTGTTTTGCCTTCGCCCGTCTTCGTGGAGCTGCAGTTCGTATCTCCTCTCTCTGCTCATTGGAGATCTAGCAAAGCTACAATTGGCTGAAAAAGGGGTGTCCATTTGGTGGCATTGTGTCGTTGCCGGGACAACCACTTCTAATGACAGAAATATTTGTGTGCGTGTATGTGTGTGTGCGTGTTTCCATGCATGGACTGACCTTTGTAACAATTCAAATTCTAAACAGCAGGTAATTTAAAGAGGAGTGAAACTAATTATTCACTTAACAGTTTTTTTTTTTTAACCAACAAAAGACTAAAAGATGGTGATGTTCAGCCGGGGGGTGGAGGACGGGGGCTCTCCTGTCACTGCACTCTGAACCCATTAAAACAGATGCTCCCAGCAGGGATCAATAAGGCATCATTTCATTAGTTTTATATTTGAAGAGTAATGATGAAATCTGCAGGAGTTTACAGTGTTTTCTTCAACAATAAGAGCATAACAGTGAAGCAGGCTATAAGGTCTGCCCTTTTTTTCCCACTCTTCCTTTCACTGTGGCCGCTCAGAACAACTGTAATTGGACTCGTCTTAAGAACCAGTTCTGAGAAGCCATAAACCGGCCCTAAGCTCGTAACACACGTACAGTAATCGAGCTAATAAAGGTCGGCAAATCCCTCCAAAACACCACAACGTGTCATTTTCTATTTCTACATGTGTGAAGTACAGAATGAGAGACGTGTGGGTGTGTGGGCTCTGGAGTTTTTTTTGTTTTGTTTTTTAAAGCACTTCAGATGAAGCAGTAGCCAGCAGCTCCATTCATCCTCACAAAACCCACTCTCTCTCACACACACACACACACACACACACACACACAAAGCTCCAGCATTATGATGCCCCCAGAGAAACTATTACCGTCACAACAGAAATCCATGCTTATCATACAAAAAATGTTATTTATTTCAATTACGTTAATTATCCTAACTATGTAAACGTGTGTGTGTGTGTTGCATCTGTGCAGCGACCTGACAGAAGGTTCAAGGAGTTAGCAGCCACAAGGGAGCAACAATAATCCCTTTAACAAGCCAAACCCTGTTCAGAGTGTGTACCTCTCCCCTGCCTGTACTTCACACTGTCTCTGTGCAGCCAAACTACTGGGAGAAAACAGGAAACGGGAGAAATTCACCGCTGCCGTTTTCCTCTAGATGTAAGCTGCCCATCTTGGTGCCTTCGCCACGTCCACAGCTCCTTTACAGCATCAACTCTGCTGGAAGGATGAGCAGCAATAAGAGAAGTGGTGCAATGTCCGCCCTGGGATCTGGGTCTTCACAAGCAATCCATCCATTCTGGACCTGTGCTAGTTCAAAATGCTAATCCACAAGTCCCTTTCTTTACAGACCCTGCATGTACACAGGTATTTGTGACCGATTAGGTGGAGGGAAGTGCAGGTGCAGCATCAGGTCTACTAACACAAGAGGCGTTAAGTCTGAGGCACATCATCAGGGACAGAAACCAAAATGTCCCAGTGCATTTTGAATGAAGGGAGGATGCTTGATGGACAGTTTCCTTGCAGTTGTTAGAGCAGGAAAAATTAAACCATTATTGATCTTATTAGTACATGTTCAGTGAGGGAGTCCAGTGACCTCAGGGACTACACCCTTTTTTCCCAGAAGGCATTCTGACACGCCGCAGAAGGAAAAGCACAGGTATAAATAATAAAATGAATGAGGGCTGCGCTCAGCTGCTTCAGCGTCAGGGTCCTGGATTGTTCATGCTGAGAAAAAGGTCTGTTCCCAGCAAAGCTCCGTCCACATCAAAGAACTAACTGGCCAGAAAACTGACAACCTGTGTGCACGACAACGTGCTGTCGTGAAATGACATATCATGAAAAGTAATTGTCTAGAAATCCAAAGTGTCAGATCCTTAATGCCACAGAAACTTTCAGACTAAATGAGTCTGCTGCCAGTATTACTTGAATATGTGTGTTTATTTTTCCTAAAGTATCTGTGGCAGCTACTGTATTCATGTACAACCAATGTATAAAGTATTTATGGGTTTGTTTTGGTGATTAAAAGCTTTTGGTGAGGGTTAGAGAAACGTGTGGTCTGTGCTGCAAACTGAAGAGAATGTAAATCACGTTTGCTAATTAGCAGCATCTGAATGTAATCCATAGCAGGCCGGGTCGGTGTTGGAGCATGTGTGAGCACAAGTTGACAGATGTATAGGCTGTATGCTTGTCTGTGTTCGCATCCTGACAGCCATCTGTACACCTGGTGTGTCCCAAACACACTCACACACACACACACACACGGGACAGGACAGGACGGGGTCTCCTGGAGACTAATCAGAGCTAACCCTGTCCCAGGTGCCGTCCTTGTCTGCAGGTTCACAGCATTCCACCTTCCCCATAGCCAGCAAGTGATGTCAGTGACAGGAGATCCACAAACCCACAGGATGGCGAGGAAACACCTCACGGCTTAAACACACGACCTTCCTGTCAACCACACACACACACACACACACTGGCAGAAATATTCAGCAAACTTTCACAAGTGAACTCTGATCCTGTTCACCCTCTCAGCTGAAAACACAGGTACTTCACTTTATCTTTATAAGAACAAACGTGTTTCATCAATAAATTTAAAAAAGTGGAGTTGTGTCTTTTATGTTTATTTTTTATTGGCTCGGTTGTTAAGGCTGCACAATTATGGCTAAGCTCAATCCTTCCAACATGCTAGACTTATATTATTAGTAATCACAGAACCCCCACTGCAATATGAAACTATAAACAAGTGAGCAAGTTTAGCAGGCGGGTGTGAGCTTGTGTGTGAAAAGTCAAAACATAGTGTCAGTGGGACGTCGCTGCTAAAAAATGTGACTGCAGGTTGTCACTGCACCGACTTCCACAAGTTCATCTTAGTAAAAGTTGACTGAAAGTAAATCTTCATAACTCAATAGTTACTTATTATATTATTGATTGTCTAACAGCGTTCACTGGATGACTTCTTCTATCAATTAACTTTGAAACAGCTGTTTAATTATTACTGAGTAGATGTCAATAATCCTAAAGTCAATGTGCCCAATAAGCCTGGTTCTTTCTACAAGACTTTAGTTTAGTCTGTGGAGATAAAGATCAATGAGCTGGGCCAGGGTTTCAACTAATCCTCCTGATCTCATGTTTCGAACATACGACTCTTCTTCTGTTCTTCATTTTCTGTCAGTAAAGCAAGGTCGAAAAGCCCAGATGCCACTTAATACTTCAGTGGAAGGAAGCAGCTATTTACTGTGAAGACCGGGGTCAGATATGATCTCAGCTTCAGTGCAGAAATAACCTTGACATTTCATGAAATTAGCATAAAAAAAGGGCTGCCCCCTAAACGACTGCGATTTAAATAATCAGATTACAGGCCCATTAATCGAGCCTCATTTAGTCAGACGGGCTTTTTTTTTTTTTAGCCGTGTCACTGTACACACATCAACACAGGATAACACTTTAAAAAAGGCAGTGTTGTGTCAAAATCCCCTAAGTAACATGGTACAGAGCTAGAAAGACAGACAGATACGAAAAAGCAGGAATCACAAGCACACGAGCAATTAAAATACAGATGTTGCTTCCACAGAAATCTCTATCACCATTCACCAGATGTTTTTTGTTTTTTCCTGAGGCGCTGACCAAAGAACGGTTAAAGGATGCACTCTGGGAAGAAAACCTGCTATATTTACAATGACCACACTCACAGTGTGAAACATCTGTTTACTGGTTAAAAGTGCATTATTTACCAACTGCTCCCAAACAAAGGAGGAAAACATCCCTAAATTCCACATCACCAGAGTAGAAAGTAACATCATTTGAGAGAAACAGAATATTATATTATATTTTCAGTGTAAAGGCCATGAGTTGAGGACTGTGGCTGTAGTGATCATCTGTGAAACTGGCGGTCTCTGTCTTTACCTGTCGTTTAATAAAGCAGAAATACCTTGTTATGTTTAAATACAGTCATATTTGGACCACAGTGACTCTATGCTGTGATCACAGTTTATGGCTACACTCAGAGCTCAGTGTCCTGGGAGAGCTGCAATGACTTTACATCTGCAAACAGTCAATCAGCAGACGGCTGAAAATATGACAGGAGACGTGAGGGGTGGCACGTGTCTGGTGATGGATGGAAATAATAGAGAAAAAGAAACCCTGGCTGGTGGGAGCAGCCCCTTTTTGAAGCGGACTGAAAGGGGGGAAATGAGAGAGCATGATTAAGGACAGACTGGCAGAGAGATGATGCAGTGCGAGGAGAGAGGGAGTGAGAGAGATAGGGAGTGCAAGGAGCAGATGGTGGCAGGGAGCCAGCCATGATCAAAATCCTCCCTCCACGCCCCAAAAAATAAAAAATTAAAAAAAAAACTTCAAAAGAAATCACTGGAGCACAATTACGTCACTCTCCTGTTCACGTGCACTTAGCCTTTTAGAGCAAAACACACCTTCAGATGAGGCACAGTGTGGTTAGAGGGAGAGGAGGAGGAGAATACAGAGGAAGAGACAGATGTTCGTTTGGCGTGATTAGGTCAGCTGAGACTCTTCCAGCTGATTAGTCAGTTTTAATGATTTCTATCTGATATTTTCTGTGAATTATTCAGTTTTACAGTCACATCTGTGGCATGAGGGGAACATAAAGTCACATCAGTGGATCTGAGTGGATCAGCAGCAGATCTGGAGGGAAACTTCAGATCAGTCTCTGCTCTTAGATGAAGGACAACAACACAGCTAATGATCCGTTCAAAAGGTTCACAAAAATGTCTCTGGCATCAAATGGCATTTTTTGTTTTTTTCCCCAATGTGGACACTTGTGTACTCACTCTATACTAACAGGTTGGTATGTGCCCTAATAATTAAGTCAATGATCTATCAGTCTATGTATCAGCTCCCCTGTGACTGTTTCTCTGTCTAGACTCAATAAAACTCCAGAGGTGACTTGAGTCAGTGACTGTGGCTTAAGCCTTTTAAACCAACGTACAAATGTATCCTCATTTCAGATTAGCCTCAGGCTGACCTCATTAATGCCTCGTTTGGATGGGACAGCATACAGTAACTGGCCGCGGTCCGTCTCAAACTCCACAGTGACTGGGAGGGTTTTTCTCTCCACACAAACAGTCCCCACTCCCTCCGCTGCATGTAGCCCGGCCTCAGCTCCTGTCATTCATCTGCGGTGTGAACTTGCAGCGACTGGGAGGCATGAGGCTTTCAGCGATTGTCAAGGCTTGTTACCATGACATTTCGCAGCCCCGTCACTCCGGCGATGCAGGTTATCAAACGGCCGGAGATAAGCTGACATCAGCATTACATGTTGCCTGACAGAACGCAGGGAAACAAGCAGACCATGATTATATATGTATATATAAACTCTTCTCCTCATGGTTTGGGAATGTGCTCTGGTCAGGTACCTCTGACCTCAACAGCTGGGTTTAAACCACCAACACCTACTATTGTTGCTGTGGTTGACAGTAAGGTTCTTTCAGCTACAGTTGCAGAGGATGGATTGAGAGACTCTGGCTGCATCTACATGTGCTGCTACATACAGTATATATGATGCTATGTGCAGCCACAGTGTGCTGTTTCAGATGATCATTAACTTCAGCCCTAAACCATTAAATATGTCATCTGTTCCATCCATCTGACAGATGCCAATAAAGTTCAGACTGTAAACACCCACACAGTCCTCATATGGGATCTAATCAAGCACAATAAGTGGAAGCATGAGGGTGTGGGGTCTTAAATTGTGATTAATAATTTATCATTGCTAACTTTAAATGTTCAAACTATTTTTTTTTTTATCTCTGATCGGCA
Source organism: Toxotes lorentzi (assembly GCA_037833715.1). Classification (NCBI taxonomy): domain Eukaryota; kingdom Metazoa; phylum Chordata; class Actinopteri; family Toxotidae; genus Toxotes; species Toxotes lorentzi. The sequence goes on along the minus strand of JBBMJY010000011.1, from coordinate 17,429,159 downwards.
GTAATCAATGTTGCATCAGATAGAACTATTGTTTCCTGACTGTCGGCAAACCAAAGCAAAGCAGGGAAATTTAATCACCTCTTACTGAACATTAACACACTCGTAGTGGCAGGATGTGCTCAACACAAGCCAGTTCAGAGAGGTCATGGCACCACGTCTGCTGGCAACATTTTGAGAATGGTCCCACCTGCGTGTGCTGAACAGCCAGCGGACCAATAACTAAGGCCTGTCACACTGTCACACAACCACAACCGTATGGCACACTGACACACTGCCACAAGTGCCCTACATGAGTCAGCTCCAAGCAGCTGAGGCCACCACACACACACACACCTGTTACACCCCACAGAGACACCAATACATCCCCTCTGGACATACATTTCTCTAACAGCAGGGAAAGCAACTCAACAAAAAGGAAGTGAGTCTTTATTTGTGTCTGCTGCCGTCAGTGGTTTGGAGATGTTCAGTTCAAACTCTGCTCCAGTCTGAGGAGAGATACGCTCTAAGACTGAGAACAACTAATGAGAGAGCTGTTAATAAGTACAAGGAAGAAGAGGGGAAGAAATGAGAGACATGAAAAGTTAGTGGTTTCCATTCTGGGACATGGACATAACATGTGGATCCTTGAAACAAACAAAGCTATTGTTAACTGCAGTTTGGCCCACAGAGAGATTCCAACAGCTGGATTCAATTAGGGGCTTTCTTAAAGGGGGCAGGCCCCATCCACACTGCATGTCTCACTTCTTAACACATGCACACAAAGTTAGATCATGAATTTAAAAAAAAAAAAAGAGGAAAACCAAAAACCCAAGGTCACACATTTCCATAGAAACCGTTCTGACATCTGAACTTTCTCGCTGACAGCACCACGCCAGAGGAACGATCAGACGAAAACCTCTACGCCGTGTTAGCTGTGTTAGCCGTGTCAAACAGACCAGAGTGAAAACCACACTTTTTGCCTCATCAGCAGCCTCGGGCGTTTTTAAGGACACATTCCTGAGGGGAAGGAAATTCTACATGAAGTAACAACTTACAGTGATTCATCTGCCAGCATTCAAGCACTGAAAAAAAACAAAAGACTTCTAGACCTTGACACTTAGGTGGTAACATAACAAGCGTGGGTTTTTGCAAGTGTGAGGCTGTCAAAGACAATTTAGGAACTCCAAGCTGCATGCAACAATAATGTTACAGGAGATTTTGGAAACTTGAAAGAGAAAGCAACAAGCAATTTATGATGCAACTGACTCAGAGGAGAATACATTTTCATATCCAGTGTTGGCCATTTACCGTTCTGTATTGATCTACACCAACCAGTCCCCTCCTGTCTATAAGTACACTCAGCTTGAGATCATTCCTTCATGTTCACTGGGAGACAAAGCCCCTTTTATACAGCCTGTTCAATGATGCGCCTTTATTCCACCTCGACTGTTCTGCATTAAAAGGCACAAACACGGAATGAGGGGGCACTGCTTCTCTGAAAACAGAGCTGGATCTACATCTGTAGGCCTCAGGCCTCAATTATACTCCCTTGAGGACACACACACGGGATTGATGAGGACACCATGACACATGTAGTGGGTCTTATTCTACTTTCTAGTCCACTTGAAGTCCACCAGCTGTGCATGCCCTTGTAGCGTAAAGGCCATCACAGCAAACTGGAGAGTACATGGACGTCTGCACGAAGTCTCGCATACACCCTCTGAAATTTACGCCACTCGGACCTTAGTGGACCTTCGCATACTCACAGATGCTTAAAGTATGACATATTAACTTGAGAGGGAGAACCTGCATGGAGCTGGCGTCTAAAATCCCACATGAGGGCAGCACTACGCTGATTTTGTTTTGTTCAGTGTAAACAAGCCAAAGGTGTGACCTCGGTACACCTCTGACATGTGTCATGAAGTCTGAGCAGACATTCATTGGTATTTACCAGCCATTCTCCGTGCTGCTCTCCAACACACAGAGGTGCACGCGCTGTTCTCACAAACACACACACACACACACGCATGGATGGTGTGCATGTGTGTGTATGTCAGTGTGTAACATTTATAATGTGGCATCAAACCCCATCACCAGCGCTGAAAGATAATCCCTCTGATGCAGCGTGGAAGCGGCAGCAGGAGCGAGCGAGCGCCATTCCAAACCCATGCACGTCCTCAAATGCAGCACAGACCGAGTGTGAGGGTGAAGCAGCCTGTCGGTGTCAGAGAGCTGACGGTACACACTCTCTGTGTCTAATAGGGCTCACGTGGCACTGCAGGTACACATTTCACACACTTTCTTTTAATACAAGCTGCGGCGGGAACACGTTTTGAACCGGTGTCGCCGTCCGTCACCTTTCAGAGCAGCGTTCGCTAATATGTGAGCTGTGCTCCGGGCTCACCCGCGCCCCAACTCCTGACTTTGATCCCGTTATCGCCCGCTGAGCGGCCACCTCTCTAATTATTCGTCCATATTTCAGACATGTACGAGCCTCTTACCTCATGACGCAAGTGTTGTCAGGCCAAATATATCAGAGACTGCGTGTGTGGACAACCGGTGACTTCTTCTGTAGTTTCTCTCAAAAGTTCACCGCTCGGTTCGAGGCTACAGGCAGGCGACCAGATGAATGAGACTCCGGCGAGCTATGGAGAGGTTTCACAGTTTGCGGGCTATCCGGTAAAAAGTACAAAAAAAGAAAAGAAAAAATAAAAATAGGAATTGAAAAAAATAAACAGTCGAATCCTACATGATCTAGAGCATCGCGGCTCCGCTGACGGCGAAGAGTCACTGGGGAGAAAGTGGACAACCGCGGCGTTTCTCTGCGTCTGCTGGTGGAACCCTTGTGTCGGTGAGATGCGGCTCTCTGCCGCTCGGATACCGGTCTGCTGCCGCTGCCTGCTGGCTGCTGGGCGTGCTGCGTTCGCGGCCGCGCTGGAGGCTCCTAGATTGAAGTTCCGCAGTCACAAACGGCCCCAAACGACCACTGAAAGCAATTTCTAATGCGCTAAACTAATGCTACACATTTAATGAGAGGAGGCACATTCGAGAAAAACAACACAAAACTAACTAAATATATCAATAAAAACACGTAGATTGTGGGCTAATTTAGAGAGTTGCGTGTGTTAAGAACTAAGAACACGTCTCGGGGAATCCTGTTTACTTACACAAAACAAAGCTAACAAAATGAAAGGACGATAAGATTATTATTATTGTTATAATTCTTGGTTGGTCAACATGATATAGTTATTATTAGATATAGTTTACTAAACTCCACACAGCCTGAGAAACAAGAACATTTTAAAACACTGTTTTCTGACATTTTTCATTGCAGCCCAGCATTTGGATGATAACACATTGCCTCAGTGTATCAGGTTAATTTATTAGACAGTGGCACTGTCAGCTTAGTACTGCTTCTGCTATCCGTTAACTAAAATTGACATTTGTAAACTCGGGGTATGTCTTATATTAGACTAGCCTGTAAGAAACTCATTTGTTGCGTCTTTCGTTTGCGCTGTTTTTAACTAGTCCACGATTTCCAACGGGACTTGAACGCAGCAATTGACGCAACTTGTGGGACGTAGCACGTACAGGTTGCCCCTGACAACTGAGTTGGATCTCTTGCAGTGTGTTTTCTGTCTGTGATGTTGAGCTGGGACCAAAGTAGCCTGCAAGTATTACAACAACAGTATGTTAAATTTACTGTGTCTGTAAATGCCGCACGTGTACACAATGACAACAAAATATTAATTCAGTTCAGACAATAAATAAGGTCCCAGTGAACTTACTGAAAGAATTATGCCAAACCTCTGTGAATATAAAGCTGCTGCCAGTGCTGAGGTCACCTGAGGATTATGTCAGTAGTTGCATTGTATTTGAGGAAAGTTTGGACACCTGCAGAGAAATGTCCATAGCTTACATAGCTTTGGGTTTTCAATACTTTGCTTTTACATGTCTTAACAATGATGGCTGGATAAAGACAGCTGCAACCACCTAGACATATAGACAAAGGAAATCAGAAGTTAGTTTCACATGCCTTAAAAAAAAGTCAATACCAGTTCTAGATGTAAAAATGACTGTCTGACTTTTACCAAATTGTTTGCATTTCTCACTTAAATGGTTTCAATCTATTTTCAGTGACTTCATCCATAACATGACATTTTTCTGAGCCTTTTAAATAATTACCGAAGGGCCAGAGCTGTGGCAGGAAACAAACAAACACAGGACTCAAAAGCACAACTCAGAGAAACCAAAGAAAGGTTTGAACAGTTCACCTTTATTAGAAGGCAGTGCAGGTAAGGGCTGGGCAAGGGGCAAAGTCAGCAGGGGAGCAGTTGTTGGTAACAGGCAGGAACACCAGGCAGAAAGGGAACAGACAAAAGGCAAAGTCCAATGACATACAGCAGGTCAGGGAGGAAAAAACAGGTGCGTACAAAAAGACTGGAAAGCTGCAGATGGCACATAACTGAATAACTGAATGAACTGTGGCAAGGACACCAGACAGTGAGGACATACTATCTGCCAAATTAAATCACCAAACATGTTGCCAGCTGCCGCAACAATTGCCGATGACAGGCAAAGAAAAAACACTGAAGTCATGTGAAAACTTTCAATCTCTGCCAAGTTATCTTTTCTACCATTAAGAGACACTTCTGGATTTTTATTTTGGATTCTTCATCGTTTGACTGTACTATCTCCATCTGAGTGCAATGCAAAAAGCATCGTGAGAATGTTGATTAGGACAGTGATATCAAAAGCTTTAATCTGTCCTTTCTGACCTTGCAAATAAAAACCAGCTGAAGGGAAAAGCCCTGGCTGGGCCTGTCAGACCCACTGTTTGAAACGAGGCCTCAGACTGTATCTGATGTGTAGAGTGAGGAGGACAGATACACAGTAAATGAATAACGTGACTGAACCCTTCAGCTGCTGTGGATATGTCCTGACTGTTACGTTTAAAGGAAGCTGCACAGCCCCTGCAGGTTGTCTGATGTGATTATGAAAGAGGTTTTCGAAAGAATAAAAAAGGTAGAGGTCATATTATGAGTTCTTCTCCCTTTATGTAACGCTGCTGTGTTTTGATGGAGAGTTTCATCTGTTTGGAAAGGGCAAAGTGATTTTGCCAAAACAGTGCCAACAGTTGTAGGATGCAGTTTTTCTTCCACAGTGCAGGTGTTTGTTGATGTCAGAGAGATTTCATACACAACATCTGTGTAGTCAGTATGTTTAGAATCATATGTTTTGTTTTGTTTTTGAATGTATATGTCTATATGTATGTGTATTAGGGTTGTAAACATCCTTAGTATAAGAAATGCTCAGTTTGTGTTGTGTATAAACTAATAAATTCACATTTAATTTAGAGTTCTACTCTTTTTTTTTACTGAACATCATAGGTCCCTTGTCCCTGCCACTGATATAGATTCTTGTGTATTTGAACTCTTTCTAAAGTTTTTTTTTTGTGTGTGTGTAGCCGAGCCGCCTGTGTGTGCCTTTTTGTAGACTCACTGCCTCATATTGCCTTTTAAGGGACAAATAAAGTATCCGAGTTTAACTGAATTGAATGTGTGGGTGTAGTAACTACAACACTGGCTCCTTTATTTTCATGTATTTGATTCTGAAGTTGATGCAACTCGTTCACTCGAGTGACTGAGCTGCAGCTGACTCAGCTGATGATGAATGAGCCGTCAGCACACCACCCACTCCTCACCAGCTCTGTGACATCAAACATGCTGAACAAGTAAATGTCATTAGATGTGATGGAGATGAAGCTTACTCTCCTGCTCCTCTAACTGTGGGACACTCTCAGGAAGGAAAGAGCACTGTCCAGATGTTGACATGAACCTCCAAACTTCAGACGCACACAGCTCTTATTCAGTCTTCATCCAGTTCATCGAATTCCCATAAACATCCACCCATAAAAACACACACACACACTTTGTCTGCCATCTAGTGGACAAATGATGAAATACGACCCATAGCTTCTTACCCCGCAGAGAGCGTGTTATCGTTAGGAAAATGTGGTACACATGCTGTTTTTCAGAATACCGTCCTTATGTGCAATTTTTAGGCACTTCAGCTTTACTTTATGCAGCGATTTTCACCACATTATGTATTTGGCAGCTGTAGTTACTCATTATGTTGCAGGTTCAGTTCTGACATACAAAATATGTGGTCATATTATGAACCATTATATTTACACATTAATACCCACATTTTAAGGAATAATGGCTATTTGCATTTAATAATAATAACAACGTAAAAACACAGTACTTTCACAAGTAACCTTATTTTTACATTGTGGTATTGCTGCTAGACTGATCTGAATACTTCATGACTGAGCACCTCACACCATCCCCTGGTTCGGAATAAATTCCGTAAACCTTGGGATAAGAAGAAAGGAATGATAATTAGCGTTAGAGATAATTACTTAGGGTTAGGTAGATGTCAGGTAAAGGAAAGGGGAAACATGTAGATGAGAAATGTTTGCGTTCTGCTGGGAAAGACCAGTGTTTTCCAGTCGGCTTCAAGTGTGACCACTAGAGGGCGACATATACAATTTCAAACGACGTTTAGCACAGGAAATAGTCTGGTCTCGTCGGACTACGGATAACTTCAAAACAAAAGTCAGCTCAGGAGGGCAGAGTGTAAAGGTTCTGGGGCCGTTGGGGTTAAAATGAAGAAGCACTATATGTTGCTGTGGATCTCGTTTCTGACTGGCAATAGATGAATTGAACTCAATGTACAGAATCATGATCTACAGACAGAAGCACTGTTTTTATTTTTATATTTAAAACCGAAACGTCCTTAAAACGCCGATGTTTGAGATGAGAACGGGGAAACGTGAGACGTTTTAAATTTTAACGGAGGTTGTTGGGTTTTTTTTCAAATACAAACTAAAAAATTAATTAATTCACTTTCTCCTCTGTTGTGTTTGTGTTGTCTCTAAGTATTGCTCAATGAACAGACTTTGCACTTGGTGCTTAAAGTGCATTTGTTTGAAAAGCTAACCCGGAAGTGGTTTCGGCATCATGTTTTCTTCACTGTGATTGGCTGTGTTCACGCTGCTGCTGATGTGGTGTTCCGAAGATAGCAAACCTGGTCGTCCGATTCAAACGGATTCTTCGGTAGAACAGTAACTTTGCTGTGGAAAAATAATGCCTTATTATCAGACTTGGGAGGAGTTCGCTCGTGCAGCAGAAAAACTGTATCTAACTGATCCCATGAAGGTGAGAACACTTAATCTTATAAGAGGGTTAGCATGCTAGCCGGGCAGCTTGTTAGCCGGATAGCTCGTTAGCGACGTGACTGTGGTAAGTGCCGGTCTGACTTTTTTCTTTTTTCAAACTTAAAATTCTCCAGTTCACTAGCTGCTGTTCTGTTGCAGGTCAGGGTGGTTCTCAAGTACAGACACTGCGACGGTAACCTCTGCATCAAAGTGACCGACAATGCCGTGGTAAGGAAGGAAGGAAATAATCTTTCAATAGTTAGAAATGATATGGAGTGTTTGTGAAAATCAGTTGTGATAACCTTCTTATCGGTGAATTCTGAGGTAAGTATACAAAACATAATTTAGATTATGTATAATTTCATTTTTCAGTTAGCATGATATTATTCCCTTTATAGTGTAACATGAATATGTAAACAAATCTTAATTATTCTGGGGTTGTAATCAATATAATATGTATCTGAGGAAGCTCAGCTGTAACGTTAACCACTAGTTTTCTGGTGACTGATTTGTCACCTAATTGTATCAGCACTACTCTCCCACAATGCATCAGTGCATTCAGGCAGCTCAGAGACACAGTTACAGTTGTGTGTTGCTGATTGTAAAGAAAACCAATCTGTTTGATAGATAAACCAAAGAATTTAACTGAATAAAAAGTTGATCTGATGGTGGCCTGTTAGTGTGCAAGGAAAACTCAGGGACCACCAGAGTCAGTAGACTTCATTCTCTAGGCTTTATGAATGTCTGAACTGAAATTTCTTCTGATCCATCCAGTGGTTGATCTATGTGTGGATTCCTGATGGACTGAATAGGTTTTGGCCAAACAATCACAGTACTCTGGTTGTCAGCAGATTTACATGGCAAACAGTTTGATTCGAGACATGATGAGAATAGATCTTTTTTCACAGTTGACATTTTGATGTGACATAACTGAAAGACTTGGGTGTAACTAATAAGATTAACGGTGACTTTGCTCCAAATAGCTTCCAAACGGCCAAACCAATTGCTATCCAAAAAAAAAAAAAAAAATAGAGCACTTGAATAGAATGTCATTATTAATGTTTTCATTAATTAACACCTGTGTTTGACAAGAGAAAATGTCTGGTCTGTTGAGGTCAATTGAAAGCCTTGTATTTACTGATACATCCTGATAGGATTTACAGTTACCTCACGCATACAGAGATTTGTTCTCATTCACTAATTGTAATAAATCTTGAAAATGTTAATGTCTTCACCTTCCAACATGACTGCTTTAAGGGAGGAAAATGGGACACAGGTCAAGCAAAAACTTTTTTTATTACTATATTTGATGTAACTTTTCAATCTGTGCTATAAAAATGATTGTGTCACACTAATTTGTCAGTTTAATGTTATGGTAGGTCTCGCTTCCCTCACTGAGTCTTTTGCCTGTCTCTACAGTGTTTACAGTACAAGACAGACCAGGCCCAAGACGTGAAGAAGATTGAAAAACTCCACGGAAAACTGATGAGACTCATGGTGTCCAAGGAGACGCACAGTGGTGCCATGGAGACAGATTAAAATGCTCTGGAAACACTGGCCTTCTAGAGCACCTGGACTGAGTTCAGTGGACAGATTGTTGAGAGCACAGTACCATCGGAGTACGATGTGGAGTCTGAGAGATGGGCGGTGGTGAGGTTGGTCTGGCCACCTACAGTGATTTAATACCGTCAGAGATGTGATATATAAACTGTATATATTTTATTCTCTCAGGATTTTTTAATGATACATTCTTAGTCATTAAAAATCCCATCATCCTGATTTTCCTTGTCAGGTATTATTATCACATCCTTGATGGTATTAATAAAAAGAAAAGTAGGCTGCTGGGAAATTTTAGGGAATATAAACATGGGAATGTTGGGAGAATGTGGGACAAAATGTACAAGAACTACAAATCCCCTGCTGTCTAAGCAGTTTTGGTACCTTGATTTGTTTAGAGGAGTTTGCTTTAATATCAGTTTTAAAGGGGATGAAAAGGACAGGCTCTGAAGCCATTGCATGTCTTGTCTATGTTGCAATTTTTGTTTTTCCTCATGGAGTTATGCCACATGAATGAAGCAGGGCCTTCTGATTTCCCAACAACAGTGTGGAGAAACCTCCACGCCTCCAAATGCCATTTCCTTTCCTGAGAATAAATGTGTTACATGTTCAATAAAAGTTTATTTACCCCACTACAGCTGGTATCTCTCCTGTATTTATCTTGTGGTGGAGTGTATTGAAGTCTGTTAAACAGTCAAAGCTGAGGAAAAAAAAGTACAAACCAAATATTTTTAGAAATGAGATTCAGAAAAATCTTTCAGGGTTTGGTTAAATCCTCTAAAACGTCCTCCTATTTGAAATTCTTTGTCATAGTTTCAGCCAAAGGCCTAATTTAGGTTAAACTCACACTCAGCCTTTTGATATCTTACACAGGTGATCACAGTTAAAGTTTTATGCTTTTATCCTTCCTCTTCTGAGTTTGACGGGAGCAGGTTAAAGAGGGTGACATCCACACTAAACGTCAGCTGTTCTTCTTTTCCAAAATTTTTGTACGTCTGTCACTTCTCACACAAAATGTATACATCAACTTGTAACCAAGTGTGTGCTCTTTCACACAGTGACTACTTAAGCAATAGGACATAGGTTTCTTGAATTGTGAGCCTTTGAGCAGCAAGAGGAGCCCTCAGTGTTAACTGACCTCTCCCACTCTTGAGCAAAAATACAATGTGGACACTTTTAAAACTGCAATATCTCATAATTTTTCACTTTATCTTCACAAATGACTCACGTACAGTCTTCTGACAGTCACTGTGAAGAAAGTTCAGCAGTATGAAGTATGGGTTTTGAGTTGAGGTGTCTTGGTGGAGTGGTACCTCAGTGGGGCTCTTTGATATTACCACTGCTCAGCATTTTCAGGCTCCACATACATTAAACAGAAATCATTCTGATTGGTGGATTATCTTTAGAGCTCACTCTGATTGGTGGATTATCTTTAGAGCTCACTCTGATTGGTGGATTACCTTTAAGTAGTGTTTGGCTGTTGGTATCTTTTTCCTTCTTTTTTAACTGTACAGTCATTGCCACTCAGCTGATTCTGCCTGGCTGTAGACATGTTAAGCTGTTTGTACCTCCACACACACACACACACACACACACACACACACACAACAAAACAAAACAAAAACAACAAAATCCACCTTGTGCATTCATCTTTAAAATAAGCAGGTTCTGTGGAAGACACATTTGGCAGTTTCTCCTGCAACATGCGCACACACACACACACGCACGCACACACATGTGAGACCTATTGTTGTTCATCTTCATCAGATTTCAGCTTCCAGTGTTTCAAAGCAGTTTCTAGATTTAACCGCTCTTGCTGTTGTCAGTGCAATACATATAAGCACAATTTCATATATATGTCCTACCATCCACTTCTGGTCTTTCCACACACATTCAGTTCCCAGGACAGACTTTAATCTCGACCTAGGACTCTGCGAAGGAAGCACACTTCAGTAATCGAACGGGACCGGGAGCTCAGCACTAGCGGCAGCGTCCAGGATCTTGCACTCTGCAGTTGAAACGACAGCAGGTAAAACCACCCAGAGTTTGTATTAAATGTGAATTATGTTAAAATGTCGTTTACTGTTTGAATAGCTGTGACTACCACTTACATCTGAGACGGAGCCGCGGAATGAGTATTGCTGGTTCGGGTTAGAGTTAAGGTTGCGACCGAGTTAGTAAAGTAAAGTTGTTCTTTTAATAACTTGACGCTAACTTTAACGGAGAGTGTGGATCACGTTGACCTAAATCAGTGTCGCACTTCATAAGATTAGGTGCGTTAATTTATCGCTGTGGATTAAGTTAGCTAGCGACTCAGAGGGAACTCCTTTAATAAAATGTATTAGATACGTATTTTCAGTCAGACTGTAGCACACAAGCTAGTTTAGCAGATTACAAATACTTCTGTATACGGTATACTGTGTGTGTGTGTGTGTGTGTGTGTGTGTGTGTGTGTGTGTGTGTGTGTGTGTGTTAGCCTGATGCACCCCTCCCCCCCAGTCTGTTCTAGACAGCAGCCCCGTTTTGTTTGTATGAGGCCTGTTGACAGGTCGTTGAACTCCACGCACACTGGTCTCTTCTCCTGCTCTGTGTCCTCTCTCCATGGACGTATCAGCATGTCCAGACTCACACGGTCTGAGCTGTGATAACTCTCTGTAAAATGTCTGTACTGGTTGGTAACCACGTTAAAACAGCGTTAAACAGTGGTGTCCTGGAGTGTGTGTGTGTGTGTAACTCTCGGGATCTGTTGCTGAGGCCTGGTCAGTCCGGTCTTTACCAAATCCTGTAAGCTGGCCACAACCACAATAACAGAGACACCTTTGTTTGCCTGGTCCCACATTCTTCTCCATACTCATGACCAATAAAACTGTTGTGTCCCACACTCACATTACATCACAGTGACAGTGTTTACATCAGACTGTTGTTGTCGTTAAATGTCTGTTGTTTCCTGTTCATTCATAATTCTTTTTAGCTCATGTGTTACAGTTCCAAATGGTTTTATACTCTTGTCCTACATTTTTATCACAGAGTTTCTTGGACCTCATGCTTTGGTTTTTGTCCTGACATGCAGAGTGAATTGTGGGAGCTTATATACACAGGTGTGCTCCTTTCTAAACTATGCCCAATCAAATCAGTTTGTCACAAGTGGACTCCAATCAGGATAGAGACACATCCCAAGGATAATTAAAGCAAACAGGGTGCACCCGACCACAGCTTAGAGTGACACATTAAAGGAAATGTTTGAATGAATTGTTGAAATTAAATCCAGAATGAGCAAAAAGTGAAGGGGTCTGAATACACTCTGAAGTTTCTGTACACGTCCTTGTGCTGTCTCGCCCTCTCTCCTACCCAGACCCTGTCCCAGTGTAGACACCGAGCACCATGTTCACTGAGGTGCTGGTTGGTCTAGTGATTGGAGGACTCATCTTCTTCCTGGTTCAGAGGCGCAGGAACCATGTTCTGAAGATAGAGGATGGCTGGTGGGGGGCTGGAGCGCCCCCCGATGGTGAGGAGGACGTCACCATCCGCCCATTTAAAGTCACCACCAGTGATGAAGAGCTGGAGGTTAGATTCCCTCATAGTTTCCATTCATTCATCCATCCATCAGTTATGTCACTTATCCTTTTGAGGGCTGTGGGGGGGGCTGGAGCCAAACCCAGAGGACACTGGTTGACGGGCAGGGAACACCCTGAACAGGTTGCCAGTCTGTCACAGCCCCTCATAGTATGTGCAGGGAAAAGCAGATTAATTTAGGGAAATGACTCAAGACAGTGACTAAACAGTGCTCTCACATTTGTTCTCTTTTCTGTCAGGACCTGTATAGTAGGATAGACCAGACGCGTCCTGTGGACTCACTGGAGGACAGCCAGTTCCATTATGGCTTCAACTCCCAGTATTTGCAGAAGGTGGTCTCTTACTGGAGAAGCGACTTTGACTGGAGGAGACAGGTGGACAAACTCAACCAGTACCCCCACTTCAAAACCAAAATTGAAGGTGAGGCTGCACCGCTGACACATTCACGAAGAAGACATCGTCCTGTCTCTTACCTGTTCATACTTACTGAACATCCACACAGGCATTGATGTCCACTACCTGCATGTGAAGCCTAAGAAGGTGCCCGAGGGAACTACTGCTATTCCTCTGATAATGGTTCACGGCTGGCCTGGCTCCTTCTACGAGTTCTATGGGCTGATCCCACAGCTAACAGAACCATCGGACCCGGACGACCTTGTGTTTGAGGTGGTGTGTCCCTCCATCCCAGGGTATGGCTTCTCTGAAGCACCACATAAGAAAGGTGAGTCTGGGTGGGAAGCTGGACATTTCCCTATAAAGAGGACAAACTGCATGGTTTTATATTGCAATAAATGTGTGTGTGTGTGTGTGTGTGTGTGTGTGTGTGTGTGTGTGTGTGTGTGTGTGTGTGTGTGTGTGAACAGGCTTTGATTCGATTTGTGCAGCACACATCTTCCACAAACTTATGAAGCGTCTGGGCTTCCAGCAGTTCTATGCTCATGGAGGAGACTGGGGCTGGCTGGTCACCACCAACATGGCTCAGCTGGACCCCAAGTAATATACATGAGAACGTCCCCAACGCCCAGAAATCTTAATTATACTCACGGTTTCACATTATCATGTAACATGTTAAGGTATCACTACATTGCCGTGTGTTTTAATCTTGTTTTTTGTTTTTTTACCCCAGGTCAGTCAAAGGCTTGCATGTGAACTTTGCCCCACCCTCTAAGCCTGGTCTGTCCATGGTTTTATCCATCATGCTCGGCCGTCGCTTCCCGAAGCTCTTTGGCTTCACTGACATGGACATCCAGCGCCTCTACCCTTGCATGGACAAACTGGTGGTGGAGTCCATCAAAGAGTCTGGCTACATGCACATCCAGGCCACCAAGCCTGACACTGTGGGTAAGGATATGGGGCCTGTTTCACCAAATTTGCAGCATGCAAGCTGCAGCTTGCACCATGAGATTATTTCCTCTCGTGTTAACGTCAGTATTTTTTGGGATTTGGGTGAACTAACTCCTGTGAATTTCCCCTCAGGTCGAGGACTGAATGATTCTCCTGTGGGTCTGGCTGCCTACATTCTGGAGAAGTTCTCCACATGGACGGACCATGACTTCAGGAACCTGGTGGATGGAGGACTCACCAGGTAGACAGAACAGAATTCAGTCTTCAGTATGAAGATACTGTATCAAACTATCATTTACAAATATGCAGCAGACTCAGTAGCATATCCATTAGCAGTGGCTCCCAGACTGCAGTGTGAAATGAGACTGAAAAGGTTTTTCTTTAGTCAGATTTGTCAACAGCTCCTCCAGCAGCTACCGCTCACTGGCCTCACAGCAGAGCCATTATTCATCATTACTACTGTGTGGTATTAAAGCTTGTTTGTGTGATGTGTTGTAGGAAGTTCTCTCTGGACGACCTGCTGACTAACGTTATGATCTATTGGGTATCTGGATGCATCATCCCGTCTATGAGGTTCTACAAGGAAAACTTTGGCAAAGGCCTCGACCAGCCCCACTCTAAGTGAGTGACAGCGAGAGAGTCTAATGACCAAATGAGAGATTCAAAACAAAAACAGTGCTAAGTGAGCTACATCCCAGAATGAATCCTGACCAGATCATTTCCTTTTCCTCCTCCCTTCCAACACACATGGACAATCAGATAACCAGCTTATTTATAAAGACCTGAAGAACTTAGATCACCCACCTCGCATTCGATCCAACAGCAACCTACAGAAACTGTCAAGTGTTTTAATAAAACACAGTCACGTTCAGCTTTTCAAGCTTTCTGCTTCTACAGCAGCCTTCCTGTGTACTTGCTGTAGACTGGTCCACAGCGCCCACTGCAGTGACGGAGGGCAACAACTTGACTTTTACTCAAGCAAGGAAATGTTTTTAATTATCATCCTCAAATGCTTTAAATCATCTTAAGTGTTTCTTACTTAGACATCAGGTTTTCCCTTCACAGCCTCCTTTACTGACACAATCATATTTTACAGTATATAAACTGTGGTATGATCGCACTGAGGTCTGGTCAGAACGGCTCTTTCACATATTCAATTTTCATGTCATCAAAAAGCCAGTGAAAGCAGTGAGCAGTACTGGCTTCATGCATTAGTAACATCTCTAATGTTGAAATAAGACTAGATGCTTCTTGTTGTCCACAGTACCCTGATGTTAACCCGTCTTCGTCTCTTCTCAGGATGCCCGTCTATGTTCCCACCGGCTTCGCCTGCTTCCCCAACGAGCTGATGCACACGCCCAAACTGTGGGTCAAACAGAAATACCGCAAACTCATGACCTTCACTCCCATGCTCCGTGGTGGCCATTTCGCCGCCATGGAGGAGCCCCAGCTGATGGCCGAGGACATCCAGAGGTTCACCAAGACAGTGGAAAAGAAAAAGAAGTAGTAGACAGTGGACTGAGGAACAGGTGGAGGAAGTAAAAGTGTGAAAGTACTGATGAGCAGATGAATGCAGTGAAGGAAACGTGTGTAATATAGTGTAGCTCTATCAGTGAGATTCAAACAAGCAGAAGAGAAAATATAAAGATTAATTCACCGGATCTGTTGACTCCAGATTTCGGTTAAGTTCTATTTCAGGTATATAGACAAAAATTGAAAAAACATTCCTCATGTATTGTAAAAAAACATCCAGCTTCTGGTTGTAGGATTGACTCACCATGTGTCAGCCAGGGTGAAAGCTGAATAGAGTTAGGAGCTGCTGTGCTGCGTGGCCTCGTAACCAGCCTCAGTGCAGTTTAAAGCCAGGATCCAGACACCGGCATCCATTCATGATGTCTCCTCCTGATCCTCACAGTGTTCCTGACTTCCTCACAACAAGCCGTGCAGTCCTGAGAACAGTTTACCAAGCAGCTGCAGATGGGAGGTCAGGGGGCACCTGTTGTTGCAGTGTTGACAGCATAGACAAGGTGCCAGGCATTCCTCTGTCCACTAACATGAAACACCTTTCTGCTTCAGCCACAAGCATGATTGAACATGATTGCCTTAAACCTTGCAATGATGCTTAGTTTTACATTTTATTTGCTAGTGTTTGTAACAACATCACTTTATCTCTGATTGACTTTGATTTGCTAACCTCAGTTTACAACCACAGCAGACACTAGAATCACTGGTTCCTTATATTAATGCAAGCCTCTGTTAAAGCTTTGACCTTTATTATATCTTCACTTCTTATTTACTCATTAAGCTCCAAATGCAGTTTGTTCTGTTTAGAACAGTGAGAATGTGACTTTTCCCTTTTTAAACAATATCATTTCAAATGATCTGCAGTGTATGATACCATTTCCTTTCATGATGACCAGAATGACGTGTTGTATCTCAGATCATGACGTTTTTATTATTTGACCAATTAAAGCTGAGTACTGAATACTGAGTAGTGCACTGTCTGTTAGTCTGCTGTTTAAAACTGTTTGGGGCGTCCACAGTAACTCAGAAGCAGAAGATGAAGACACTTAAGGAGACAGCTGTGATGTTCACAGACACAGCAGCACATACATAGTACAATACACAGCGAATTACATCTGTTACATTCCTTTGAGTGTGCCAATTGAAACAGTAGCTAATGGTGATAATGCTACTTTCACGTATCTGCTGTACTGTAATTGCATATCTAGCTCTATTAAATGATTTTATACTATTATTTTACAAAGGTCATATTAAGCTGCATAATGATAGACTGTCAAACTGATATCTCAGTAGACTAAAATCATAATGTCTGACTTAGATGAAGGACTACCATCACAGAGTTTCACATGAAGCGTATTTCAGTTGAGCACCTCGGCTGAAGTTTGGAGCCTGGAAACTGGGACCATAGGTAAAGACTAAATGAACCTGCCTTAGACCGAGCTCAGGATTCAGACCATCGTCAGCTGATCAGCTGGTAACAGACTCAGAGTTCCATTAAGCTTGATTTCTGGAGCCGGAGCGAGCGGAGCCTCTGCTGAGATGGGAAATTCCAGACAGATCTGGTTCATTTGCTTACCCTCTGTTCTGGATTACCCCATGGAGTTTTGCTGCACGCGCCCAAAATGCTTGTGGTATGTGGTTGGTCACAAACTCAGGTTCATTACCCATGATGCACTTGTACATGGGGGTCGCAGATTCAGTCCAGTGCTGCAAAGATGCCCCAGATGTTTTCATCAAACTTAAACACATTTCCGCCTATTTATTAACGTTCAATGTCGCACTGTCCCGAGCCTCCGGTCCCACCCCTGTCCAGCTGTTAGCAGAGCTTTGAGTTTCCCAAGCCCCCCAGTGCCCTGGCTCGGTACACCCTCCCAGTGTTTCACTCACTCCCCCAGGCCTGACTGCCTGCCTGCCTGCTCTTCTTGGCAGTCAAACAGCCAGGGGAGGATCAGGACGACCGGGCGGCTGAGATAAGGACCATATGAAGTTCCCCACATTACCTCACCCGATAAGGAAACAAGCAGAGAGAGAGAGAGTGAAAGAGAGAGAGAGAGAGAGACAGGGTCAGACCGAGAGGAATTCTCTGGATGGATGGTGATGCGCAGAAGAAGCAGCCACTCACTATGGGGTTTTCACCAGTCGTCTGGGGGTCTGAGTGGAACCGGGTTGCCACAGAGATCTGGTGAACTTTGAAAGGGAGCGTAGAGGTGCTTGAATAGACCTGTCCTTAGTAGCTACATAAAACATTATCACAGAAGTGAGTGTTGTTTTGCTTTTCTTCAGAGTAGATGAGTAATCTCAGCTGCTCTTCAGCCAGTGTTTTTTTTTGTTTTTTTTTTAAATCTTGATTAGATTTAAAAGATGCTCTCAGACTAAATGGAAAGATGACCGCAAACTGTGTGTTCAGCAGTGAATTTACCAAAGTATTTAACAGATGAACACGGGAAAGCAAACGTTCCTCCAGCAGAAGCAGACTGAACAAAAGTGATTTAAGTTCTCAGGTCTTTAGGAGAGTCCGCTGCTCCACTTCGGCTGCATCCATGGCGGTTAATCCTCTGGAAGGTCTAATGACGGTTGTAGTGAACCACCAGCCGGTCTCCAGCTCCACGGCGGAGCCACAGAGCCAGCAGCCCGGTGCTGTCAGCAACCCAGCATCCCTGCACAGACACAGGCAGAGCATCCCCCGCAGCCGGGAGCCCAAGAAGTGGGTGAGTCTAATTTAAAGGCTTCAGAATATGATTAAGGTCCTTTTCATAATTACAGACATGAATTATTTGCACTACTTAAAGTTGGGTATAAACACAACGGCATGTGAGTGTAAATATTGTGCTGGATACATATCTGGATACAACAGGAAAGAAAATGTCACAGTAACCAACTGGCTTAAAACTGATTTTGTTCACAAAAGTAGTCAAATATAACTTGAGGCAAAGCTCCCTGACTCTACCGTATCAGTACGAGGTGGAAAGCTGAAGATGAGTGAGATGAATCTCAACTTTTCATTAAGGATTTGAAGAAACCATTTAAAGAACCCAACCAGACAAGTTCAGTAAACCTGAACAAATAACTAATAATAAGGAAGACCTGTGGATGATGCATATGTCCTCCTTATTTACTTGTTTTCCGGCACTTCTCATGCACATCATGTTTTTTTTTTAAACAATACACTCATTCATTCACATTAGTCAGAGCATAAATTATTTCCAAGCACTAAAGCAATGTCAAAAAGCTTCTCTTAGTGCCATGACAGTTAGTGTAGTATTTTCATGTCATGTTTGTGCATGTTCCTCTGCTGCAGGCACAGTCTGTGTGTGGGTCCAGGCCAAACTCTGGTTCCAGTTGTGGGTCTGCGGTTCAGTCCAGGATGCTGCGGAGTCAACACTTCCCAGAAAATGCGGCACGAGAGAGGAGCCGCATACGCAACCTGCGACAGGCCTTCCACAGTCTACAGGTACACAGACGCAGACAATCATTTAATCTCCCACCACTTCACTGAGGTAATACTGAACATGAGCTGCTGTACTTACTGAGCTCTCGTGAACTTCGAGGTATTCCCTGTGTGTTTGTGTTTTACCACCTGCTTCCTGCTTGTGTGTTGATGTATGAGAGCTGATCCAGCCTTGTTCGCCCTCCTCCTCTCTCCACAGGCTGCTCTGCCCTCAGTCCCACCTGACACCAAGTTATCCAAGCTGGATGTTCTGGTTCTGGCGACCAACTACATAGCCCACTTAACAGAGACTCTGAATGAGGGAGGAATTGTGGCTGAGCACGCCCTGCCCTCCAGGACGGGTGGATACCTGCATCCTGTTAAGGTGAGGCAGGGAACCATTAGCCTACTGCTAATCATGCAGAGTACATTACAGTGACTGTTACACTGTAATGTACTCTGTGTATGTCATGTGTGTCATTATACACATGACATACACGGCCTACAGGAAATATGGATGATAATCCTACTATCAGCAAGTCAGGTGCCTGTGTCCCTCCAGACACTGAGACAGATTTTAAAAGAACACATCTGTCAGATGGTCAAGAGCAAAAAAAATAAACAAAACATCAAATCACTAATATTACCTTTAGATTACTAGCATTTTTAGCTAGTTAGAAAATCACCATTATGGCCTTTAGAAAACCAGGTATTTTTACCTAGTTAGCTAAAAGTAAAGGGTTGTTAATGATATGATTATTACATTAACCGTAATTTATTATGTCATTATTGTGGATTTATGAGCTGCTTTAAACAATAAGTCCACAATTTAAATTGCTGTATAATCAGTTAATACTATTAGCAGCACAAACACCTCATTACCACAGATCTATGGGCTCAAGTATATTATACAGAAATATATGTCTGACTGTCACATTAACCCAGACTTGTTGTGTCGTGTCCTCAGAAGTGGCCCATGCGTTCCCTGCTCTACTGCGGCAGCGTGGGACAGCTGCTATCAGGCGTCTCAGCCAATCAGACGCCCCCATCTGGAGGGGATGGGACACAGCCTTTGACACCCACCTTAGAAGGAGACAAAGAGTGATAAGAGAACATGTGACATAACTTTCACCCCGTTATCTTTTATCTTAACCAGCCGTGGTGGGTACTACTGATGGCAAAGGACACATCAGAGCAAAGTGTACAAGATTTAATTAGAGACTGTGATCAGAAGAAGCTACTTTCAAAGCATATTGACACTTTTATCCCCTAAACACATTCTCTGAATACATTCTTGCAGTTTTTAGTCTATCTCAATATGAAGGACAGGATGTAAATCAACCTACAGCTACAAGGACAGTGGCCATCATCTCCAGCTGTTGGAAAGGTCAGTAAGCTATGAAAGCTGATTTGCCTTGTGGTTATTTCATTTAATTCTTTAATACAAAAACTGGTTACATGTCCTGGTTACTAGGAAAGTTCAAGTTTTGATTTGTTGAAAAAGAATAGCAACGGTTTTCCCTACCATCTGGGGACCAAATAAAAGAGGAAATCATACGGGTTCACACACACACACACACACACACACACACACACACACACACACACACACACACACACACACACACACACACA
>JBBMJY010000011.1:17374581-17408798 GCA_037833715.1 Toxotes lorentzi | reverse complement strand
ACACACACACACACACACACACACACACACACACACACACACACACACACACACACACACACACACAGCACAGAGAGATTTAGATTTACCTTTGCTGAAAATATTCCATCATTATCTGAGCATTAGACCGCAGGTTGTCAGGAACGGATTTAATACAAGGAAATGAAAAGGCTGCTCACTTGACTACGCCACAAATCACCACACGGAGGAACAGTGTGTAACCTATAATCTTGATTTAAAGCTTGTACAGTGTTTTGTGTTTATTTTACTCTGACTGTATGGAAGAGTCCAATCACCTGTGTGCTTTAAAAAATATTAAATATATCCTCATTAGGTTCTCTTTTTTTTATTTAAATGTTTGTGCAGTGTGTGTGTGTGTGTGTGTGTGTGTGTGTGTGTGGTGGGGGCAGACAGATTAGCAGTGAGGGAGGGATTGTTGTGGGAACACAGCAACTGTCAACTACTTTATATCTCTGCAGTAATGACCTCTTAGTTCTCTCTACAACTCTGGCACAGAATGTAACCTTTAACTCTGAGTAAAGCACCATCTACAACAACAGTGTGTGTGTGTGTTGTTTATTGCTTATTGCATTACATAAGACACACACACACACACAACAACAACAAAACTAAAATCAGATTCAGAAATAATCCCACTGGTTGCAACAGACCTCAGAGGGTGGATGGGAGAATTATTTAAGGCTCTCATAATCATTGTTAACATGAAATAATTCATAAAATCTATAATGACCACACAAACACTCATATCTGATATCAGCAGGTAATTGTTAGGACCTGATGCAGCTCTGAACAAATGTGCTGTTCCTTTAATATATCTGCAGTATTCCTGCAGGGACTGATCAACAGCAGTTTACAGCAGAAGAATCGAATGATTGTTCAAATCTCATCACAAAAGGCCGCTCATTCATTAAATTAGGGACAGTTCAGCTGCTAAACTTGCTGCAGAAAGTCTGATTGTCTTTCATGGATCACTCTGGCCAGTCCCTCCTCTGGTACCCCTGGTGCCCCCTCTGGAGCCGACTCTGGACCTCACGAAACCCACAAAACGCCAAAGACACCTTCATATTTCTGTATATAATCAGAAAGTAAAGCAAATAAAAAGGTAAAGTAAGTGAAAGTAAACACAAATGAAGCGGTTCATAAAGCTGAATATCAGCACAGTTTGACTGGACAACATCTTGAGACAAAGTTTCTAATGTTGTTCTTTCACACTGTAGTTTCTGTATCTGAACTCATTCACTTGGAGACGAGCTTTGTTGCTGTTTGATTTTTACTGTAATTGCAAAAATAAGAGCTCAGAACTCAAATCCAACCCAGTAAGTCATGTTGATATGTCTGCTGCAACAGATGAGAGACCCGACCAACAGGAATCACCTCCTCCTCAAGCAAAAATGGGCTCGGCTCCACAAGCAACAGTCCCGTGTTCAAGGCTAGCTCCATAAATCAGTTGTGGGGTGGGGTGGAGCTCCCGATTTCCCGTGCTTAGCGATGACAAATTTGGAGCTGCTGGAGTCTGACTACTAAGGCGGAGGTTATAGAAGGACAGGGGAAGCCAAATGTTTTGGTAAAGCAACTGCGAGAGAGACAGCGGTCAAACCAGGACCAGGACCAGGCTCACAGCTGGCTGAGACTATCCAAACACGCATGAAACAAGAAGCAAAGAAAACACTGAGCTCAGAACAGAAAAAAAAAGGTTTTTTTTTATCTCTTTAACTGGTTTCCATGTCATGGTCTAATACTGACACACACACAGTTGTGTCATGTAAGAGCCTTTGTTTTATTTTATTTTATATTTTGCATCCAAAGCATGAAATTATGTCTTAATTTTTTTTTCCTTTTGAAGACATGTCTCAGTGTCTATGTCTCACTGTCTCAGTGTCCCCCATCAAGGCTTCAGGGTCCGACCGATGGACACCTCTAAGAACCACAGCTTCCACTGTAGGTAGGTCGTTCCCAGCATCTTGGAGAATCTGGAGAACAGTTCTCCTGTGGATCCAGGCTGTCTCAGTGTCTTCTGTCTCTTCATCAAATAGCAGACTCCACGATGATCAGGGCTCCGTGGGGGGGTGGGTAGGGGGGCAGTACCATCTGTTCCAGGACTCCTAAGGGAGCATCTCTACTTGCAGGCCATATGGCTGCCTTCACAGTGTGTATGTGCGTGTTTTCGCCCATGCTCCAGCGTAAAGACGACTGTTTATGCCACTGGAAGAGCTTCAAGAAAGCTCGTATCCAAAGTGTCTGCCCCCTCATCCGCCTCATGTTGGGAGATAATCAACATATTTCCACTATCTCCTGCTCATTATGGCCGGTACACGCTGATTACAAGCTGGATTTATGGAGCTCTGAGGCCACCCCCCTCCTCCCCCCGCTTTGGCTGGGCCTCTGCTGGAACTGGGTAAAAGTCAAGGGAGAGGACGACGGCGAGGAGGAGGAGCGGAGTGGAGAATGGAGAGGAAGAGGGGAGGGTGGAGGAGAAGAGTGGGTGAGAGCAGGACAGTGCAGAAGGTAAATATATGGAGAATAAAAGAGAAGAGAAGAGAGGAGGACAAAGGAGAGCGAATCACAAGACAGCAAAGACGAAGGAGAAAAGAGGGACTAGAGCAAAAAAAAGAGAAGAAAAACACAATGCTGACACATGAAGTTTTTTATTTCAACTGAGTCTGCTGAGCAATGCTAATGTTATTAATAAATCATGTTTTATCGGTCTGAGATAAGATTATTTGTAACTGTTGTAAGATTAATTTTGGCAAACCATTACTATTATGAACCAGGACATCTTTCATTCACCTTTTTTTCCCCTTGTATTCAGTTTACATTGAGAATCAAAGGAATCCATCTGCCTCCATCATTTAGTGAGAAATTCACAGCTCAGCAGGCTGCTCTTCTTTAATCCCACATTCTACATGTTTCCGTTTTTAAGTTCCTAATGTGACCTTTGACCTTACTGTTTTGGAACAATATTAAGCGTAATATCAATAACTGGAGGTATTGCATAATTTGTAAAGGTTTTTAAAAGTAAAAGGCCAACACTTACAAAGATTACTGTTAAATTACATGCACCCAGAAACTTGAGTATTTTTTGGAGCGGTAACATGCTCATGAACTTCACTCGGGACATTACAGCTTGTGAATGGATGAATTATGTTGACTGGTGAACATTTTCTTCATCCTAGTATTTGTTTAGTGTTTGTAAGTGTTTAGATCTACACACAACAAAGCTCATATGAAACTTCTAATCAGAAGACTCTCACTATGAATTAGTTTAATTCCTTTAGTGAGTTTAGTTGTTTCCGACTACGTGTCACTAACAGGTGATGGGTTCATGCTACTAAAGGGTTAAGTCAACAAGACACTGAACAAATGGCAGACTTTGTCATTATCATCATTTTTAATAACATCTTAATTCAAGTACAGCAAACTTAGAAATCTAATATTCATACATCCAAACAACAGTGAAACAACAGAGTTAAACGCAGTCAGTTAAGTTCTTCTCTCAAAACAAGTACACGAGTGTTTGTGTGCGTGTATTTGACATTGTGTAGTATTACTACAGAACTGTAATACTTGTAAAATTGTTGGCTGTTATTGTGCTCACCTTACTTGCAGAAGATTTTAAGGTTAATGTATACGTTTCCAAAACAGTAAGGTCAAAGGTCAAGGAGGTTAGGAACTTGTATAGTAAAAAGCTTATGTACAAACTGACACATACTGAATGTAGAGGAACCTGCTGAGGTGTGAGTTTCTCACCTAATGCTGAACAGAGGATGTTTTTTTTTTTTAAATCACCTACACGTCTCCTGTTTCACTCTCCCTCCATCAACAGGACCATTACTCCCCAGTGTCAAAGTCTTCTGTCATTTATTCATTCATAAATCTAGATTTTGGTCCACTGGTACTATCCAGAGTTGTGTGTGAAAACTTGAGAAGTGCTTCACGACACACGCACACACACACAAAGAAAACAAAGAAAAAAAGAACATGAAGGCACAAAGGCACAGCCAAAGCAGAGGAGTCGTCTCGTCTCCGGTGCTTATGGGGTTGTGTTTTGTTGGTTTTTTTTGGAATGCATAACAGGAAGAATTCTTGTGGGTGGGAGAACAAACAAAATAATAAATAAACATTGTTTCAAACAAACAATATTTATTGCTGCTGGAAATTACTCAGTGCCATGCTCTTCTTTCACAAACTGTTTTCTCAACCGTGTTATTGTGCGCTCCAGACTGATCCACTGGAAAAAGGCCACACATTAATCAGCAGGTATCACACAGAAAACCTGAAGCTGACATTTCTGTTATTAAAATAAACAGACTTATAAACTGTATGTAAGCTCATTCACAGTGACGCTCACCTCATTGTGTTTTATTAGGTGTGTTAGTGTTCACTGGTATCACACTGCTCCACCCAGTCTGAGCTTATAAAGGACACCTTAAACAGCAATAACATGAATATATCAGCACTTGAATTATGCTCCTTCACACTATAAAGGGGCTTTATTTATTATTATTATTTATCGTTAACATCACAGGCTCACACTTCAAGTAATTTCAGGTATGAAGGAGGATTCCACGCTAATCAATCATAAATAAAGACACACATCGTCACATGGAATTTTAAAAACAGCTCAAAAACTCGTGGAACCATTAAATGTTTTGAAAGGTTTAGTGAACTTGACAGAATTTGGAATGCAACCCGAGAAACTGTGCTGTGATGGATGGACATTTTACTGTGTGAGGTGCCGTCGAAGGCTGTGAGAAGGATGTGAGTGTACTGACGGATCGCTGTTATGGTGCGGCCTGTTCCATTCCCCATTCTGCCTGACAACAAGAAAAACATTTTATGGTTCTTGCATATAGAATTCCACATTTCATTGCATGAAATGTGCGCAGGCTTTACGTGAAATTACAAAAATATACAAATGAGATCTCGAATACATCTGTTAGTAAAAAAAAAAAAATATGAAAGAAATTCATATTCTATATGCTTTGGATAAATTGAGGTATTTCTGAGAGTTAGGATGATGGAACAAACATGTTGGTTCTGTAACGGGCAGGTGCTAAACATGGTTTTTAAAAAACAAAAGGGGGCTCAACATTCAATCAAGGACTCCAGAGTCCGTAATCCTTTTCCAATAAATGTGACACAGACTGAGTAAATTTTCAGTTCTGCTGCTCAACTGTGTGTCACCTTGATTGTCTGGTATGTGCTTGAAATACAACGGCGACAAACTGTAAGGTAGCTGAGACATGGAGTCTCCATAAGGTGTACAAAGTTCTCAGGGAGCACATCAGACCGCTTCGACCGTTACAGGCTTAACAGACACTGACTGAAAACACTGACCACACAACTTACACAGCAGCACCTGACACAGTGACAATGGATGGATTGGAAATGCTGAAGCTGTGATGGTCAAGAATTCTGCGATTCCAAAAACGCTGATGATGATGATGATAAAGTCGACCATGTTCAAAATGTCCACACTGCACACTAACACGCAAACCAAGTCACAGGCACTGACATCTACAATTAAAAAACCAAAACAAAAATGAGCACTTCAAGATGTTTAAAATACAAAATTACCAGAGATGACGGAATCATCGTCTGATGTACCATCAAGTATATCAAGGAAATGGCTAAGAGAACTAAAGTAGGTCCATCTCAAGCCCAAGATGGCTTCTATTCTGAGCAGTGTTGTGCTTTATTCAGTCGTATCAGACGGGAGTGGCGGTAAACCCCTAGAAAATCTGGGGAAGTTCTACACTGATGTACCAGAGGTAACTGAGCCACTATTCCATGTTCACACCAGCTCATCTAAAGAATACTCAGTGCAGCTATGATTGCTCAGGAGACGTTCACTGTGACTGTGGACACAGTGGAAAAGTTCAAAAACACACAAAAAGATTTGAGTTTTCATTTTCAAGAAGAAAAAAAAAAAAACGACACGTACGACAGCTGATGACATGGATCTCCCGATTGATTCGTCTGGCGAACAGCATATTGATCTGTGGACTGTACCGTCAATCACACTAAACAAAAACTCCCCCGACCAACAGACTCATTCTCCTCCTCCCACCATGTCTTTTAAAAGACAGAGCAATCTATCCATTTCATTATATCCGTTTAAAAGAAACAATACAGACAGGCCTGTACGTACATCCTGACAGTTTAACCTCGTCCTGTTCTAACATGACTCCAGTGTAACTGATGGGAGTGGGAATCCACAGCTACGTCTCTCAAATTCAATCATTTCAAATTTACACTCTTGAGGCTTCAGCAATCTGAATTATCTACCAAATTTACAGAGTTTTTTTAAACTCCTCTCTGAGGAACTGTAGAGCGAAATTACAAAGTAACCTGGAAGACACTCAAGACATTTTTGTTTTAACTGAACTCAGATGTCTGAAGCCTGATATTAGATAAGATTTTTACACACACAGAGGACCGTGGATTTTCTCCCCCATCACATGCACTGAAACCATGTTAGGAGGCAGGAAGAACAATTACAGTGAGTGATTACCCTTTGAATGTACACACAGGCATGCGAGTATGGTTTAACACAGTGAACTAGTCCATTAATATAATAGTCAGTGCTCTAATCACTTGTTACCCCGGCAGGAACTAAAAAATAACAACATAACTGTGCTTAAATATTCAATCAGTTAAGGAAAACATCTTATTTTTCACAAAATGATCTCACCATCTTCTCCAGAGATGAAGCTGTTTGCTTTCTTTGTACCATATTCTATAGTGCACTATATTTACTGACACTTCATCTGAGTGCCAAATTTCTGAGTGTAAAATAAATATATCATGTACTGCGCTCAAAAGTGAAATCTGATTTACTGCTCACTGAGAAGTAAACTAATGACTGTGAGGAGCAATGAATGAGTGAACAGTGGCAGCTCGCAGAGGATCTGTTGCACATCACAGGTACACAGGTCCTCAGAGGAGGGAACGAGGTGGATAATAACAAGAGCACGTGCACACAGCAGCTCTGCACACCCACTGGGTGGCTTTCTCATCATACACTGTTTATACGAGCGTGGTAATATCAGCTGAGGATTTACTGTGCTCCATCTCACGTGGCCCATGGTGCACCACCTCTGCCCTCACCTGAACACACGGCTTCGCCTTTGTAGACTCTTTTGTAGTTGGACATCTATAGTAGCAGCTAGAAGGCGACGATTAGTATTAAACCAAGGCCGTGTAAAGACACTACACTATCACAGTAGCACAGATGGATCATGCCTTCGATTGAAGTTATGTCTCTCTACATTTTTTTTTCCTTTTCATATTATAATTCTCTGATACATGTTCTGGGATTTTCCATCTTCTCTACAAAAATAACACATACTACATCTTATACCTACCTGATTTTTTTTTTTTTTTTTGGCATGACTGAATCCAGTCACAGTGGAGCAGCTCATTGTGCATCAGAGCTGCCCAGTATCTCAACTTTAAACTGCGCGCTCACACACAAACATCTGGACAGACCCGACAGCCTGTGTGTGTATCAGAGTCTCTAACAGAGATCAACTTGGTTTTTTTTTCATGGATTGCTGTCTTTTGGGTTTATGCACTGGTCCAGACTGGCAGATGCTGATTTCTAGCTGTTTTTCTTTTTTAGATTTTTTTGCTTAAGTTAGTACCGCCCCCCCCCCAAAAAACACACCACCCTTCCTCACAAATACTGAAGCCTACAATGCCTTTCCATAATTATTATCTAATATATATATAATAATTCAGCCAAAATCCTTCTAATTAGTGACGGACTTCACATTTGTGACTTGTCTCCCAAAGAACTGACATTCAATGTGTGATATCAATCGACACACAAAAAAAAAAGATCATAGGACTGTCTCCTGAACTGTGTAAGATGCCAGCTGGCATGAGGGCAGAGCGGTCCTCGTTTCCAAGTCTTCCTCCTGTGCTTGTGCTCGGTCACTCTGTGTGTCTTTGTCCTCAGAGACCGTGTCGTCTTTGCAGTAAGCTGCTCCGTTGCCGTCTTTCTTGGCCTTCTGGTAAGGCTGTGTGTTGATTTCTTTGGGCTGGTCAAAAGAAAAAGAAAACTATTGAAAGCTCAGGTTACTGTGAACAAAGACACACAGGAGTGTGAATATGAGTTCACCTTCTGAGCCAGAGGAGTGACACAGCACAGCTTTTCTCTGTAGCGCTCAGGCAGGAAGAAGAGCAAATTGCCCAGGACTGGATACACTGTGCCGGGGGTCAGCTCCTTCTCCTTCATAGGTCCTAACATGTGGAGAAATAAGGAAAGGATCGCAATAAACCCCCTGACTGAACTAAGAGCTAATCCTGAGCAACATCACAGGTGGAAACATGACATGAAGAAAAACCACAGCCCGGCTACTGCACATTTCACTCATGGATATCATACAAATGATGATAATCTGACAAAGATTTAGCATTTGATGTCGACAATCTGTTTTCATGGTAATGTATTTATTTAGCACACGGCAGACAGAAACTTGAATCTGATGAACAACATTGTAACCAAAGCAAATCTGCTATTCCCTTCAGTGAAAGGTGATCACTCATTGGATATGATGAGAAGTGACCATAGTACTTGTCTTTTTCTACCTTCTTACAGGACTAACATGAAATATATAATATTTAATAATATTCTTCTATGACTGCATATTTTAACTACAATGGATCTGATAGTTTCAGATGGGATCAATCAAAGAGCAGAGAGATGAATCTGTGTGGGCATCACATGATCTGTTTCTCCATCACTGTCACTACTCACTGTGTATGAGACTCTGATTCCCAGTGTGATGCAAGTTCAAATGGCAGCAGTGGTAATTAAGGTCAGTGACACAGTTGGTTTAGAAGTGAGTTTACCTGTTAGCAAGCTGACTATCAGTCCCACCACTACCACAGTGGCTGAGTTGTGAGCACTGTACCACATGTAGGACAATGAGTAAAGAGCCTCCACACCTGTTGGCCTGAGGAACAAGACGAAAAAAATAATTATTTTCCTTATTATACAAATGTTCGATTTATGGTACAAAGAATTATTTCTAGTATGTGAGTATCTGCATTTGCAGTGTCCAGTAAACATAATGGAGTCAACACATATTTATAAAGCTAGTTCTTGACATTTATTGGTCACCTTGGCTTGGCAGTAGTGGCGTCGACCAGTGTGGTCATGACAGTGGTGGTCATGTTGTCAAACAGAGGCAGAGCGGTGTCGTTGAGTGGAGGTACCAGGGAGGAAGCAGACATTCGCATCACAAAACTGCCAATGCCGATCCAGAAGGCCATGGCAAGGCCCGCTACTAACCCAACCACTGCTCCCTGGTTAGGGGGTGACAGAGGAGAGGAGAAGGGAGGGGAGCAGCAGAGAGAGGAGGGAGTCGGAGGTGAAGAAAGAGACAAAGATAAAAGCAGAGCAGAAAACCTGATGGCGATTCTGAGGAAATCATCACAATAACAAACAGGTGAGTGAAATGTTAAAGCAGGACTCACAATCGAGTTTGCCCAGGGGAAGAACATTCCTAGACAGAAGAGGCCCAGCAGGGGGCCACCCACCATCCCAAAGATACTGAAGGCTGCCTGAGGGCACAGATGACAGAACGTGACAGTGCAATGAATGACTATTTGTTGTACAGCTGCATTATAACATAAACTGAGGTCATCTTAAAAGAATGAATTTAAATATGAATGGACAGTTTTTACTGCACATATTTATTTTTACAAACCGTTTCAAGTTTTTTTTATAAATAAGTCTTTCTGTCTTTGTAGGTTAAAGATTCTAATAAAACAACAATAAAGAAATAAATAACACAGCTGAAACATTTTTCCTTGCAACTTTTACTGATTGGCAGCTAAAATCACCGCAGTGTGAATAACTCTGCAGCTCTGTGTTGCTGCTGTGTAACAGCTCAGACCATGTGAAGACATTATTACCTGCAGCACGGATCCCATTATGGAGGCAAGGCAGGCCATAGCCAGACACACCAGACCATAGGCTAAAGCTGTGGAGCACAGGACAAGAAATATTACACTGGTACTGTTGTTACTATGTTTCCTTAGAAGATGAAGAGAGGTTTGTCCATACACTATCAGTAATTGTGTGTGTAAATGAGTGTGTCCTGTGTTTGGGCAATATTACTACTTGTTAATAGTCATCGTGTACTTTGCTTAAGACTGCAGTTTATTATAAAGAGGACGGATGGATTGTGACAACTAAAATACACAGCAGTAACTTTGCATTTTACAGTGTCC
Organism: Toxotes lorentzi; assembly: GCA_037833715.1. Lineage (NCBI taxonomy): Eukaryota > Metazoa > Chordata > Actinopteri > Toxotidae > Toxotes > Toxotes lorentzi. The sequence continues at coordinate 17,398,532 of JBBMJY010000011.1, read as the reverse complement.
AACAGACAATACTGGCTTCAGCTACAGCTGACCCCTGGTTAGGTTGTGTGTGTCTCTGACTACTTCCAAAATATGGTGAAAAAATATCACTTAAACAAATGTTGAAAACATCATTCTAAATTATTTTATAATTTTCTTTTCAAATTTTTGGTATTTGCATTCACACACTCTCAAACACAAATACACACTGTATTTAAAACGCATGTATGTCTTTGCAAATGTGTAATATGAATTCAGGAAAAACAACAACAAAAACAAAAAAAAAAAAAAAACAACTAAAACCTCTTGTCTTACCGAGTCCCTTGGACAGCAGTGTGGCTTTAGATTCAGTCATGTTTGGAAAATGAGGTTTAATCAGGTCCTCCATAGTTACTGTTGCTAGGGAGTTGAAGGCTGATGAGATGGTGCTAGCGGGACAAAAACAGAATTAAATGAGTAACTGGTATTTTTAAACACATTATATGGCTCTCCGCAAAGCACAGGCCTTCAGGACAGAGAAGGAATCCTGTAATTATCAGCAACTTTCTGAAAATGAGCGACGCCTTCATTTCAGGTCACGTCTAACAAATGGTAGAAAATGTAAACATGGGCAACATGGTGGCATTTCCTATTAAATTTAATAAGAGGAGAAACATATACTAATAATTTATGACAGTATTTATCACTTCTTGTTACACGGATTTCTTATATACAGGCATAGCTCATAAAATGGACTGAATAAGAGTAAAATCTAGAGCATCAAGCATGAAGACTGACTGGATTAAAGCCAAGGCTAGTAACATTAAACTACACCAGCCAACAACATTACTGATAGGAGTAGTTCAACAGCTATGGTTACACCTGGTGACTGAGAAGTGACACACAGCAAAACAAGCCACTAACCAGTGGATGATCATTTACTTCTTAGTCTGTTTTCTTGCGTCACTTACCTGAGAGCTCCACTGAAGAGACAGGCCACAAACAGCCCTGGGAGCCCGGGCAGGTCCCTGAACACATCCATCACAAAGTACAGCACCATCTATACAAAGAACCTGAACATCAGGATGGACCCATGCAATTCCAAATAATAACAACATTGTGTAGCCCTGTGACTGATGGGGAAACCTGTGCAGGGTGGACCCCCACCTCTCATCCAGTGTCCCGTGGGACTGCAAGCTCTCCTACGACCCTCAAGCATTATGAAGTACAGCTAATTGAGGCACGGATTGACAAACCCTGTCTAATCAATACAAACACTTTGCAGAACCACACATAGGCAAATTAGTGGTCACCTGGTCATTAGTTTTGACGTAGCCCTTGTCCAGAGGGCTGTCCTCTCCGTAGCGAGCAAACATGACAAGACCCATCAGACAACCTAAACACAGGACGATCTGCTGGCATGGGAAAACAACATAGCAGGACCTGAAAGAACATCAGAGGTGAGAAACATGGTTAGAAACTGTCCATGGCCACAAAAGCCACTGCTAACAGACTAGTGATGAATGATCAAAATACCCTACAGTGTCTGCATCATGTCATTTTGTGCAACAGTATAAATTAGCAAAGCGTGTTGAGAGAGACTGATGATGATGATACTGACATGACAGCTTCTTTCTCTGTGCGTGAACTGAGGTATCTCTGGACCTGGGCCTGGTTGACCCCGTACAGAGCCAGCATCAGGAAGACTCCCCCCACACTCAGAGTCCAGAAGGTGTGACGCTCTAGTGGGTCAGGGTTCAAGCTACACAGACAGAGAGAGCAGGGTATGAACAGCTGCAATACACACAAGTTTGATTCCTCAACTAAAGTGTAATTCTCTGCTCCTACTACTATGAAGCAAACTGTTGTATAGATTCCTGCTAATTAGTACAGCTGAGCAGCATTTATTTTTTCTGTAATGTAAAATGCTGACCACTCACTCTAGTCCAGAAATGCGGCTGCCATTGACTGCTTTCCTCCAGACCTCTCCTATGCCCCCTGCCTGGCTGGCCCCCACCACGATAACCGCCAGCTGTCCCGCAAACATCACCACTGTCTGGAACACGTCGGTCCAGATCACCGCCTTCAGGCCTCCCTGCATGACACAAGGACACAGTCTTCAGTCTTTCTGGCACAATGGTGGATTCACTGTCCATAATGATCAAAGTTACAAACTCTCTGTGAAAGGTGTACATGGATCAGCACTGCAATGTACTGACAACAGGTGGTGTGTAACTTCTATGTTCATAGACTAATCATAGATGATAGAGGAAACAGATGAAGAAATCAAAACTAAGAGAAACAGACTAAAAGTTTTCCAATATAGCTTTGTGTCTGAAATCTGTAATATAAATATTACACACAGATTAATATAAAAACTAGTTTTCCTTTAAAAAGGATATTGTTGCTTTTGTTGTTGTTTCTCTGACACTTTGGTAAATCTAGTGACTCACCAGAGCAGTATACAGAGTGCACACCAATCCCATGGCAAGCACTGCCCCCCACAGGTCAAAACCTGTCACTGCAAGTGAACAGTTAAAAACATTAGCAAACTCTGCACAACCAGTTACTATACTCCAGGTAAACATTATATAATGTTTACAACAAGTGCTGCGTTCAATACCATTAGTGATTGTGAGCTCCTATTGGTGTAAAATGTGAAGTGATGGATGCTGTGGTTAAAAAAAAAAAAAAAAAAAAAATCTTCTCTTACCTGCATTGAGAGCCAAGGCTGGAGCATAAAGGACCACCCCCATGTAAATGACCTGCACAGTAGTAAAAACAAGAATCCGGATCACTCACAAAAACTGAGCTCAGAGGTCATGTTTTGGAGCCGACTGACTCAAGTGTCAGATTATACCTTAACTGGAACATAATTCTATGGCTTCAGAGGGGTCATCATTTTTGGAAAATACTTTTAGAGAAAGGCAGAGATGTTTGGTTGGACGGATCTAACTGTGATTTTGTGTTGGCAGATAACTGTTTAACTTGGTATCCTCATTTTCTTAGCCTTTGAGCAAACCCAATCAATCAGTCACTGTTCATACATATTTCTGAATTCATCTGGAGGAATTTACTATTATATTGATTTTCTTTGAGGTGCAACAGCTCATGACAATACTGGACACTGTTAATCCTCTATTGGAGTATAAAGATTTTGCTGACCTCGTAAAATTAAACACTAACCATAACAGGCATTTTGCAAGGGCCAATGTAACATTTCCAGGGCCAAAGGTGCAGTCAGGCTGTAATATAATCAGCCAGTGAATTCTTCCTTTGGTCTCATTTCTAAAAATCAGCTGCTGCTGTTTCACATCGCATATCAGCACTCTACAGAAAAAAAACTTTTACTTGATTTTTAAAAAAATGATTTTTAATTAAATAACTGGTGAAGCCTCGAGCCCAAAAAAACAAAGCAAAAAAAAAAAAAAAAAAAAAACAGAGGATAAACACCAAGCTGAGAGAGATAAGAGATCTTTTTCTTTTATTGACAAGCATAAAAGTGTTGTTGCCATTAACAAGATGATTGCCTTACTCCATGTCTTACTCTCTGATTGGACGACTGCAGGTGCCAACTTGAGGAACTGAACTGCAACTTGCAATAATACAATTTTACACCCTTTTCTGGGTCAAACGATTGATGACTTCACTAAGTAAATCAGAAGGTGAGATCGTGTTGGTTGACATTTACGAAAGTAATGTACAAAGAAAGTAGGAAGTAGACCACGATACCATCTGAAAGATGAATGTCACCGTCCCACATATGCGAACAGTCTTGTTAAAGCGCAGCTCCAGATACTGTTGAGAGGAGAGAACGTAAAAGAAAAAAACAAAACAAAACAAAACAAACAAAACACACAAAAAGAACAAACAGAATCAAAAGGCTGATTATATATCATCTCAGAGTCACGTATGGTGGGTGCTGAGGATGTTTACACTCAGGATCAGAACCATTAGTTTAGGTTCTAAGTCAGAAATCATTTTTGTTGACAAGACATTACTACCGTGATGATCTTTAGCAAATGACTGACAAGTGTCCTTGAGGTTCATGAGAGAGTCTGTCTGGCTCTAAATAAAAAAAAAACCCTTTAAAGATAATCGGTCTTGAGACAAGAAGACTGTTTCTCCAAGTTTCTGTTGGACGTTAACACGTCAAGGATAAGACAGAAAAGAGGACAGATAAGGAAGCTGAGCTCTGAGATCATACTTGAGAAAGACAATGACAGCAGCAGCGAGAGAAAGTGCTAAGAAAGTGTAAAACGTAAAAACAGGCAGACAGAGGAAAGAGGACATTACAATTAAGAAATGTTTTAAAACACATTCACAGGTCATAAATCCACCACAGTGATACAGTCATGTCAAACTAGGTGTGCTTCTTGTGGGTACCTCGTAGGCGCTGGACAGCCGCAGCCGGTAGAACACTGGTATGAAAACATGAGCTGGGATGAGCAGGCCCAAGAAGTAGGAGCAGCCCAGAAACCAGTACTGGGTTCCAAAGGTGTACACCTCCGACGGAGCACCCAGGATGGCTACAGCTGACTGGAAAGTGGCCAGCAGGGACAGAGACACAGGCAGGCAGCTCATGGAGCGGTCAGCCATCAGGAACTCCTGTGGTAAACAAAATGCTGGTGTCAGACGTCGTCACTGCAAAAACTAAACCTGTACTCTTAAAGAGCGTACGGTTAAAGTAAGTATTGTCAGTATCTTAAGCCTACCTGTGTTGTGCGCTGGCGCCCACCGGAGAAGGCATAAAAGAGGCCGATGCCAGCTGAGGCCACCAGCAGCAAGGCAAAGATGACATAGTCCACTGTGGTGAAGTGCATCTGGACTACCTCCCCCATGATGACTCTAGACGTTGGGTGTCAGAGCAGTGAAAGCCATTGGACGCACAGCCTCTGTGGCTGATCACGAGGTCGAAGAAAGCACTTCACCCACAGGGAGAGACCCGCTGAGAGCTGGCGGATGAAACACAAGGAGTGGATGGAAGTGAGGACGAGGTCAGGTTAACTCCTCTCACTGAGACCTGGAGGAACTGGCAGGACTGTGCAGTAACAGTGGTTCAGAAATACACCCGAGGAGCAGCATGCCAGGATTTGATTAAATAACAGGGACTTGGTCAACTTTGTAACAGTAGAACAAGCAGAACAAGAGCAACACACTTTCTTTTTATGGATGAAGACCAAAAACTGTCATGCAAACAGGTTTTATTATTATTGTGCCAGTAATAAAACCTATTCCAAATGCATCGCTGCCAACAGCAGAGCGGTGCAACAGCATGATGTACTTGCTAATTATTGCGGATAATTTAAATGATTATGATCTAAACTATTTTAATGTGCAAAAGAAATTTCAGGCACACAAAGAATTCACTTTTTTTCTCTAAATTTCTTTTCAATTACCAAATTCTAATGTTTGCTCTAATCAGAGTCCATAAATTTTAATTACATCTATTGGCACAAAATCAGCTTCACAGTCGAATTATAAGATTATCACAGTTATAGCTGGTGCTTCCTACGAGCAGAGTAGACAGATGCATCTGCTTAGGACCTTGCACATGTTTACATTTATTTTCCTCTTAAAAATTAGGGGAGAGAGACAGTGACAAACTATGTATATGATACAGAATGAAAGTCTCATACAAAAGTTCATCTAATGTAAAACAAGTCTGATGTTTTCACTGCTTCGGCAAAACTGTCTGGGAATTTTTTTTTGTTTTGATAAAAATGCTTAAAACATGTTATCATTTTTAAATACATGTACTGCACAGGGCTGATACAAGTGTAAGAACAAAATGTGTATCAAGGCAGAAATAACATTTCTTTTTTACTATTGTTAAAAATAAGTTGAAGATGTTACTACATTTGATTTGCTTCTGTCTGAAATTCATCTGAGAAAAAAAAATCTACACTTTACCATTTAAATCTACTTTCAACAATTCACAGTATGTTTGTGTCTGAGGAAAGAAAAAAAATTAAAATTACTCACTGCAATTTTTTGCAGTGTTGCAAAACATGACAACATGTCAGGACAAAAATTCCAACAACAAAGTTATAAAAGTCATTTTAGCTTGACTATGACAAAAAAGTCACAAAGACAAATAACAGACTTACTGTACCTACTGAGATCGAGCTGCTGCTGCTGCTGCTGCTGGCTGACACACACTGACTCAGTGGAGGGAGATACCTTGGTCAAAACCTCCAATCATGATAACTGAGGAGGCAGAGGAGAGATTCAGCAAAAATAAAGCACCACTCCTAAAAACACATGACAAGACTGACCCACCACAATATTGTTTCAAATAATTCAATATCAGTGTGATCTGTGCAAAAACAGCACTTCGGTGTCTTTTGGGCAGAAATTATTTTAACCAAACACGACCCAATACCCTGTTATGTTTTTACAAGAGACACACAGCCCTACTCCTTCACAGATCTCACCTGAGGGGATATATTTTTGTTACAGTTTTCACTCCATGCTGTGCTCACCTGAGAATGACTAACATTACACTGCATGTAAAACCCTCCTCAGAATTTCATTATGGAAGTTAGAGCTTTCAACTGATTTTCCAAAATGAGGATTGTCCAAAACCGGCCAATACAGCGTGTGTGTGTGTGTATGTGTGCAGACATGCAAAAACAAACTGCAATGCAGTACACTAAAGCAATAAATATAGAAGCTACTTTGATTTATATATTTGAAATTTCTAAGTCAACATTTTTGTTTTTCAGAAGGCACACAGGCACTACTTTCACTGCTGAGCCGTTCTTCAGAAAGGCACCTCATCTGCCATATTCACACGCTGGCAGCTGTAAATGGCAGTGAAGGGCAACTGTTTCAAATGACAAGAGGCTAAAGACCTAGGCACTGCCCCAGTCCAGCTTTTTCTAGATGAAGCATTTGGCTAAAGCACTTGGTAACTTTGTCTCTGTAGTAACCAAAAACCAACTCTGCAGGGATCTGCATGTGTGGGGCTGTGAGTGTGTGAGATTATGTTTGAATCCAACAGGAATGGTGCTCTGAACTGACTGCCTGTCTGTGTGATACTCTGCGCTGGTTTGATCAAGCACTGGCCGACACACGGGACTCGCAGCATTATGGCTAATCTCTAATCCACCTGAATAGGACTAGTTGGGAACAGAAGCAAATGCAAACGAAAACAAATGCACCTGCAGTTATGATATTACGAAAATCAGTCACCTTCCAGAGGCAAGTTCATCCATTATAAACCTGGTCTGCTGTTTCACAGAAACCTTTGCTCCTGCTGAGAGGTGCAGGACTTGAGCTAGCAGCAACACTTAGTTGCACTGTTGGGGAGAGATAATAAAAACCCCTACTGTTAAAATGAATCAGTGTGAAAAAACACATTAAACCCTGAAAGGTTGCAAATGGCCCTTAGATTAAAACCCTCCCAGTACTTTAAACAAGAAGCCCATCAGCCTCACAGAGTGGGACCCATGGAAACTTACTCAAGTAAAGCTACTTAAAATACCAAACTGACGTGAGCCTGTGTGGGACACCCCATGACATTGTGGTAGACCTTGAGTAGATAGACAATAAGAAACATCTATAAAAAAAAATTAAAAACCTAAAATAAAAGGTTATTCAGAAACTCCTTCAGAGTGAAATCAGAGATACCTGCTGTCTCTGCTTGGTCTTTAATAACTCAGCTGTTTTTTTATTTGACAGAGATCATGTGACTGGCTTCCCGTACCTGCCAAGGCAGGTTTGGGCTGTTTTCTAATGTTTCATTTCCTTCAAAGAAAAAAAACAAACAAACAAACAAACAAAAAAAACGATCACTGGAAATCCCAGCATACAAAGCTGACAGAGGAGTGCTTGTGTGTAAGGAATGTCTTGTGTTTTATGAAATGCAAATTGAATTTTCCCTCACAATCACAATGTTATTTGACCTTTGACACAGTCAGACCTTAAAGCAGTCAGCTCAACTGAACTACCCTTTACAGCACAGACAGTTTAATGGTAAAGATGAACTAAGTCCACAGTCCGAAAATACAGGGTAGAACCATACTACGTGAAAAGGTGTAGGATCGTGTGTGTTTGCACTCATACTTTAAATGTAAATACATTTACAAAAAAAATTTACCCAGCTTCACTCACTCTGGTATATTGCTGCATGAGCAACTGAGCACTCAGTTCATAATGCCTCTAACAGAACACTTAAAAGGAACCCCACAGGCTACTCCATTCTGGGTATTATACAGTTAATGGCATCCTGCAACCGACAATACTTAGGAATGTGCAACACAAAGGAACACGGATCACAGCAAGAAATCTGCTTCTGCACCACTTGGCCAATGCCTATATCACTAAATCTGAGCCTCACCACTTCACCAGTGTGCTAAACAGGCAACAGATGACCTAAAAACTACTAGACGGGGCGTACAGCAGTTGAGTGGTCAAGACACATACCGAGTGGCTGCTCCATCCCTGGATCAAATCTGACTGGTTATTGCATGTGATAGCACATTATATCTCCCACACTCCCTGTCTTTACCTCTACTGTGACATCCAAACTGAGGTAAAATCCCATGGTAATCTAAAAACAACTTTACAAAAGGAAGATTTTTGTTCTTGAAAAATTGATTTTATTTTTATCATCAATTCTGTTTGATCTGTGTCTGAGAAATCCCCCTTCAAAGCCTGAGAAGATCCCTTCAGATGGCAGTTTTCTGTCAGTTGACTGACTGACTGATCTTCTCAACATTTCAGCTCTACACTTCAAACAGAGGACAGCTCTGGAAAATCACAGTCAATACCCACATTTATCACTCACATCCAGCAATTTCATAATACCCACTCTCTCATATTTGATCAATGCCTCAGCTTCTTCAGTTAAAGTAGGTAGATGCTGGTTCTCTCAAGAAAACAAAGGCAAATAAATTCAGTCCATGTGCAGTGCTGCTTGTGTTTAATGTTTGGCCAGGCTCTATGTATGAGTGTTAGGTGGCTGTTGTGTCATGAGCATCTCAGAACATCACAAAAGGAGGTTATGGTTGCCTGGCAACACAGCAACAGTGATTGTGCATAACCTGAAGTGGTCTGAGCTGGCAGTATCGGTGCTTTGGCTCCTACACCCCTGTCTTATGTGGAAATGGTGGAAATTAGCAAACCTGCTGTTTGATGGTGAGAGAGCATGAGAAGGTTTGCAGCTGTGCAGGACCGCTGAATGAGGCTGATGCAATAAAAAGCATATCAAGGTATTCAAAGCAAACCACTTTTCCATTCTCAGAAAACCAACACACAGTGAATTTAATGTGCTCATGGTGTGCGAGGACAATTAACAAGGATTAAAAGGGGCAAACCAGAGAAATGCGACCAGTTATCATCTTATTGTCCTTGACTGCAAAATACAAATGAGTCTTATTTTGTACCCGACAGTGTGACTTTTTATAATGAAAACAGCAGCTTCGCCCCATTTCAAGGTTTCACAAGGTCAGTTTGATAAAAGCCAGAGCAGCTTGTCCTTTCCAAGTGCCTTTCAAACGTTTCACTTAAACGCACTGGATATCAGATACTTAAGAATTCTACAGCAAAGCTAGCAGCTCTGTGAGGCTGTAATTAGGCTTAGGGCTTAGAGATAAATGCTAATGCTAACATGACAGTGCTAACATACTGATGTTTAGAATCAGGATCAGATTCAGCCTTATTCCCCAAGTACGCATACACATACAAGGAATTTTTTTGCCTGCAGTTTTTGTCAGCAACAACTGCAAGTCGTTTAGCAGGTAATGGTATGCATGGTAATGTTTACCAAAGTGGTTCACTGACAAACAGTGCCATCACTAGAAGCAAGACACTAGGTTAGCTAAAAAGATGTTCTAGGTTTAAACCCAGTAGGCCGTTGGTTCTGTTGGGGAACTGTCCTGAACGGTTTTATTGAAAATGTTTAGCTTAGAGTGGCTGTGTGTTGCTCTCTGATGGACGTGGGGCTGTATACTAGAAATACATTTGCCAAACAAGTTACTGTTCATTCTTGAAGTGTTTTCTATTGTAAAATTCAAATGCACTTCTAATAAAACATAAATCTAAATTGTCAAAGTTTGTTTTCAACTGTGGAATGAGCTCATTGTTGCCCTTAGAGGCCAAAAAAAAAAAAAAAATCACCACATCTGGTGCCCATTATAGCTTAGCACACCATGGTGAGGTGAAAAAGATGCCACACTGGAAAAAAAAAAAAAAAAAAACTTAGGTGACATTTACACTTTATCATACAACAGTATTTTTCAGATTTACAAGAGAAAATAATTCAAGGATGAAGGTGTGAGGCAATTATTTGATTTGTTTACCACCCACTTCCGTTAACAGACAAACCTCTGTTCAACAGTCGGCCAACAGAAACTCTGTCACGCTGTGTTTGGAAGTGAAGCAGTTATTATTCTAGCATGTTTTATCACTATTTTTGGCACATTAACAGACTTCTTAGTTATAAACTGTAGTACAACGCCCATACCATGTTTATGGTTTGTGATCACTGGACAGAGCACTGGTTATATCTCAGCCACTGACCCTAAAGGCCAATAATTTCAGTAATCATTAAACTTTCAGCTGAACCATGACCTGCTTTGTGAAATAACTACTTACATCACAGAGTGTGGTTTCAGAGGAAGAAAAACTGGATGCATCATCATTTGTTTTTACACAAGCACCAAAGATTAAGAACTACTGATTAATATAAAATGATCATTTCTGATTAATGCGCTAGTATCAGCTCTAAAAAACACTCAAGAGTCAAGAAATGCATGGGTGTTTGCACTGAAGACTGATAAACTGTCTTAGTCTTTAGTGACAACTGCTAACGCAACACCAGATAATACCAAAGGAGAACGGTGTTTGGTTGAAGCTTGTGCGTAATCATTAGCCTCCCAAACATGTGACAGTTCTTTACAGCAGATAACTGAGAGGTTAGCTTTGCCCTCTGTGGAAATTTACACATCTCCCCAGGGTCACCTCTGGGGAGGTGGAACTGTCTGTGAGTCTCAGTGACCTTTACGAACCATCACCTTAATGAGACCATACACCCTGAAATAGATTCTTCATATTAGACCACTACGTTTTGGTTCATGTACGTGAAAAAGAAGTCAGTAATTTATACAGTGACCTCAGGTTCAAATCTATTTACATTCCTCCATGAACTGACGAGCAGCCACCTTATAACACTGATGTAAAAACCATGTAAAATGCATATTATTCAATTTATTTTTAAACCTCCTAAAGGATAGTTAACATGTGCACCATCCTACAAGCAATGTTGCTGTGTGAACATTTATTCACAGTAGTGTAGTAAATACACAGTTCTAATTAGCATTTCACAGACCAATTAAAACAGTTTATAATTATAAAACAGGTTCGTTAAGATAAAGAGGTAAATATTGTAGCCTGACAGTAAATTCAAAACGTAATGTTTGTTTATACTATTGTCTCAAAGGTCACGCCCCCCCCCCCCCCCTCCCCATTAGACACATACTCATCTACATACAACCTCTCTGAAGTCACGTGTAATGATAGGTAACTAGTCTATGATTTGGGAGCATGTTCGTTTTTTTAAACAGGAAGTGTGCACATCGACAGACATGCGGTCAAATTGGCTAATCGGTCCCCACGCGCTCCGACAAGTCATTCATTTCAGTTGGAGCTAGCCAAACCGGCTAACCGTTTGCTGATATGACTAGGACTTGCTGCATGGCAGGACATCACCGAGCCATTCTGTTAGATAGAGCGACATTAAATACTGCCACAGTCTAAAGAAAGGGTAACTATATTGAACACGTGTCCAGCTGACATTTAGTTATACACCCACATGGCCCTGTTATCCAGTCACTCTTAACTTTTTCTGCCACCGCGTTTAACAACGTGAAACTGATCTCTGACGCCCGGTAACCTCTGAACAGGCAGTAACGACGAAACACAAACATTTTAATATCGTTTGAATTCAGTTGTTAACTAAAGTGACTTACCTTTGGCCACACGTCGCTGCCAGAATACTAAAGCCACGGTACATATTTCGCGTTTAAACGTAGCGTACAGGTTTCACGGACTGCCCATTCTGACATTAACCAGGTGCTGCCTTCAGTGCTCCACGTAAACTACACATTCACAGTTCCCACCGGAAAAAGGAATGCTAGTACGTTCACGTGTAAATGGCACTGCCCCACCTAAGATCTGAATCGTTTTGGTAAACAAACAAACAAAACTCTTAAATAGTCCATAAAATGAAGGTTGGTTTGCTTTAAGGAAAAGTGCTTTTGCTTAAACCCTGTCACTATATGAGATAGAAAAGGGAGGATTCCCATTGAACAGTTATGTCAGTGTACAGTGGATTTTATTGTCAGTGTCATTACATACAGCCCAGACCAGTTTTTGGGCAGTTACACGCTTTCGTTCTTCAGGCTCTGTGCTTCAGGTCAGTATTGAAAGAGATTTCCATTCATCAGTACTGAAACAACTGTATCTGAGATTGGGCCCTTGCAACACATTGTTTCCAAATTGTATGGGTTCAGAAGTAAATGCACACTTGGCCTCTAAATGTTTCTTGGGCTGTTGTGTGTTGCTTCAACCTTAGTTCATGCACAATAGAGCTGACGTGGTTCAGATTGAGAGTTGCCATTTACTGAGGTGGAGTTGTCTGTCAGTATGAGGAGTGAGATGACCATTCAAATAAAGTTGGACTGTGGAATGATGAAACAAAAATCAACCCCTTTCAAACTGATGGACAAAAGAAAGTGTGGAGAAAGAAAGAACAACTCACGACCCAAAGCCACCACCTCATCTGTCAAACATGGTTGTGGCCCTGTTATGGCAGGGACATGTATGGATGCCAGCGGAACTGGCACATGCATTTATTGATGTTTTCACTGCTAACAGAGGCAACGGGATTGATGTAGGGGTATGCAGGAGCACTGTGTGCTCAGATGCATCAAAACTCATTGAACAACATTTCAGCAGGACAGAAATCCTTAACATAGGGCCAAAGGAACTGAAAAGCTTTTCATGGAGAGGAGGTGGAATATCGTTAACAAGCTGGGTGGACTGAGCAGCATTCTGTGTCCTAAAGACCATACTAAAGATAAAGAGACCCTACAACAAGCAAGAGCTGAAGGTGGCTGCAGTGAAGGCCTGGGAGAGGATCACCAGGGAAGATTCAAAGCGTCTGGTGATGTCTATGGGTCGAAGACTTCAGGGAGTCATTGACTGCAAAGGATTTTCCACAAAATATTAAATATGATTTTGTTTAGACTTTGTGTGTATGTGTACAATTACATTTGAACACCTAAACTTTGGGCACTATGTTAACAGGGCTATATCTCTCACAATTCTTTTTATGTTGATGCAAACCTACTCAAATTAAAGCAGAGACTTGGCTCTTTGATGTAGTATTCATTACTGTGTTGCCAAAACTGTGCAAATACTTAAGTTCTGGACTCCATTTTTTTTTTTTTTTTGTTTTGCCATTAGCTGACACACTGCTTCAAACCGCCTATATGGTTTCAGCGTTTATTCGTCATATTTTCCAGACTGCGACCTTTCCGACATCACTGAACGCAGCAGAGCGCGTGCGTCAGCGGTTTGAATTAAAGCTAATTGGTACATTGGTTTGTTAGCATCAGTTTCCAGTTTGTTAGAAAATGAAAAGGAAACCGATTCTGAAGAAAATGGAGGCGACATAAAAACCACTGCAGCTGTGCAAGTCGAAATTAGTTCAGCGGTATCAGTGTTCAATGTGTCTGAAACAGAAACGGACGCGGGTTGACGTTATATGACGCCAGTGCACCGCTGCGCTGACACACAGAGAACCGTCATGATGTAAGGAATTACCATGGCAATAGCTGCTGATTGACTATGTAGATAACGTGACAGTAAACCCTGAACAACACAAAACACTGCCTCTTACCTGCTCTTTTTTCTACGCCCATAGCAAGTGAGCGCATTTTGACACGAATATTCTCCATTAGATACATCTGGTCAAGGAAACACGTTTCTTACTGACTTACAAAAAAAAAAAAAAAAAAAAAAACACAGAAAAAGAAATACATCGGTGACTTTGATGTAGCATCCCCGACGCCATCCTCCATCTCTCCCAGTGCGCATTCGTACCAGCGCAGCCGCATAGGTTGCCACATCTCCTTCCCCTCCTCCGGCTGATGACTCGTTTCTCATTGAATCGTTGACACCAGTGTAGCACAGAGGAGGAGGGAAGCAAAATCTACTGACCACTTTAATCCCTCAGCCTTAAATGAATATACAGCACCGCGCAAAACTTTTAGGCACTTCAGATGTTTATAGAGATTATAGATAGTACCTTTAAACGCTGTGCACAAGTGTAACTGGGAGAAGCTCACTGCACTTTGTAGAAATTTAATTTATAAATCAAATCTATTCATGGCATTCTGAAAGCATCCCCTCTCGCTTTTAGTGGAGAATATTCTGTGGCATCGGCTCACTGTGTGTCACATTGTAGTTACCATACTAAAAGTACTAAATCATTTTGTTTATTGGAAAAACAAAGTGTATCAGTGAATCATAAATCAACAGATCAGTGTTTCACAGATTTTTCAGACATAACCCTTTTCACACTGGCATATGTTGAATGCAGTAAATTAATTTGCAGTGGGCGGGCTGGTAGCTCCTACATGGAGGACAACCCATCCTGATTATTCAGTTCCTATTCACCCATTCCTCTGACAACCTGAGGAATAATATGTGGAATAACTCAGCACTTTTTAAACATACAATACTGTTACATTTTCACCAACAAACATAACTGCCTCCATCAGTCCACTGTAGGGAGCACCACATCTTTTTTTTTTTTTCTTTTTTACACAAGTTTGAAGCAAAAACAACACGGATGAGGCAAAGGACTCCACTTTTCAGATGCCCCAGTGTCCAGAGAATGTAACCAGAGAACGAGTGTACGGGGTGAAACCCATGAGCTTCTTTGCCAAAGACACAAAAAATAAATATTTTGTTGTCTTTGGCATTTGCTCCTCAAGAAGTCCAGCATTCTTTAAATTGCTGCTGGGCATCCATCTTGCTTGTGTTTCTCTTCAGTTCAGTTGTCTGATTATAGTGTTAATGTCTGTACCACGAAATCCAGGGTTTCCCAGGTCCTTCAGGAGCCCAGCCTTATCCCTGGCAGCGTGACGGGCCACTGACAGCTTGAAAGGCAACAGGAAGTTGTTGGCTGCCCGGAAGCCCTTACCTACTGAGTAGATCTCATGGATCAGGTCCTCCAAACAGATGATGCCATGTTTACCTGAGGACCAAGGGAGGCGGAGGTAAGTGATGAGGAGGCGGATGAAAGAAGGTTTTAGGGATAAAAGGATGGTGGTAGAGTGTAAACAAGATCAGAGAGGGAGGAATAAGTAGACACACGGAGCCCACTCACATGTACCAACCTAACCATTCTTTGGCAAAACAGCCAACACTGCTTAACACAGCCTTCAATGGGTGTACTCTGTAAGAGTACAGAGCAAGGCCAAAACAATATTTAAAATAATTATAACTTTAGCAAATTTGTGAAATATTTCTAAACTATAAACTAGGAAAAAAAAAGCTACAGTCTCCATAATTTCCACAGTAAATGACTAATCACTTTTGCGTGCTGGTTTCACAGTTTATTCACAGTATAATAAAACATATAAATCTACAACACATTAATAGTCAGTGGCTTAAAGATGCTTTCAGATAGAAACCATTGCTGTTGTTTCCTCCATTGTTTTCAGTGTATATGCAACTGCAGCTGCAGAGGGAGGGCAGCTGTCACTCTACAAAACACGTGTGGCCCTTTCCCGCTGCAGATATATATATTAATCTGACGAGGCTGCTGCACCACGCACTGCTGAAGAGACTTACCCATGTGCTGCTCGATGAAGGCGTTGTCTGTGAGGGGAACTCTCCTCCTGCCTATCCTGGTCTGTCCTCTCTTCAGAATGAGCTCACGAACAGACTTCAAGTTGGGAAATCTGTTGGCAGGATCAGAAAGTGTTCATAATGCACAACAACCCAAATTTAATCTGAGTGTAACTTACTGAAACGCTACAGTCAGAATTACTTACCCCCAGGCCACATAGGGCTCCATAATCTTCATCATGGCCATAGAGGTCTTGTTGATTTTGACGAAGGACCCACTAAAGATCTTCCTCAGCCTCAGCATCTGGACCACCTTCATCACTTTGGGACTGACACCTTTAATCCTAACAGGAAAGAATCATCAGTGTTTATCCAGCTATAAAGTCAAAACTTTCCATCTCACATTTATGGATTGAACCCCGACAATGTTTAGATCTGAAAAAAAGCAAGATGGTCCTTTGGAAGATCTTTTTTATTCAGTTTAAGTTAAAAACAAGCTGTATTTAACCTTGCTTACTTTTAATACTTATTCCTAGAGGGAAGTCTGTAAAATCAATAGCCCCAGAGGTAAAACAAAAGCACTGCTTTAAAAATATGGCTTTAAACTGTGAAGGTCTGTATCCACTGTATGTCTCTAAACTTTAAACTGAGACTTGGGTTTGCACACCACTGATTTTGTCTGAGATTAACCAGTTTTCAAGTATCTAACCATAGAATAAAGATGTGTACATTAAAATTTTGGTGAATTTCCCTGTAGAAAACCTGTTAACATGACCATGACTGTGTATAGAGAAAATGTATTTCAAAGCCTCTGAGTACTCACTCTCTGATGCGGACAGCGAAGGCTAGCTTATTCTTAGCAGGAGGCAGAGGGGCTGGCGGCCTGTGCTGTGCTCTCTGGATGCGGGTTTCATCACGATGATTCTTGTGGCTGTCTTTCAAGAAGCCCTCCAAACGTTTGAACTTCAGTGATTTGCCTTTTGATATCTGGATTGATATAGAAATGCATGCTTAAGTATATAGCAGTATATATAAATGGGTAGAATCAAATCCAGTCTTGTCAGTTCAGATGATGCCTGTTTCTTTTATTTTATTTTTTTGTCTGACACTAAAACTGATGACTTCAATGCATATAATTAGCTGCACATTATAATTCTTTAGTATTATAAGTAACTCACACACACACACACCCACAACAGACCTGACAGCTACAAAGTGCATAAGACATAGTACTGGTGAACACAAAATGTTAAATGATGGTTTTGCTGCCTCTACAACAATGTATTTCCACTTGTTTGACTGCTGACTGTAATGAGCCATTATCTAAGTACCTTGTTTAATCTTAAAGTGACGACAAAACAATCGAACATTTCCTGCAAAACTATCAAACTCTCCTGTAGCTTAATGTGAAATAACTCATCACTTACCTTTCTCTTCTCAAGCAGTGCAAGCTTGGCCTGTGTGGCTTTAATGGCCTGGTATGCTTTCCTCTTTTTCAGCAGATACTCAGGAACTAATTTGATCACCTTTTTGGATCTGATAACACGAGCAAACAAAAACACAGTCAGCGATAAAAGCTTTTGACAAACATATGGAACAACACTCCAGTGGCTGCTGCTGCTCAGCAGTTCATCTTACAGACGTGAAACAAAGCGTTCTAACTTTTTACACCCATAAAATACGTTTTAAAAAGCTGTCATCTCTGCTCAGGTGGAATCATCTAAACACAGAATACAAAACATTCAGCACAGAGGCTGTCGGCTACACGACTGCCATTTCAATAACACATTTATAGTTCGAAGTACAAACAAAACGCAATACGCTAGCTATGAATAGGTTAAGGTACACTGAGCCCCATGTGAAATTAGACTGCCTATAATCCCTTTTTTCTACCTCCAACCCGCTTAATAAAGGTCTCGATCGAATAAGTAAAACATATATTTCTAGTAAAGACTCGAAACAACACAACTCGACATAAAGAAAGGAAGGATGAATTCAGATAAAGTTAAAAACAAATACACACTCTGGCTCCGCCATGGTGCAATCGTAAGACGTTTCCGTCGCTTAGATATGATGTCACCGTCGTTGATGCTTTAATAGGCTCGCTCCGACAAGGTCTGTGCAGAAGCGATCGCCAGTAACCGACAACGAGATGTTCCCATAATGTTATAAATGCTTAAATAAAGATACTTTCCCTAGTGATGTGCGATACCACAGATTTCCTTTCCGATCCGATACCAAAATCAAAAATTGAATTGATGTGAGGTGATCTCAGGGACACACATATTACTCCAAGCTGAACTCATGCAGCTCTTTATTGTATCATTTATTTATTTTATTACTTATTTCATAACCATATTTATTAATATAAATTTGAACCATATTTATTAATGTAAATTCTAAGTAAGTTCTACAGTGAGTTATACAGCCGTATTTCGCATATGACTATGACGGAAGAAGAAGTAGTTCCTACCAACTGGGTATCATTTAGTCGATATCCCGATAGTATTGTTACCTTCCTCTGTGTTCCTGTTAATGATAAACTACACATTTACTCCAAATTACTAAAATATCGATTTTTAAATATGAGAATCGATTCTAGAACATAAATACCTGGTAACGGAAGTATCGATATTTCATTATCGATCAGCACACTACTACCTTTCACTATTCAGAAATGGAATGGAAAATGTGGTATATGTGTTCACATTGTGCTCTTTGTTTACCCCGACACCATCTTTGATAGAAAGCTGCCAGCTCTGGCAGCTAACATGCAATTACCTGTGTCCAAAAACATCAGTCATAAATATCTAATGCAGTCATTGTGTTTGCTGCTGCACAATAAGAGCACTGGTGCACTCATTCAGGTTATTATATTCATAAAATCAGGTTATGTGAAAATCCTGCTCTTTCCTTATAATATACGAGACACTGGATATCTGCCACACGTGCTACATTAATGCAAAACCTTATTTCAGAGATGACAGCAATGTAAACACACAGAGCTTCACTCCTGACAAACTGTGTCAATAGATGATTTAATTATAGTTCAGCCACACAGGACTATGAAAAGAGAATCTGTTTACTTTGTTTTTTGGGGGGGCGGGGGAGATTATAAATACAACAGAGTGACACGTTTTCCATAAGCCTCCTCTATCAGCTGTCTCCCAGTCCCACACTGAAACACTGTACACATCAGACACAGAGCCTTAGCAATATTCATTAAACACACAGGAACAGTGTGAGCTGTCTAACCTTAAAACTGGTGTTTATTTCCACTTTCAGTGTAAAACCATCCACTGTCTTCATAAAATCCACAGTTCCAGATGATTTTTGCTAACACCTAAATCTGCTGTCTGAGCCAACAGGCAGGTTCCCCTCTGGAGATTATGAACATCTTCCACTCATCGCTTTTTGTGTAGTTTTAGGCGCCGCAATAACTTTTCATGTTGCTCTCCTCAAAAGGTCTCACTTAGTTTGAATCATTTTCTGGTCCCTTCCCCTGTGTGCATCTGACTAATATTGCCTGGAAACTGAATACTCAGATTTTAGATATTCTTTGTTGAATATAAAAACAATATTTTATATAGAGAGTGTGTGAGTGAACACTAAACACTGCCAGGAGGGGAGAGATATAGACATTAAAATGTTTACAAAGACTTTATGCTAACAACTTAAACTATATGTTATTATGGCTTTCTTAATACAAGAAGATCAGAGAGGAAAATCATCAGTATAAAAGTATAAATAGGGAAAAAAAAATATTTGATTTCCCCTAGGGGAAGCACTCTGGTTCAGTATATGAATGACTTGCTAGCTTGTTCCACCTCTGAGGCCAACTGCATAACAGACACCAGTGCATGGCCTCCTGGAGACACAAATCTTCACCTGAAAGGTCCAGCTGGTAAAACAACATGTGCACTATTTAGATATTTCTCATAATAACCAGAGAACAATCGGTAAAGACAGAGGAAGAAGAAACAGACAGCAGCATTGGATCAATTGAAAACAGCTCTCTCCTCTTCTGCTCCAAACATTCCTGACTTGACCATTCACACTGACCTTGTTATAGTGACATGGAGACAGACTTAAACCTGTAGCTTCCCAGAAATTCTCAGCGGGGGTTTGTCGCCATGTGCACAGTTTATTTTGGCTACAGCAGTAGGCAACATTGCATCACCACCTTTGGTTGCATAAAGGGCCTTGACAGCCTTGGTACCTCATGCAGCTTCAGCCAGTCTCTTGCAGGCAAAAACAACCCAACTCATTTCATGCCGTCTGCATATTTTCAACTTGCCTCATACCACTCCTGAACCCTGCAACATGTAGAATCCAGCCACACTTCTCTCAACTGAATATGATGATGAGCTTCATCACTGTGGTTGCAGTCACTGCAGCAGTTACACCTTAGACCTTTCCTCTGCTGCTGTGGAAAGCAGACTCTCCGGCTTCGACACTTGGGTTGGAATTATTAATAATCCTTAATATTTTTACATTAATGATAATATCATCATAATACAGCAGTGTATGCTAAATGTAAAAACTATTGAAAAATCTAAGATGATGAACGCAACAAACTGAATCATTCGTTTATTTACTCTTCACATATACCAAATATATCACAATATGATTCCGCTGAATTTCAGGAGACCCAAACATAAGTGTTTGATCAAATGTTTCTTGGAAAGGTGCTTTTTTTTCATCTTTATTCATTCAGAGAAACAGTGACAGCTTCAGAGCTGAAGAGTGACATACAGTGGCTACGGAAAGTATTCAGACCCCCTTAAATTTTTCACTCTTTGTTATATTGCAGCCATTTGCTAAAATCATTTAAGTTCATTTTTTTCCTTTTACACACTGCACCCCATATTGACAGAAAAACACGAAATTGTTGACATTTTTGCATATTTATCAAAAAAGAAAAACTGAGTTTCTCTGTCAATATGGGGTGCTGTGTGTACATTAATGAGGAAAAAAAGAACTTCAATGATTTTAGCAAATGGCTGCAATATAACAGAGTGAAAAATGTAAGGGGGTCTGAATACTTTCTATACCCACTGTAAATCAAAGACACAGCCAGAAATCTTTGATACAAACAATGGTGAGGTCAGCAGATAGAAAATCCAGCAGACAACAGATGGTAAGATTGAATGAATAGGACATTGTATGTAATAGCACACTGAACATAGAGATCAGTGTGTGTTCCTCAGCATCCTGTCTCATTTTTAACTGGAGTTATCTTAATACTGCTGAGTCAGATCTCAGCTCATATCCATGACACAGCAGCTGTGACTGAATCCACTTCAGTACTTCAAGTACACACTTCAGGTACAATATGCACTGAATCATCCCATCATTTAGACATTAGGTCCTGCTGCCAGGAGATGGAGCTCTTTTCCACAAAATAGCTGTTAGAGAGAACTCAACCACTGCTCACACACACTGGTTTTCATAAAACAAACCTGCTACATCCTGCTAATTTAACAAAGTGATGCTGCGCTCATGTTTTTGTGCTATAATACACAATCTGTTGACTGTCACTGGAAAAAGTAAGCGAACTCTTGAATTTGTCAGGTTGAACCTTTTAACAACTTTAAGGCCTGAGACTCACCAGAGACGAGTGGGTCCTCTAACATTGTACTGTCCTCTCCTGATTGCATGTCTTCCTCGGATCATTGTGCCTGATCCAGAGTCCTCCACTGCAAAGGCTTCCCATATCGTTCTAGATGACACTAAGATAGTAATATGTATTGTATAAGAAAACATAGGTTCCCCCTTATTTATTTTATAGTTAAAAACTAATCAAGGGACTTGTGAAGAAATGATCCTGTCATCACCGCAAAGCTTTATTGGACATGAGGAGTGAGCTCAGAGAAGCTGCATTACTTTTTACATGGTAGTAAACTGTGACTCAAGAAGGTAATAAGTAAACACTCCTCATCAGATGATCAGTGGTGGCACTTTCCCCTCATTTACTGTCAGAGATAACATTTGACATGTTTTACAAACGGTCCCTCAGTCTTTGGGGACAAAATACAATTGCATGATCAAATGGCCAGGAGACTGAGCCAAAGGGCAAGAACTGAGACATAACATTTGGACTCGTTATCATTTCTAAACAAAATATCACTCCCATGATCCTGAAGATCAGAATAAATCAGAGACACAGCTGAAGTGTGTTTAACAAACTGTGAAGAAACAATGAGGAGATCAGCAACTGTGAAACCTGATAGGCTACAGAAGACCAGCGGTGTAGATGAGAGAAGAGGGGTTGTTATGGTGAAGAGTATGTGGAGTGATTAAACAATGTTGTGCATCTTTTCACACACACACACACACACACACACACACACACACACACACACACACACACACACACACACACACACACACACACTGGCTGTCTCTGTGCTTTGTAGACACCCTTTTTCTTCTAACGGTCTTTTGTAGTTTATATTAGCAATTCTGATTTCACAGTCACAGGCACTTACCTGCTTCAGTTCACTGATCAGAAATATGTACAGACAAAATAGACAAAAAAAAAAAAAAAATTAGAAAGGCCATAAACACAAAATCTCAGGATAAACTTTACATTTTTAGGCTCATATCCAGTAAGCCTCTAAGAGCAGTAAATACAATACATTGTGTAAAAGAGTGAAATATAATTTTTACTGTAAATAAAGTACATAGTTATCATGAGAAATCAAAGTATCAGCACCTCTGCTTTGTTAATCTGGAGGGAGAAGTGTGAGGTGTGGGTGAGAACAGAAGCCCTGAGGCCTGCCATATAAACACATTAACTACTCTGTTCATTTACCTAAGCTCTAGATTTGCTGTGGCTTTATCCTCTTATCCACTATCTACAGATTAATTCATTGTTATTAACCACATGAGTTTGATGATGAAGACTGGTGCTGGTCTGTGGTGCCAAAGTCCTGAGCTTTGTAAGTCCATTCACTCCGATCACCTCCCTACAGCATCCCTCTACAAACCAGGGAGAGATTGCTCACAGCATTACTGAGAAACTAGTTATCACTACATTTTCTACATTAAATGAATGATACGTGAATGTTAACCTGAGTGGAAATGGACCAGTTGTTCCAGAAATCAACAGCAGCTCATGAATACACACAAAGCTCACTCAAGCTCACTAAAGTCAAATTATTGTCTCAAAACTTTTTCACTATTTTCTGAATAAAAACATGGAAGTATTTCAGCAATTCAGAGGGCAAACGGCGTCTACCTTTGTTAAATATTGTATAGTATAAGCTGACCTCTGTCATACATCACACATGCCCTGGATACGCCAAGTATCCAGGGCATGCCAGTGGAATTGAATCATATTACATTACCCTCTGAGGACAAGGGAGCTGAGAACTCTCCATTTGTTCCCATGGCAATGCACATCTGCTGTGCCATTCTCTGTCAGGCTGCACAGAGTGCACACACACACATGCACGCATGCATGTACACACTAACCTAAACCTGATTCTATTCCTAAAACCAAATCCTCCCTCAAACAGCCTTTAAACCTTGTGGGGTCCAGCATTTTGGTCCCCACAAAGCTGTCAGACCCCACACACGCAAGTGAAGTGTGTTTCCAAATTTTTGAACCCCCTCCCCTCAAACTAGTCTTAGCTGCGCAAACCCTGAGATAATTCTGTTTTTGAATTCATAAAAGCCAATTTATTCCACAAAGGTCAGTGCAAGTCTCATTATGCAGCACAATAGTCACTTTAGTCAGACATCAAAGAGAAGCTGTGCTACCACTGCTGCTGCTGAGTTTACATCTGACCGTGTTTGTGCTTTATCAAAACATTCAGGTTCAGGTCTGTGAACATACTGAGAGAGAGAGAGAGAGAGAGAGAGAGAGAGCGAGAGTGAGGGAAATAGGGGGGAGGGAGAGAGGGAGGCTGGAAAAGAGTGTGATTTTGACAAGACAAATTGATTTTAAAATCCCTTTGAAGTCAGGGGTGTGTGAAGCATAAAATAGCTCAGTGATATGATATTATATATACATATATTTTTTGTACTCATACATGCACATACACACACCCACCCACACACACACACACACACACACACACACACACACACACACACACACACACACACACACACACACA